>OX463838.1:58182104-58407664 GCA_949825065.1 Odontocerum albicorne | reverse complement strand
GCCAGTCGCTTGGCAATAAGTTTATCAGATTGTTTTCCAATAGGGCGTTAAATACAATAAATAAAATAAATTCTTAGACCAGTATAAAGTTCTGTTCTCTCTTTAAACTTAACAATCTTAAAAAGTTTGAGATTTCAGTTTCCCACGGCACGACTTAGTCGTAGTGTCCTAAAGGTATACGAGTATTATGTAAGTATTCATGCGTTTATTTACGTATTTCGTTGACTTTGCAAACGTTAAATTACAAAATTAAAGCAATTTTCACCTAGAAACTGTGGTAACTCTTGACGCTAAGTAATGGCTATATTTTTAATAATGATTCTCTTCCGGCGCGCACGTCATACTCGTACGAGAGGTTCAGAGGAAATAACCCGTAAATTATACAGTTAAGACTTGATACTGTGATTAAAGTAATAATAACCTTGCATTTTAGGGAAAGTCAAGCAAAAATTAGCCATGTAAATTAAATTACCTGAGAACCATCTGTTTTTTTTACAAGTTGCAACACCATTATGTTATAACACGATGTCACAGATCTGTTTGGATGTAATTATGTCGATTGTACTACTGAAAAGATAGATGATGCTTGTTTTCCTAACGAGGGAAAAACTAGAATAAAGAACAAATAAAAATTGGTAGAATTTTTTCATGGTTCTTTTGTGAGTAGCAAATTGTGTGTTAATTAATGCTCTCGTATTTAATTAATGTGACGAAACAAATTAATTTTCTACAAAGTTTTCTTGTTAAATTAAAATTAACGAGTCCATTATTTAATGTTGCTTTGTAAGAGTTCAAACTAAATAGGTGTTACAAGTAAACTTAAATAAAACGTGAATCGATGTTGCTGGTCCTGTTGCGTGGAATCGTGTTTCTATCAGTGTTATAGAATCTGTGGCGTTATGGCAGAAGTTGATATGTCTGTTTTTTTGTCATTTTGTGTTTATTCTCCCAATTTATAGAAAATATTTCTCAGCATGTTGTGGTAAAACTTGGTGGGTCAGTCATTATCCAAACAAAATAATTATTGTTTGGAAAAACTTAAAAAATGCTTATTTGTACTGATTTTAACAGCTTATCAAAGTTAATATTGCTTCTTCTGTAAACTAAGGTAAAACGGACATGTCAACTTCTGCCATAACGCCACAGTGTTATTATGGGTGGCGTTTGCTGCTTTCGAAATAATTTGAACACAACTCTTTTTAGGGAGGTCTTATCATAATGTATGATGGTATATGAACACGCATGCACTACATTACACCTAAAGTCGAATGTGTTAATTTCACATATCGGAAGATCTCTTAAGGTTACATTGTAGTTTGTCTTACCATTTGTTTTGTTTTTTTTCAATTTACAAGTCAGTGAAATTTTGATTGTTTATCTGATGCCAATTTACTAATTTACGATTTATAGTTGAAGTTTTTTAATAAATAATAGTTTCGTATGATTCGTTTCAATATGTTATTTACATTGAAAGTATGTGTCACGATATAGTCCCCGGCGGTAAGTAATACACATCGGGCCATCGTGCGACAGAGACGACGCTCTACAAAGCCATGTGTATTACTAACTGTCGGGTGCTGGTACCCGCCGGTAAGATATACACATCGGCCCATCGTGCGACAGATACGACGCTCTACAAAACCATGTGCATTACTTACCGCCGTGTACTTTCGTTACAGATGCACCATTATTTATTTTTGATAAGACAAAATGCACCATTATTTATTTTCAATAACACCGAATTTACGAAACCATTCTTCCAGGCACAATTGTCCACTTCCTATCGGTTCGATACTCAATTTTTGTTTTTTTATTCAAACATTTTAAAATGGGTTTATCTTAAAATAATTATTTCAAGTACATCGCGTTATCTGTTCGGGGACGCCGACAAAACAAGACACAATAAGATACTGAAACACAAGACCTCCTCTACCTCACGTTTGGTAAAAAAAAATGTCTTTCTCCCTCGCTCACATATAAAATGATAGGCGTGCGTGAGACACAAGGGACGCACGTTGAGTATGCGTATTGTACTAGAGATGCGAAAGAGTAGTTCACTAAGACACTAGTGTTTTCGATTTTTACAACGAGTTTGCATTAAATTTTGTGTGAAAAACGGATTTAACGGTCCGCAGACCTTGGAAATGTTGGAGAAGTGTTTTTCGGTGGCACGAACGCTTCAGAAGTGGGCGTGGCAGTCGAAAACCGATGAAAACATCGATAAAATCAAAGAAATGTTGGCTGAAAACAGCAAATTGGCCATCAGAGAGCTGACAGAGGACTTGAACATCGCTTATGGATCCGCTCAAGACATTATCGTTAATGATTTGAGCCTCAGACGTGTCGCTGCAAAAATGGCGAAAGACCCCAATTTCATGCAAAAAAAGGACCGCGTTGAAATCGCGAAAGACATGATTTCCATGAGTTTTTAACCAAAAACAACACGAATACTATCCAGCAGCCTTCGAATTCACCTAATCTGGCTCCCTGCGACTTTTTCCTGTTCAACCAACTTAAAAACCACTTCGCGGAACGCGTTACAGCACCCGGGAGGATGTCATGAAAACATCGAAGACGGCTCTGATGGAAATACCGAAAATTGAGTACCAGCGGTGTTTCGAGGATTGGATCAAGCGCTGGCGTGAGTGCGTTGCAGTCGATGGGGAGTACTTCGAAAGGGACCATATCGATTTTGATGAATAAACTTGTATTTTCGATTTTATAAATAAAGTCCTAAAACTTTTTGATCAAGGTAGTAAATATAGCTATTTTAGTAAACCATTTACAAAAATCATAATTCTTCAAAACCAAGTCGGGTACTGCGAAAGGTCGTCTTGATTTTTGACCGGGTCTTAATGTGTTAAACCGAAAATTATTTTAAAGCGAAACGAAACATGGTTGAAAGCCTGTGATGATTTAATTATTCGATCGGTAGCGAGACCCTGAGAGCTGCAATAATTCATTTAGTAATTATTATCCCGCAATAATAAATGCTCTCGCATTACAGAGGCGGGCCATGCCACACAGCACACTGGATCAGTTCGACTGGATTCAGAGCTGGTTTGGAAGAGAGTGCTACTTGCAAGAACTGGAAACGAGATTGGATACGTATACCAATTTTAGAGCGGATATCCTAAATGCACAACGAAACTTTATTTACAAAAGTAATAATTTGTTTAATGAAACTTTTTTTCGAGAATGTATCAACAAACATTTTGTAATTTAATTTCCTCGAGTGGTTCTCGTCAACATTTTGTAACAGACTTCCATTATATACAGTACAACCTGCCGGATTTATTGCTGTTAATCTCTTCTTGTTAACCATAAATAATAATAATATAATGGCAATTTATACAGCGCTGTTAAAAGAGAAGACATTCCATACATATTGTTAGATAAATACTAAATTACTACTGATAGCCGTATAGCTCCTGCAGACCCTTAGCCTATAAAAATATTTTTCTCAATGTCGGATGATCTAGGGCAGCGGTCGGCAACCAGCGGGCCGCATGCGGCCCGCGAGGCCCGCAAGATTCACATTTAGACGCAATAATACGTGCCTCTACTTCAAAAATGCAAGCTAATATAAAAAAACTTGCAAGTCAAATGCAGTCACGAAAATCTCATTGATATTATTAACTAAAATAAATGTCGTAAAAAATATACTCGTATAATTAGCGTTTTATTTTTAAAACTAAAATATTTGTACACAAATATTGTAGGTATACTGTAATGACTTATGGCCCAAGTGCGGCCCGCACGTATCCCCACGTAAAATATTTGCCCCTCTTACAACAAAAGGTTGACGACCCATGATCTAGGATGATCTAAACCCCCTTGATCAAGACTCCCTTGATCAAGATTCCCGTGATATAGACTCCCGTGATCTAGACTCCCGTGATCAAGACTCCCTTGATCTAGACTCCCTTGATCAAGACTCCCTTGATCTAGACTACCTTGATCTAGACTCCCTTTCTGGAAGAAATACAAATTAAACCGCTTTTGACTTCAGATACTTCTGCCGTATTATCAAACGGGAAGATACAATGGAGACTGGTTAATAATAATAATATAATAAAAGGACTAATTATAAAGCACCGTTTACAGATCACAGAGACTCCTCAAGGGCGCTTTAACTCGGGACTGAAATTCATCAACTCGGGACTGAAAGGACAAACAAGGTGAGGTAAAAGCCTTGAAACCGGTAGGGTTATACCGTTACAAAAAATGGAATAAACAGTGTTTGAAAAAACAAATTACAATGTCTTTAAACCTCCACAACGTTAATGCCTTAACTATAAACAATATACAAAATATATACTAGATAAGTTGAATGTAAGGATATGACAGTTGTGGCTGCGGTCATAAGATTTTGTACTTCCCCGCATTTGCATATATTCAGACAAATATATTTATTAAGAAAAAAATGTGATCCGAAAATGCCAGTAAAGTTAAAAGGAAAAGTATGCCAAACGATTCTCAGACCCGCACTACTCTATGGCTCCGAATGCTGGACGATGTATAACTCTTACTCCAGGCAACTAGAAACTGCTGAAATGCGCATGCTAAGATGGTCAGCTGGTGTGTCCCTAAGAGATAAAATAAAAAGCTCACGCATTCGTGGAAGCCTAGGTGTTACAGGCATCAACAGCAAGATTGAGGAGAGGCAATTGAGATGGTATGGGCACGTTGGACGCAGAGCAGCCGATCACATTGTGAACCAGATAATCACCATGGATCTTCCTCGAATAACAACCAGAGGAAGACCAAATAATTCACGGGTGGTGCAAAAAGATAACCTGATGCAGAGGCACGGCCTGGGGGACGTAGTCCGGGACAGAAGAGCATACAACCTGAGGACGAGGAGAGCTGACCCCAACAGTCTTCGCAGACAATGAGTTTGGATGGAGCCAGGGAGAAGAAGATATTTGCTAAGAAAACCGTAAAAACACCTACCAAGGGAAAATAAAGTAAAAAGGAACATTTATAGATCTTCCGATGTGTGATAATAACTCATTCAGTTTTAAGTGTAGTGTAACGTATGTGTGTAGTGTTTATACACAATCATAAATTTCAATGAGACCTCCCAAAAAGTGTGCTTTTCAAGTGATTCTTAATGTTTGCTCTTAACGATTGTTTAACACCAGACAGGTGTTAAACAATCGTTAAGTGCAAATCAGACGGAAACAATTTAAAAAAAATTAACCCGTAACCTCAAGGTTAGAAGACATGCGTGTTACCAGCTAGATTGGCCATTGGAATACGCATTGCCAGCACACAAATTTGTGAGAGAATACTGTCTTTGACCTGGTTATCGAATCTTCGTGTTAAGAACCACTGGGATAGAGGATTTAGTTTCCGTTGGTATCCAAATGATTTAAAATGATATCAGCCTGGACACACATATTTCGCTTCTTCCACATTCATACACCTTCTCATACAGCGCCTACATTTTTTCCGAATTCTTACATTTCCTTCATTCAAAATATAATTCACTTGATCCAACCATACTTTCCTCGGTCTTCCTTTCCACGCATTCCACTCATATTTGCACTGCATATTTACTTTGTTAGTATTTCTTCATTCATACATTCCAAGTGCCTAATCTATCTCCGAGCTCTTTTTCATCTTACTGTCTACCTTAATACATCAGCCCCAAGTTCACATTTAGCCCTCATAACTTCATTCTGTATTCTATCATACATTGTTACCCTGTGTATTCTACTACAAGGACGCATTTTTGCAGCAAGAATTCTGCTATTTACAGCATTTGTCCACGTTGAATAATAATGAGCTCAAATCTCGAAGTAGCCCGCCTTTGAGAAAAGTCTGATCTTTAAAGGGCGCTATAAAAATGTTCCTTTTATTTTTATAGTCTCCACATTTCACTTCCATATATCAATGTTGATAATAAAATACTGTTGAGGACTATCATGTTAACAGATTTTGATACTGTTCGGTTTTATTATATAGTTTTAGTGCTCCATTGACTTTTGTTTTCTATCGCTACATGCCTATCGATATCCCTCATAACTCTCATTATCTAAGAAAAAAAACTACCTAAAAAGTACAATTCTTCAACTTGTTCTAGTGTTGAGGAAAACGTAAAAAAAATATACATATATATATGACCACGAGTGCCTACCTTATGTATTAGGTGTTAACATAAGTTGTATCCGTTTTTTTCCAAATAAAAAAAACGAGCACCAAAAGTAAAACAAAATGGTAAAGGTTATACGTCATTCGAAAGAAAATTTTCTGCTCTACAATATATTGTGTTTGCTTTTACGTTACATATATTATTTTATTCGATTACAAACCTTCAAAATGGAATGTCAAGTAGACGAAAGTGAGCATTTTCGACACCACCTTCTGTTCGCGTTCAATCGAGGGAATAAAGCTGCCAAAGCTGCTTGCGATATTTGCGAAGTGTACGGTGAAGATGCTATGAATTAAAGGACAGCTCGTCGATGGTTATTGCGTTTCAAAGACGGTAATTTCGACCTGAAAGATATGGAGCGTTCCGGACGACCAGAGGACTTCGATGACGACCGCTTAAAACATATTATTCATGAAGATCCTCTTCAAACGTTTTTTTTCCATCACCATTTTCAAACCATTTTTCATCACCAGTAATGATGCGGTAAAGGAACCTTTGCTTGTGGCCATGCGTAGCTCAATGACGCGTAAGTAAACCAGCAGAAATTGTCGAACGTTGATTTTTGTTGTTTTCACTCAAAACATGTGGAACCCGAGCGCCGAACTTCTGGACTTTTCCTATTGATTTAAGATGGCGGTATACAGTCATGTGACTACAATTCATCTGCTCAGCCAATTCTACGGTGGTTTGAAGGGGATCTTCATGAATAATATGTTTTAAGCGGTCCTCATCGAAGTCCACTGGAGGTGTCGAAAATACTCACTTTCGTCTACTTGACATGCCCTTTTGAAGGCTTGTAATCAAATAAAATAATATATGTAACGTAAAAGCAAACACAATATCTTGTAGAGCAGAAAATTTTCTTTCAAATGACGTATAACTTTAACCATTATATTTTACTTTTCATGTTAATTTTAAAATTGGAAAAAAACGGACACAACTTATGTTAACACCCAATACAATATTATTAATACGAGTATAACAGAATGTGACTGCGTTAATATTTCTACGCGTTCAGATCAATTTAAATCTTCCTTAAAAGGTAATCTTCAGGTTAACCTCCTAACGTTACTGAAATATAACGGATCCCGTGCCTTATCTGGACAACTTGTTGTGTAAGATGAGTAACTGAACCACTACATATTAAATTGCCAAGACCATCACAGGCTGCAAGACCAGAAGATGGATATATAGTATGCATTGCATAACTAAGTGCATAAAGAAACATTCCATAAGTTTCCTGTCGTAATGCAAGGAGCCTGAACGAGTGGATATGTACGTGCTAAAAAAATAGTTTTAAAAATATTATTTGTAATAATTGTTATCTAGTTATAAGTTAGTATGTAGGTGTTAACTATTTGTAAGAAATTGTGTACTAAGATGTTTCTGCCGTTTGTTCACAAAGGTAGAAAATTACGTCCCATGGAATAACATATTATTTACAAGCGAAGGGAAGTCCATCTATATTTTTTGTAAAATCGACATTTGTTTCAAATTTGTGATACGTTTTTCTCCAAAAATACAACACATAGAAGGAAAACATTACACACACATAAACAACATTGCATGCAGATATGCGCATTTTCTAAGCACCAAACATTACTAAATCACGTTTCAATTATACATTTGATTATGGAAAAAATGTTCATACAATTTATTTTATATTTATTTATTTTACACATGACAAGAAATATACATAATTTGCGATAAAAACAACAAGTAATTTAATTCAGGCACACAATTTCAATGGATCTGGGTTTGTTGCCTTTCATTTGTCGTGTCCCCAATAAACTAGGCTTTTGCCTGCATCTCACTTAGGACATATAGCATGAAAAAATAAATCGATACTTCTTTCCGATTTTGGATTATGTAAAACCCCGTCGCACATTCTCATCAACCTGACAAACAGTGTCACTCAATTATATATGTATACATCATGCGAAATCAAACTCCTCACAAATTTTTAATAAAATGAGAAGCGTATTCTGCGATGATAATCTAAACTTGAACCTTCGAAAACGATTAGTCTAATGTTACGTTTGGTCAGTGTTATTGAATAGAGTGGAATCATGGACACTCAAAGTTGGTAGTATGAACCGGCTGGAAGCATTCGAAATGTGGATGCACCGGATAATGCTACGGATACCTTGGACGGATATGGTCAGCAACACGAGGGTTCTTCAAAGATCCAAAGTTGATAGAGTTGCTGACTAATATTAATATCCGAAAGGTGTCGTATTTGGGTCATGTACTTAGAGGAGCAAAGCACAAATTACTGCACCTGATTATCCAAGGAAAAATAGAGAGTCGAAGAGGTGTTGACAGGAAACACATCTCCTGGCTCCGCAATATACGTGATTGGACTGTTATAAGGAGCGTTAGGGATTTTTTTCGGGCTGCCGGGGATAAAGATGTCCACTCTCAGGTGATATTCAACGTTGGGGGGACCTGAAAAAAGTCACAGCATATATGACGATATGTGTGGATATGGACGAGACGAGGGCTGTGTCTGTGGAAATGTGTTTTCTCTGCCTACCCCAAAAGAGGCATAGCGTGATGCTTTGTATGTATTGTCGTCATCGTCATTGCTTGGCCCCGTAGCCGAGGATCTCCTCGGTATTCCAATGTCAATTCAGTGGGAAAGCGAAACTGTACCGTGGAATTGGGTATTTTTAAAGTGAGTGAGCCGTTGAACACCAGCAAACTCACCGGTCACACCTCTGTACTTGATCTGATGGCACACCGAAGTGAGAAAATTTTTTTTTTTTAATAATAAATATGAACAAAGTCATATGTATCTTTTTATCCCCGAATACTAGGCGGAAAAAATGTCTATATCATTCAAAGTAGCGCAGCGTGGGGTTCGATCTGGTAACCTTCCGCATGTAAGTCCAGTGCGTTACCGCGCGTCCATGCACCTCCTTGTATAATGTACAAAGTCGTATGATCACTGACCAAATATTTTTGTAAAAATATTCTTTGTAAATTGATAAGATTATTCCATATATTTTGGAACAGATAATCTTTCAAAATCCAATAAGAACAATGCGACAGTCAACTTGATTTTTATGTCATTTACAACTCCCTTATATCCAGAACTCTTCAATACCATGACCCTACAGGAGTTGCAATGAAGGTTTGAGGTCACATTTCAGAGATTTCTTCTGAACAAAGCTCAATTATGAAATTGCAGTGATTTATTTCAATGTGCTTTTTATTTATTTGATTTGTGTTTATTTTATGTCCATATTGTCTCTCATCTATCAGCTTTAAAATGCGATATTTTAAACTTCTAAAGATAATATCTATTCTCTACCTTTTTCCTCTACATTCAACCCAACTTCCTCACCTTACACGTCAGATACTGGGCATTATGACAGTTTATTTTATTTGAATTGTTTGTTTTCTTACAGTTTATTATGTTTCTAATAATGACGTGGATCTTTTTTTTTTTTTTGGTTTACTATTAAATATTATATACTCGTATACTTCACTGAAAAATCTTATACTTTCATGTTCCGATATTTACGTCACTTTATAAATGACTTTGTTGAATGTATATAAGAAATTAATGAACAAGCTGAATAAGAAATTAATATGTATTAAGATAGTCTGAAAGCAAACCCCTCGAGCCCGCTGAAAATTGAACCGGAAACGTCTGAAATCTAATTAAGCATGCTAACTAAATCAATAATAATTATTTCAACATATTTACCTTGGGAACAGTTTCCCTATTTATACTAACATGGTTTGAAAGAATCAAAGAATGAATGCTATATAAATATTTTATGGAGAATATTAACTTCATAATACGATCAAATTCTCTACTCCATTATGAATTTTAACACGTTATACTCGTATATATTTCCAAAAAATGTGTAACCCACAACAACTTTTTTTGGTTTATTTGAAATATCAAAGATGAATGTGAACATAAAGCTGATGTATTAAGAGAACTGTGAGATCGTTTGGGCATATTGAACGAATGAACGAACGAATTAAAAAAAATATATAAATAAGCATGTGTCAAAATATCGTCGTGGTAACAGCAATAAGTCAGATGTCAAATCTCTCTCCGTGGTTGCAGTCCTAAGACTGGTTTGCAGCAATTTCAACTCTTCTCCTCCATTCCCCCCTGTCATGTGCGGCTCTTTTTAAATCTGTATATGTTGAGCAGCGCACGTCCACCAACAGGTCCTCCAGGTACTCTCGGCGTGGGCGTCCCCTAGAGTTTGTCCCCTCGGTCATACCCTCCATTATGGCATGCAAGAGGCCCTCTTGTCGTATTATATGACCGATCCATCTTGCACGCCTTTTGGACAGGATCCTGAGCAGGTGCCTTCCTCCTTCGATTCGTTGGAGAACCTCTTCATTTGTGATGCGGTCTCTCCAGGAAATTCCTAATGTCAAATACGAGTACATATATCAAACTTTACAGGAGAGACAAAAAACATTACCATTTGCCCCCATCTTCTCGGCTGCTTTTATAAATGAAATAATATCATGATTGATTGTACTCCGGATTAATACTACCGTTAGTTTTTTTATTGTAAGTTGTATTTTTTGTAAGTTATGTTGACATACAACAGGGGTGGCCAAACCGTGCCGCATGCGCCAAACGTGGCGCATTGCATCCTTGCACCTACTTATTATTTTAAAATAGACGTCATAACTGAATACATCTTCATATTTTCAACACCAAAGTGCTCTCAGTTCAATTTATACAGCCTTCGGTAATGTTCAACTTTATGGTGTCTGACACTTAGAATGTAACTTGTGAGGTGTCACTTTAGGCGGATGAGTTATCTTCACCAAACGAGACTCTTCGGCAGTTGTAGCACCATCAGTGGGGTCCACGACAGCGATCACCCTCTCGTCCAAGAGATCATTTCTGACTATTGTAGATTGGTGCTCCAATAAACGCGTGTCTTTTGAAATGGCGTAAATTATTGTAATTAATTTAATTGCGTGATTAAGTTGATTGAGTTCTTTTTCCTCCCCTAAGCGAAGCAGATTCTACCCCTGTCCCTATTTTACAGCCCCAAACGTGAACGTAAGAAGGTAAAAAAAGTGCTTGAGTTGTATGGCGCATCTGAACTCGTATGTGGAAAAATTTGCGCATGGTATGCAAAAGGTCATCAACGTGATTTTTTTAACCATACAAATTATTCCAGTTACCACGACGATATGCTTAAATGATAATTCATAAAAGTATTTTAATACAAACTTTGATGTATGAGAGTGAAAGGTGGACCTTGAAAAATGCCAAATGGAGTCTAATAAAAGCTGTAGAAAAGCGTGTACTTAGAAGAGCTCACGAGGTGACAATGTATGACAGAATACGGATTAAAGTAATTAGGGATGAATGTAAACTTAAGGCAGTTTGAGTTAGAACATGAAGAGCGCTGTATAACAAAGAAATGAAAAAACAAAACAAATATAAAGTGCAAACGTGAGTGGAAAGTGAAGTAAAGGAAAATTAAGAAAAATGTGGTAAGATCAAGCAAATCTTCTTCTTCCTGGCACTGTCCAAACTCATTGCCTAGGTAGGCTTTTGGGGTCGGCTCTTCTCGTTCTCAGGCTGTATATTATTTGGTTCTGGGTGTCGCTTTCATCTAGACCGTTTCTCTGCAGGATTTTCGAGCATTGAGTCATCCAGAAGTTTTTTGGTCTTCCTCTGGACGGCTGTTGAGGAAGATCCACAGACATTGCCTGATTTACAGTATAGTCTGGTGGTCTCCGTCTTATGTGCCCGTACCATTTCAGCTGTCGCTCTTCCAGCTTAGTATTTATGTCAGTGACCCCCAGGCTACCACGAATGCGTGAACTCTTAATTTTATCTTTCAGTGATACTCCTGCCGACCACCTAAGCATTCGCATTTCTACTGTTTCAAGTTGCCTAGAGTAGGAGCTGTACATAACCCATGATATTTAAAAAAAGGAATGTTAAAAATCACAAATCGCAGAAGTTGTCTAGATATAGAAGAGAAAAAAATATGTGTTGCAACAGGGAACGGCGTGATATATGTCCTGAATTTATAGGGTTTTGTTTGGAATATTTCGATATATTATTTTTTGTTTTATAATTGTTACTGTGGTGTATAAAAAACGCTCTAAGTGTTATTTTTTTTCAATAAATTAATAAATGTTGTGAATCAAAGTGTTATTCCTTCAGGCTATTTAATAAAATACGACTGACGTATCCAATTGTTACTCGTACCAACCACACCCAGCAAAGGTGTGAAACAGAAGCGGTTATTGCAGAGTAGTCAAGTCTATCATTCAACTCGGAGGAACCGTGCACTCTATAGATGTATTCCGCTAGTATCGCCATGTACCGTTACTCTAAGCAGAACCGGTAAGCTTTCTGGTAATTGCTTACTCCACAGCCACCAGGATGGACGGCCTTCACGCCCTCGTGTAATTGCTGGCTGAATTCTTGTTCAACAATTAATCAAAATGCGAATAGGTTCATCTTCTTCACTAATTAATGCACTAAAAAATCTACACTTTGCTGGGAACTTGATACAACCAAAAAGGCGTGTTCGGAGTACTTCCTTAAATATTATAAAGGGTCTATCAAATTAAACGTTTTTTTTATTCTTTGATAAAACACAGATGGCGTCGCGAACTTGCCTGGGTCTTGTGACATTTGAGAAGTGTAATGTATGACATTTATAAAAATAGAGTCGTATACAATACAAGAACGCGTTCAAATTGTTGAATTATTTTATGTATTATAATCTCCGGAAACGGTGATGTTAATTTTATTGGCCACCAAGATCATGTAATCTGACACCGTTAGACTATTTTCTCTGGGGTTACGTGAAAAGCCAGGTCTATAAGAATGACCCCCGATCAATTCCTGAGCTGACGGACGAAATTATTCGCGTGATTGGTGAGTTAGAACCCCAATTATGCCAAAATTTAACCGAAATTTTTGACAAAAGAGTGGACATCTGTGGAATTGCAAGACGTGGACATTTGGCGGATATTGTTGTTTTGTGTTTAAATGTCATACATTATACTTCAATGACCAATAAAAAGTTTTTTGAAGTCAAACCAAACTGTGTGTTTTATTCAATGAATTTATTCCCGATTTTCACAAAATATCTCTGATGTGGCCGATAAGTGCTAATTATTATTATTATTATTTTTCATTCAATACGTAAATGTATTAAGGAGGAATATCTAAAATCTGAACCCAGTATTTATTATATTTATAGAGATATTAAAGTTTTTAGAAGCAATGTGTACTAGTTACACATCACAGGGAAGGAAGGGTTAAAAAAAACAAATGAGTACTGAAATAAATTAGACCCATAATCTCTGGATCGGAAGACTGCCATCTTATCAACTAGGAACTGGAGGTCGTCAATAATATTAAATTATAGAATTGAAGCCTTACAGAAACCCAAATAAGATAATCTAAATGTGGTCCAGAAGTTTGGATCAGATTTACGATATTAACTTAAGACAACCAAAAGGACTAAGCTCAGAATAATGAGTACCTATATAATACGGATACATGAGGATATTAATAATAATATAGATATATGATATTATTCTATTCACGCGGGCCAGCCACATAATGCATTGAATACAGTTATTCTGGTCCGTCGGGAACGGGCCGAGCAGTTTACATGCACGGATTCTGTCCCTGGGTTGACTCTAGGACGAGTTAATAAGGGGTGTCATGTGTATAAAGCGCCAGGGCTACAGCATTGTAGGGGCGGCGGAAAATTTTCCTACTTAATTTTCTCGAATTTAATGGTGAATATTGTAATCGGTTTCAATATTTTTGATTAAGGGTGTATTCTACTCTAGAAATTTGATTTTTTGCACATTTTTAAAGTTTAGACCTTCAAAAATATGTTCTGAAAAGGAAATTTTAAAATTCTCAATATTAACGAAGTTAAAACTATAAATGAGGCAGCAATTACGCCGCACCGGAATGACTCAGATAATAATCTCAAAACTTTAAACGCGTTTTTCACGAAACTGCTTTTTTCGACCTAGTCGACATAAAATCTCAAGTTCTATCCAACCGATTGCCTTCAAATTCAGTATGAAACTTCGATAAATATTTTTGAATCGTCTCTGCCTTGGAAAATACAAAACTATTATTTTTACAATTTTTCAAAAATTGAAAAAAAAGGGTTAAAAATAGATTTTTTTTCAGACAGCCGCCATTTTACGATTTTTTTTTCTGTTTGGTACCAACTATAACGACATTATTTCTTATTAAGAAACTGTGTACGATTTTTGTTTAAACTTTACGAAAGGGCTCCAATCATGTCGACCAGCTCCCCTTTTTTTTTTTTTTTTTACGAATTTTGAATTTTTTTTATTCAAAATTTTTTTTTGTACATCCTCGAATCATCAAATACACCAACTGTCAAAAATGTATAGGAAAAATATTTCTTAACTTTTTTTAATTTAGACTGAAAAAACGCCCGAAATTCACGCCTCTAGAGTAGAACACACCCTTAACTCAACAACAACTCAGTGTTTATCGCAATTTAAGCTTTCGTCAAGTAAACTATTTTTCAATATGATAATGATAAATAATGCTCAAGTATACAAAACCTTCTTAAGTACAAATATGTTTATTTCAGTCATTATAACCAATCTTAGACTTGTTCTGTCCTTAGCATGCTTTAAAAAGCGACTAAAAAAACTCTTCATTTCCAGTCAGTAATGAATATAACTTGTTTTATACCGGATTGTTCATTCCTCTCCATCATCTCTTCAATTTATTTTGATTGATGATATCTAACTTTTAACATACTTTAATTATGTATACACGTATATTCATAAATTTCATAAAGATGAATAATCATTTGAATATATTTTGCGATCATGTAACTTCCTTTATTTACCTTTGTCTGGTTGGTTAGAAGTGACGACAGCAGTGACGACGGGATCCTCGATTACGAGACCCAGCAGTGACGACGGGATTCTCGATTACGAGACTCAGCAGTGACGACGGGATCCTAGACTACGAGACCCAGCAGTGACGACGCAATCCTCAACTACGAGACTCAGCAGTGACGACGGGATTCTCGACTACGAGACTCAGCAGTGACGAAGGGATCCTCGACTACGAGACCCAGCACTGACGACGGGACCCTCGACTACGAGACTCAGCAGTGACGACGGGATTCTCAACTACGAGACCCAGCAGTGACGACGGGATTCTCGATTACGAGACTCAGCAGTGACGACGGGATCCTAGACTACGAGACCCAGCAGTGACGACGCAATCCTCAACTACGAGACTCAGCAGTGACGACGGGATTCTCGACTACGAGACTCAGCAGTGACGAAGGGATCCTCGACTACGAGACCCAGCACTGACGACGGGACCCTCGACTACGAGACTCAGCAGTGACGACGGGATCCTCGACTACGAGACTCAGCAGTGAAAACGGGATCCTCGATTACGAGATCCAGCAGTGACGACGGGATCCTCGATTACGAGACCCAGCAGTGACGACGGGATCCTCGATTACGAGACCCAGCAGTGACGACGGGATCCTCGACTACGAGACCCAGCAGTGGCGACGACGATGTAGTGAATCTTTAGGCTACTTTTTATTAATTCAAAGGTAATGTTTTTTTTTGATTCTTCATTTCTTTACAGAACAGTACTACACAAGTAATCTATTATGACTTCAGTTAATATTTAGCATTTGAATCTAAAAAAATCATATTGGTGTCTTATAAAATCTTAACTGAAAACTTGACCAGTAAATTTTAACACAAGTTCCAGTATGAATGGCGGTAAATAAATCCTTATACATGGCCCGTCCCTGATACACTCGACAACATATATCTCGCAGCGGCCTCCTAATGACTTTGCTAACTGCAAACCATTCCATCCTAACGACCTCCCGAGGCATTTACTATTTCCTATATTAAAGTGCTATCCTATAATCCGAGAAGATGTTTCATCAGCTAACCGTCGTCACTCGTCAGGACTCATCAGTGAGGCAAGATTAATTAACCTGAGGAGAAATTACATAACTCATGTGATGTATACAACTGGTTGATTATGAGACTTAATTACGATTTTTTTAAATTAAAAATATTTAACCATTGCTTGTTAAATTAAATTAATAATTTCCTCGTCACTAAAAGGTATCGTTAACTTGTAATTTTTATATTAGTAAGTAATTAGGTAAGTAAGTACTCGTAGTATGAACCCACTGGAAGCATTCGAAATGTGGATATGGTCAGCAACACAAGGGTTCTTCAAAGAGCCAAAGTTGATAGAGAGTTGCTGACTAATATTAAAATCCGAAAGGTGTCCTACTTGGGTCATGTACGAGTACTTAGAGGAGTAAAGTACAAATTACTGCACCTGATCATCCAAGACAAAATAGAAGGCCGAATAGGTGTTGGCAGGAGGCAAATCTCCTGGCTCCGCAATATACGTGATTGGACTGGTATAAGGAGCGTTGGAGATCTTTTTCGGGCTGCCGGGGACAAAGATATCTACTCTCAAGTGATATTCAACGTTCAGGGGACGAAGGTAATTAGGCATTCCCTCCTATGATTTGTGCCAATAACAATTTAAGGAAAGGAGGCAGTTTAACAAAATGTGAGAAACTACTGTAGTACTAGTTGTATTATATATTTCGCAGTGTTGTACAGCGCATCATACAAACGTTTCTAAAACGTTGCAGTTTTCATCTTCAGGGTTTGTTCGTAGTCGAATTCGCCATAGTCAAATCGAAGTTACAATTAAATGTAACTGAACAAAAGCTTCAACTTTTGTGAAAGCCGTGCGCTTGATCTACAGTGGTGAAACAGAATCACGCGCTCACGTTACGGTTGAGACTACGCTATAGGCCAAGGCGCATCCACTTTTGGCGAAGTTGACTAAAAATAATCCCTAAAGATGATAACTGCAACATTTTCGAAAAACGTCGGCATCACAAGCGAAACTACGCGATACAACACTCCGAAAGAGCTTATACAACTTATGCGAAATATACTGTAGTAAGCGGTAAGTAAGACACATTGCGCTTAAGAAAGATACTGTCGGCTAATTTCGTCTCTGTCGCACGATTGACTAACAAATCGCGACGGAACACGTGTATGAATGACAGAGACGACGCTCTACAAAGCCGAAATTAGCCGATTATGGCCGACAGTCTCTTTCTTAAGCCCGATGTGTATTACTTACCGCTGGGTACTGTACTAAATATTTAAGGATAATAAATTCAGATATATAACTGTATATACATTAATGGATAATTAAGTCGGAGTTTTCGACCATATTTAATGATTATTTCATCCATATGCAAATGATTGATAACATTATTTTGGACAATTAAACCCGAGTGCCGTCTCTAAAGGACGAAGAGATTAATCAATATAACCTCACATACACAATCCTCTCCGGAGGACAAATAGTTTAGCCAAAGTAGCAATTAATATACCTGGCATGGACTGATAAGGGTGTGGAACAGAGGACAGTAGCTGGTCACCTCGGGAGCCCCGGTCGGGGGTTAGGTCGACCCTGGGGGCGGAAACTTTGTGTTAGATATTAAACTCCCGTGTTCATTAGTTACCCACGATGAGGGTAATTGTAGGAAAATTGAGTGAAGTTAATGCGTATAAACAAGAACATTAACTGTGTTAAATTACAGTTCAACATTTTTTTCACTTTAATAACGACATCAAGTACTAAAAATGAGTTATGAATCAATAATAACTTTCTTGTGCATTATGGATTTTTTAAGTCATCAAACAGCTTCCATATTTTTTTAATGATTAAAGTAAACTGTCATTCCGCTTGAATAGGGCAGCGATATTTATTTATTAGTTTTACAAAGCTTACATTATACAGGTTAAACCCAATTACATGTAATACTATACTTGAAGAGGAACGACGGAATGAAAAGTCTACGCTAAAGATAGCCAAGAATTAGGAACTCCCACATAGACGTGAAGAGATTGAGAGAGATGGAGGAAAAAGGTTCAAGCAGCCGACCCCAAATTGATAGGACAAGGCAAGGGAAAAGAAGAGAAGATAACGCTTGAAGAGAAATATAAATAGTAACAAGAAATAAAAAAAAAACAGATGCGTGAGACTCTCGCGTGGTAGAGTGAAACTTCTTAGCTCCTAGGAAAAGTCGATTTTATGCATTGTTTTTTTTTTTCCATTTGTTAACGACTTTTTTTTAAGAATAAGAAATGGGTTATGGAATTTAATTCAAGAAAATCTGTCTTAATTAAATAAAAAATGGTTATGTGGAATTTAATTCAAGAAAAATCTCTCTGAATTAAATAAAAAATGGTTATATAAAATTTAATTCAAGAAAATCTTTCTTAATATAATTTTAAAAAAAATCATTTTTATTAATAAATAATAATAATTTTAATAATAAATAATAATTTTAATAATAATATAATACACTTAATAATATTAAATTTATATTTTTTAATATTAAATATATTAATATATTTAAGTTATTGTATTATTCATTACTAAATAAATTATTTTAAATAATTATTTATTATTATATTATTTTTATTACATTATTAATAATATTACAATATTATATTATATTATTAATTAATTATATTATAATTAATTCTAATATAATAATGATATAATTATTAATATTATAATAACATACATATTATTATAATTATATATTAAATATAAATTATAACATATATTAAATAAATATAAAATAAAATAAAATAATTGAATATATTAATATAAATATACGACAAAAATATTTATTTTTAATAATAAATAATAATCATTTAATAATAATATAAAAATAATTAATAATAATCCATTAATAAATAAAATATTTAATAATAGTAAATAATAATATAATACACCGTTTCACTTTTCGTGACGTTCAGGCCAATTTGCCCTACCGCGCCTATAGAAGTTTCACTTCAAAAATAATTGCTAAGTCGAAACAACTAACTCTCATTACTAAGAAAAACTCAAAAAACTTTCTTTAAAAATATTTTCTGAAATGTTGAAGATATCAATATCCGAGGTTTTGTTCAAAACTGACAGCCCTCGTAACAATGGAAGAGCATTAGGCCAGTTAGTTCTACTTATTGCCAGACTTAAAAAATCAATATTTATATACCTAGAATACATGTCAAGAACATAAAACAATATATTTCTTGGAAAAGTTGGTAACACGCTTATTCCCGACCCGAGGGTTGCGGGTTCAATCCTTGTTGGAACACGGTTTTTTTATATAATTTAATCAGGTTTTAGATACGGTCTCTTGAAGATCTTTTATTTATTTATTTAACACTTTTATTGCAATACAATCTGGCGGGCTTATTGCCAGGCGGCAATCTCTTCCAACCAACCAGACAAAAGTAAATGAAGCAAGTTACGTGGTCGCATAAATCATTCAAATGACTATCCATCCCCACGAAATCCATAAACATATACGTGAGCACATGCCCACGAACCCCACAAAGACGGACAATCACCCAAATATACTTTTTCATATAAAGTGAGATATCATCAATCAAAAGATAAGGAAGGACTGGTGTAGAGGAAAGGAAACGAAAATTCAGGAATGAAACACGTTATTTTACTGACTAGAAATTAAGAGTTTTTTCAGTCACTTCTTAAAGCATGTCAAGGGCTGAGCGAGTCTTATATTGGTTTTGTAACTGATTTCAGAGTCTCACTGCATGGACAGTAAAGGACGACGTAAAAAAAGAGGAGCGGTGAACTGGAAAGGCCAATAAACAGTCTCTGTTTGAGCGTAGCGCTAAACCATGATTGGAAAGACGCTGAAAATTTTCGGTGAGATAAGAGAGTGTGGCGGGACAGTTAAGGATATGATACAATAGAGACAGTATGTGAATTTGGCGTCTATTTCTAACATTCAACCAGTTCAATGCCTTCTGGTATGAAGTTATATGATCGTACTTTCGTAGGTTGAAAATGAATCTTAGACACACATTTTGAAGACGCTGTAATTTGTCCAGCTGTTCCTCTGTAACATCCAAGTAACATACGTCCGCATCTTTCAGGTTAGTTAGAAGATATTACCATATCGCAATACGTCCGCCAGGTTGTATTGCATTCAACGAAAGTATAACACAATACAATATTTTTTGGTAGTTTTATCAAAATTTATAAGTATATTTAATGAACACTATACGCGACCTTAAGTCGAATCTGTTACTACTCGTATCACATATCAGAAAATCTACAAAGGTTTTTTTTATATAATAGTTCATCTTCCCTTGGTTTCTGTGGTTTTCTTACCAAACATATTTCCACAAACATTTGCAGATGCGAGAAAGTGCTGTATCTATGTTAATAGCCGCGGTCACCACCATCCTATCTTTACATTCAAATATATTTTTTATTATATTTTTAATCTGTCAATAATAATGGGTTTTCAGCTTAGAGCGCCCTTGAAGAGAGGCTGATCTCTTAATGGCGATATATAAATTATCTTTTTATTATTATAGTGGACTGTCGATTATCCGAGGTCGCATAAACAATAACAATAAAAAAACTCTCATTTATAAAATTTCGAAATATTATTAAAAATAATAAAAAAATTATTCCACTACATGATACAACATGTACCAAAAAATAAAACTGGCGAAATGAGTTATATGCAACAGATAATTGATAAAATTAGTGAAATTTCAAACAAGTCATCGACAAGAAATCCCGGCAGAAGTTTCAGTGTTACCTTTAGATGCAAGCGGGATAGAGCATCACATCAAATTGTAAATTTAATTTACGTGTGCATTGCGATTGGTTCATAATTGACTATTTTCATCGTTTATACTTACAATTTAAATCCATGATTTTGTATTTTCTTGTCACAAACATTTTTAATGTTCTATCCCAACCTAATGTTCAGATAACTTCATACCAGAAGGCATTGAACTGGTTGAATGTTAGAAATAGACGCCAAATTCACATACTGTCTCTATTGTATAATATCCTTAACTGTCCCGCTGTCCCCTCTTATTTCGCTGAGAATTTTCAGCATCTTTCCAATCATGGAGCGCTACGCTCAAATAGAGATTATTTATTGGATTTTCCAGTTCACCGCTCCTCTTTTTTTACGTCGTCCTTTACTATCCATGCAGTGAGACTCTGGAACCAGTTACAAACCAATATAAGACTCGCTCCGTCCTTGGCATGCTTTAAGAAGCGACTGAAAAAACTCTTAATTTCTAGTCAGTAAAATAACGTGTTTCATTCCTGAATTTTCGTTTCCTTTCCTCTTCACCAGTCCTTCCTTATCTTTTGATTGATGATATCTCACTTTATATGAAAAATTATGTTCGGGTGATTGTCCGTCTTTGTGGGGTTCGTGGGCATGTGCTCACGTATATGTTTGTGGATTTCGTGGGGATGGATAGTTATTTGAATGATTTATGCGACCACGTAACTTGCTTCGTTTATTTTTGTCTGGTTGGTTGGAAGAGATTGCCGCCTGGCAATAAGCCCGAAGGTTGTATTTGCAATAAAAGTGTTAAATAAAATAAAATAATAATGTTGTGAAATCTCCTTACCAACATTTACTCAAAAGTGAGCTAAAGGAAAAAACAAACTTCTTTGCTGTCGTATTTTACATACTCATAAAAAGGTGCAAATGACTTTTTTCTTTTAATTTTCTCTATTTTTTAAGATAAGTTTGGCGTAGTTTATCAAGTTTTTTTATCTATGTCAAAGTCTACTGAATTAGTATTATATCATGTTTATGTTGAAAGTCTTAAACTAACGAAGCTTAAACGATTAATTCCACTTTGATTGATGTTTATTAGACGAACATTGTCTCTCTTTACCCATCAGCTAACAAGAGACGGGATCCTGATTAGACAACCGCAACACTAATCCCATAACTGGATGACGGCTTACACACCATCTGATGTGTGGCACCTCCACGCTCGGAACCCCAATGGGGGCATGAAAGCCTTAAGACAACCCCATCACCAGAGCCTGATTACGGGAAATGTCGCCTTGTAACCTTGATGCTGAAGGAATTTTAGCAGTTCAAAAGTCGTGAATGGGTGTACCTAAAATAATAATAACAAGTCAAAAGTCGTGAATGGGTGTACCTAAAATAACAATAACAAGTCGTCAGGAAAACCGTTTCATATTTCTCGGATGAATGTCTAAAACTTTCGTTACCAACTTCATTCCGAACGTGCTGAATGTGTATTATTTTGAAAGGAGAGAGTTGGAGATATTTTTATTGAAAGATATGTAAGAAGTATGAGAAACAAAAATACCTGTATGATGAGACGTATATATACCTATATATAAAGCAAAGGCGAGAGCTGTGTGTAGAAATAAAAGCGTGAAGATCTGTTATCTCTGCCTGCCCCACAAAAGACAATATGTCGATGACAAAATATGTGACTCTAAAAGAAGTTTCGTATTTCTCGGACAGAATCTTCGTTGTTCAAACATTCTGAGTGTATATTATTATGAAAGTATTTTTTTGAATATATTTTTTTGTCATCTACTCGTATTTATTTTCTGTGTTGTTTTTATATTCTTGTTCTACGTGTTCAAGGGTGTGGGCTGAAAAACATCTGGTGTCCCCGTGGCTGGGTTCGCCCTATATTGGTGGGGTGTATCTTGGCCGAGGGGATGTTATTAGATGAGCCCAGTCCTTTTGATAGCTTCTGTATTTAATGTATTATCTGCAATTTATGTGTTTTAGAAGTGTTATTTAAATATATTTTGTACATATTATGTTGCTGTCAATAAACGTATATTTATTATTTATTATTATTATTTAAAGGAGGGATTCGGAGAAATTTTGATTAAGGAAATGGTAAGAATAAGGAATCAAAAAAATGTACGACAAGACGTATGGATGTAGCAAAGGCGAGAGATGTGAGCTATATGTTAAAAGCGTGGAGTTATATCAAACTTGCCTGCTCCATGAAAGAGATGGTATGATGGAATGTATGTATGAAATACACGTATGTTGTCCGGAAAGAAGTTTTATATTTCTCGGATAGATGTCGTTAGAATCGGTACCAATGAAGGTATGCAAAGTTTAATAAGAACTGGAAAAACGTGGCACAACGCAATGAAGCGCATTGTCAAACAGTACAAATCCTTTATAACAGGAAAGTATGCATGAGTTGTATAGACGTGGGAGATGCGGAAAATGTGATTGTATTGATGATGGCGATTGGTTTGCAGATTTTTTAAGAGTTCGGTTCGGTAATTTGGAACCCCTATCTTAAAAATCAAATTAATTGAGTAGAAAGTATACAAAGAAACTTTATTATTACCTTAATCGTCGAAGTATGAATGAATCTCGCGATCGTGACTCATCATTGGAAAGATCGTGGGCTTGTGCCTTACTTCTCGAAGATCTATAATCAATATTTGTGTTCTTGTAAAACAAATGGACTTGTCGATTCCTCGATTTTACTTGGAAGAATACGTTTCCGTTGCCCCGTTCGTTCAACTAGATCGAACGAACTGTTCAATAGACGCAGAATGAATACAAATAATGTAATCAATACAAACCCTCATGTCGGGTTAGACAGTGAGGATACAATGTCAGACTTTCATATCTCGACACACATCATTCCCCTCTTCTTCATTCAAACACCTTCTCATGCAATTCATACGATGTATCTGACTTTCTACGTTTTTTTTTTCAAAATATACACTTGATCCAACCATACTTTCTTTGGTATTCCTCTAAAACGACTTCCACTCTCATTTGCACTATATGTTTGTTTTGTTAGCCTTTCTTCATTCATTCGTTCTATATGCCTAAACGATTTCAGTCTTCTTCTTTATCTTACTCAACACATCAGCATTAAGTTCAAAATCGTCTGTAATCACTTCAGAGTGTTCTTCTTTATCTTACTCAACACATCAGCATTAAGTTCAATATTGCCTGTAATCACTTCAGAGTGTTCTTTTTCAAATTACTCAACACATCAGCATTAAGTTCAAAGTCGTCTATAATCAATTCAGAGTGTTCTTTTTCATTTTACTCAACACATCTGCGTTAAGTTCAAATTTGCCTCTAATCATTTCAGAGTCTTCTTCTTCATCTTACTCAACACATTAGCATTAAGTTCAAATTCGTCTGTAATCACTTCAGAGTGTTCTTCTTCATCATACTCAACACATCAGCATTAAGTTCAAATTCGTCTGTAATCATTTCAAAGTGTTTTTCATCTTACTCAACACATCAGCATTAAGTTCAAATTCGTATGTAATCACTTCAGAGTGTTCTTCTTCATCTTACTCAACACATCAGCATTACGTTCAAATTCGACTGTAATCACTTCAGAGAGTTCTTTTTCATCTTACTCAACACATCAGCAATAAGTTCAAATTCGTCTGTAATCACTTCAGAGTGTTCTTCTTCATCTTACTCAATATATCAACAATAAATTCAAATTCGTATGTAATCACTTCAGAGTATTCTTCATCTTACTCAACACATCAGCAATAAGTTCAAATTCGTATGTAATGACTTCAGAGTGTTCTTCATCTTACTCAACACATCAGCATTAACTTCAAATTCGTCTGTAATCACTTAATTAATTAATTTATCAGCAGAAGTTGCTCTGCGTTCAATACGTAATTCGTTGAATTGTACATATTCGGATTTCAATTGCTGCATTTCAAAGACGATTTAATGAACATTTTGCTACAAATTGTTTAACCTAATGACGAGTGGACACTTTGGTTTCTCCAAAAAATTTTGACTTTTATTATCTCTCATAGAATATTTTTGTATCACTTATGTTTTTTATTGTTTCACGTCTAAATGTGATTTTTTTAATATGTAATCTTCTATAACTGGTCTAGATTAAGTTATGTATACTCTATTTTTAATATGTAATATTCTATCACTGATCTAAATTAAGTTATGTTTACTCTATTTTTAATATGTAACATTCTATCACTGGTCTAGATTAAGTTATGTATACTCTATTTTTATTATGTAATCTTCTATCACTGGTCTAGATTAAGTTATGTATACTCTATTTTCAATATGTAATCTTCTATCACTGATCTAGATTAAGTTACGTATACTCTATTTTTAATATGTAATATTCTATCACTGGTCTAGATTAAGTTATGTATACTCTATTTTTATTATGTAATACTCTATCACTGGTCTAGATTAAGTTATGTATACTCTATTTTTATTATGTAATCTTCTATCACTGGTCTAGATTAAGTTATGTATACTCTATTTTCAATATGTAATCTTCTATCACTGATCTAGATTAAGTTACGTATACTCTATTTTTAATATGTAATATTCTATCACTGGTTTAGATTAAGTTATGTATACTCTATTTTTATTATGTAATATTCTATCACTGGTCTAGATTAAGTTATGTATACTCTATTTTTATTATGTAATCTTCTATCACTGGTCTAGATTAAGTTGTGTATACTCTATTTTTATTATGTAATCTTCTATCACTGATCTAGATTAAGTTATGTATACTCTATTTTTATTATGTAATATTCTATCACTGGTCTAGATTAAGTTATGTATACTCTATTTTTATTATGTAATCTTATATCACTGGTCTAGATTAAGTTTTGTATACTCTATTTTTATTATGTAATCTTCTATCACTGATCTAGATTACGTTATGTATACTCTATTTTTAATATGTAATATTCTATCACTGGTCTAGATTAAGTTATGTATACTCTATTTTTATTATGTAATCTTCTATCACTGATCTAGATTAAGTTATGTATACTCTATTTTTAATATGTAATATTCTATCACTGGTCTAGATTAAGTTATGTATACCATTTTTATTATGTAATCTTCTATCACTGGTCTAGATTAAGTTATGTATACTCTATTTTTAATATTTAATCTTCTATCACTGGTCTAGGTTAAGTTATGTATACTCTATTTTTACTATGTAATATTCTATCACTGGTCTAGATTAAGTTATGTATACTCTATTTTTATTATGTAATCTTCTATCACTGGTCTAGATTAAGTTATGTATACTCTATTTTTAATATTTAATCTTCTGTCACTGGTCTAGGTTAAGTTATGTATACTCTATTTTTAATATGTAATCTTCTATCACTGGTCTAGATTAAGTTATGTATACTCTATTTTTAATATGTAATCTTCTATCACTGGTCTAGATTAAGTTATGTACTCTATTTAATGTACTCTAGAGACTGTTTGTATTTTAATAAACCATAAAATGAAATAAAGATTTTGATTAGGGGCGCCCGAGTGCGGTGCACACATTGGGTAGAAGAGGTTCAGCTTTTGATCCTTGTAGCGATATGTGTACAGATGATAATTAATAGTTCCTCCAAGGATGAAAGCCGAAATACTCCGGTAGGCTGAATCCTGAAATATCCCGGCGTCCTGAAACCTGGCTAAATACTCCGGTAGGCTGAATCCTGAAATATCCCGGCGTCCTGAAACCTGGCTAAAAGTTTCTCAACACAGATTTAGTGTAAGGTATTCGCAGTTTATGTAAAATCGAGGCAAACTTTAGACAAACTTCTTGGAATACCATGGGATGCTGAACGTTCTTAGTCTAAATTTTGTAATTTATTCAATCTTCATTAATGTTTATTTATTTACTATATAGTTAACATCGTTGTTAATATAAACTTAATATATTATAACTGAATATGAATTAATATCAAGTTGCGTTCTGAATAATAGTCCCAACAAACACGATACGTTTTACAAGGATTTCCTACCGTAATCTCCATTACGTAGTGTCTCTATCGTATTAAGCAGAGGGAACATATTCCCCATTCGTTGTATTATACATAATGTCTAAAGTGAAATTAAAACAAAATAAAAATGAGTAATTATAATTTTCTTTGCATTAAAATAAAACGAAGTTCGACATCTGTAGCATAAATGCTAAGATACTTGTCTTTCAATACGGTAGTTACGGGTTTGATTCCCGTTGGAAGCCAATTTATTTTAAAAATGGTTTCAGGTAAATGGTTCTATACTCAAACCTTTTTCCTTGTAAATTTATTTTTGTACTAACACTTAGAAATCATTATAAGAATACTATTGGGAAATGAAAAAAAAATATTGATCAAGTATTTCAGTAAAAACTTTTTTATGTACTGTAGAATAAATAGGACATGCGCCTCATAGTTGAGAAAAAAAGAAAAAATATTTTTCATATCCAGAGTCGGTCCTCTATGGCTCCGAATGCTGGACGATGTATAGCTCTTACTCTAGGCAACTAGAAACTGCTGAAATGCGCATGCTAAGATGGTCAGCTGGTGTGTCCCTAACAGACAAAATAAAAAGCTCACGCATTCGTGGAAGCCTAGGTGTTACGGATATCAACAGCAAGATGGAGGAGAAACGATTGAGATGGTATGGGCACGTTGGACGCAGAGAGCACCCGATCACATTGTGAACCAGGCAATCTCCATGGATCTTTCTCGAATAACAACCAGAGAAAGACCAAAGAATTCATTGGTGGTGCAAAAGGATAACCTGATGCAGAGGCACGGCCTGGGAGACGTAGTCCGGGACAGAAGAGCATACAACCTGAGGACGAGGAGAGCTGACCCCAACAGTCTTCGCAGACAATGAGTTGGGATGGAGCCAGGTAGAAGAAGAGTCGGGGTTCCTAACCGGTGTACTTTTCGAACTGCACGACGGTGAACCTTTTTTCGTTAAGATCTCGTTTAAATAATCCATTAAGTTTTGAACGAATCAATTTCACGCTCGATTCCAATAAAGAAGAGGTGATCTTAAATAACAAACAACCAACTGATTATCCTGAATTGACTTCCTTACTAAATAGAAAAAGAAATAAAATCAAAGTGTTTTAACTTGAAACTAACGTGTTTGACCAGGTGCATTTATTGATGTGGAAGACAGGTTGCGCCGACCAGATGTTCCAGGTTGAAAAAGGACAAAACTTTTTTCCAGACAATAATCTTGTTGCTAACTATCAATTAATTAAGAAGTCTGATTGAATAATCAAAATAGGAAAAAAATATGACATTGAGGAGGCAAAATCAAATCGATTAATTTAAAAGTCTGTAATAGTCAGGAACCACTACATGTACGCAGCTTTAGGAAGCGCTTGAAGACAACAATATTATTATGAATAGATTCAATATCCTTAAAAGTTGAAGATCGCCCTTTAAGGGAACCTAATTTGTTCCTAGAGAGAATTTGAGTACAGGAAGGACAACAGTACGTCCTCGTTAACATTTCCCTTCCTGTGCTAAAAAAATCCGCCCGTTCCGGTGATGTGTATTTAATACACATCAATACATATGTAAAAATGAGCGATTTAAAATCAGAATATTCATAGCCAATCGCTTAAATTAATTAAATTTGAAGTCAAAGGTGATAATAATTGAAATTAATTGCTGAAAACATGAAAAAAAACATTGTTCACTAAACGAGAGAAGCGACCGAACTTAGATTCTATTTTTTGCGATCCCATATACCGAAGTAGAGTGAGACGTGAATAGCGTCGCTTACCTCACCTATAGCGGTTTTTAGAATGAATATACCTACGTCACACACTGGCACACGTTTGATTGTATCGGTGAATTTATTCCCGATTTTCACAAAATATCTCTGATGTGGCCAATAAGTGTTAATTATTATTAATATTATGTTTTCATTCAATGCGTAAATGTATTACGAAGGAATACCTAAAATCTGAACCCAGTATTTATTATATTTATAGAGATATTTAAGTTTTTAGAATAAATGTGTACTAGTTACACATCACAGGATAGGAAGGGTTAAAAAATGTCTTGAATATTTTTCATTGTATCTGACTATATATATATATATATATATATATATATATATATATATATATATATATATATATATATATATATATATATATATATATATGTCTTCATCCTGCACTGACCCATGTATTGTTCGTAAAATTCTCCTCACAAAACCGTGGATCTTTTAGTCACATTATATGAACACACTGATGGTGGCCAGCGAGACAGTTTGGATTGATTTGTGGTCAATGAAAGGATGGAAGGACGACGCATAAGAGGATGAGCACCAATGCGTTGGACTGACCAAGTCAGAGACGCAATATGGCTACCCTTAACAACTGATCTTCAATCCGTGAAGTGCAGTGATACATGGAGAGGATTCAAGGGCTATCATACGAGTCACGATGCTGTCATGAGGTACATGAGCTACATGACAAGATGGATAGATATGGAGTGTATTTAAATTAATGGGGTGTTCTACTCGAGAAATTAAAAAAAACTTTTTTTTGCATATTCTTAATGTTTAGACTTTTAAAAATATGTTCTCAAAAGCAAATTTTAAAATTCTCAATATTTACGAAGTTATAGCTATAAATGGGGCAGCAATTACGCCGCGCCGGAATGACGCGGACAATAATCTCAAAACTTTAAACGCGTTTTTATCGAAACTACTTTTTTCAACCTGGTCGACATAAAATCTCAAGTTCTATCCAAGCGATTACCATCAAACTTGGAATGAAAACTCGATAAATGTTTTTGTATCGTCTCTACCTTGGAAAATTCAAAACAATTTTTTTTACCATTTAAAAAAAAATAATAATTTAAGAAAAAGGTTAAAAAAATAGATTTTTTTTCAAACAGCCGTCATTTTATAATACATTTTTTATTTTGGTAACCAACTATAACGACATTATTTCTTATCAAGAAACTGTGTATGATTTTTGTTTCAGATTTACGAAAGGGTTCCAATCATGTCGACCAGTTCACCCTCTTTTTTTTTACGACAAGATATAACAGCTGATAACATCTTGAATTTTAAAAAAATTTTGTTCATTCTCAAATCATCAATAAACAAACTGTAAGAAAATATACACGAAAAATATTTTTAGTTTTTTTTATAATATTTAGTTTGAAAAATCGCCCGAAATTCACGCCTCTAGAGAAGAATATCCCCTTAAAGCAATATTGCATGAAATATATAAAAACCTTATTGATTAATAATTCTAATTGTTGTGATAAAATAAAAATACCTTTTAACCTTACTCTCAATACTTCATGAAGTATGGTCACCATACTGATGAGGGTTTTTAGTGTAGATTCCAAAATGTCACCGCGTTACTTGAAGAGTTATAACAGATCTAAAGATAAGATTGGTTTAATTAATAAAACTGGTTTGCCTGCATTCTTAATTGAAGATGTAACGACACCAAAACACATTTCAATATCTATTAGATAGCGAAGAGTTTGAAATTTCATCGTTGGATTAGAATTAAACTAGTTACGTCCACGCAGTCATTTGGTAAATTAATCTATTCATTTTTTGTTCAAGCACTTTTAACTGTCGTAATGTCATTAAAAAAATTCCGTCTTGATTTTTTATAAGTGTTCAATTTGAAATTTTCAAACAAGAAAAGTTGTAAGATATAGTTTTGACATAATCAAAGAACACTAAGTCGACATACTAAAGCAAAATCAATGAAATTTATGTGGAATAAAGCGGTGAAATGTGTTAAATTTATATTAAGGAGTATATTATTAATACATTGTGCTAAATTCATATTAAAGAGTATATTATAACACATTGTGTTAAATTCATATTAAGAAGAATATTAACACATTGTGTTAAATTCATATAAAGGAGTATATTAACATATTGTGTTAAATTCATATTAAGGAGTATATTAACACATTGTGTTAAATTCATATTAAGGAGTATATTAACACATTGTGTTGAATTCATATTAAGAAGTATATTGACACATTGTGTTAAATTCATATTAAGGAGTATATTAACACATTGTGTTAAATTCATATTAAGAAGTATGTAAACACATTGTGTTAAATTCATTCTTCACATTAGAATTTATCGAGACCAAATCTTTCATCTAATTATAAAAGAACAATTTATATAGCGTCGTATAGTGAACACTCTCCTCAAGGGCGCTCTTACGAGGGATTCTACCCCACTATTATTGGCAGATTAAAAATATTACAAAATTAATACATTAAATAAAAGTGAAGTGTACGGATAGGAAGATAGTGGCTGCGACCATTAGATAAGAACTTTACCACATCACTATACGTTGAAATAAACATATTTGGTAATAAAACCGTAGAAAACTTACCAAGATAAAGACAAAATACAAATAATCTTACGTAGATTCTGCGATATATGATAGTAACGCATTCGGCTTTAGGTGTAATGTATGATTGTAGAATTTATATATAATCGTATATTTTTATAAAATTTCCCTATAAGTATTATCTTTAAGTGCTTCCTAAAGTTACATACGCCATCTATATATTTTACATTAAGACTCGGCCCATTCTAAATCATGGGAACAGTAACGGCAAAAGTCCTGTCAATACTGAAAAAAATAATTTATTCGATAAAGTCAAAATAGACTTTAAAGTTCTCCGATGAAATATCTCTCAGACACAGATCCGAAAAAACAATGGAGACATCCTCATTTTCTTACTTAAGTATAAACTTGCGATTTTCCCGGAGAAGTTAAATTGAATACTTCCTATATTATAAGCAGAACATAAAATTTTACAGCATGCCATAATTATTTAATATTATATACTTAAAGAATATAAAAACAACGGAATGTTTAATTGAAAAAATAAATATTAAAACCCATCTAAAATAAATCGTCTATTTTATTTGAACGATATTTTACGGTAATTTTATAACAGTACAAAATATACACAAAAAGTCACACGATACGGTTATCTTCTAAGTTAAAATAACTATTATAAGTGCAACTCATTAACCCAAACAGACGATCTTATTAAAACTAATTTATGTTTCAAAAAACACTACTCACAAAACGAACTTTTATTTTATATGAAAAAAAAATCATCATGTCAAGTGCGAAATATATTATCTCAGTTTTTCAGCACAATGAGTTATTATTATTTTTTAAATCAGCATAATCGTGTTTTTATTGCCACTAAATGAAATCTCTCAAATTACATTAAATACTTTTCTAGTTATGATAAATATATATAAGCTATTGTTCGTAACTCAATGGGTTTGAATTAAAAATGTTACAACGATATTTATCTCGACAATTCAGTAAAAAATAACTTGCTAATGAGCTTTGTTAATGTCTCAAAAAGAAAACAAAAATTAGATGGTTAAAATAATTATGTGACGAGAATAGTGTTGTTGGACCAAGTCCATGAAACTTAGAAAGAATCTATGGAGGAAGAGAAATAGGATTTGTAAGAATTATTATTTAGTTATAGGTAAGAATGAAGGGTTTAACCATTTCTAAAAAAAATAAAATTAAGATGATCAAAAATAAAATTATATGTGGGAAATTAAAATTTGGTCAGTTCATAGTTATAATATTATACAATATATAAATAAGATATGTTAAGTCCTAAAGATATAAATTGTATATACTCGTAGGTATAGCCTTTGACAAACGTTTATATTATAGACTATTTTGTTAAATAAAACTATATAAAGAATGTATCAATGTGAAGCGAGTGAAATAATTTTACTCAAGAAAATGCAGCATGGTCCCTGTGACGTTTGAAATTTCATGTCTCAAAGGGATGGTGTGAAATCGATTTTTTACAAATCGAATCGTTTTTTTTATAAATCGAAAAATTGTTTTTCTCTAAACTGACGTTTTAATTACTAATTTTCATTATACTGACTTTCTAATGTATTGTATGATTTGTATATGAATATTCATAGCCAATCGCTTAATGTAATTAAATTTGAAGTCAAAAGTGATAATAATTGAAATTTTATTACTGAAAACGTGAAAAAACATCGGCCGACGTTCGCAAAACGGAAGCAGAGACCACCTCGTATGAATGCACGCGAACTACTGAGACGGAACTCGGAACACTAACACTGTATGTATGTTATACCTCGAAGGAAGAAACAACTGCGAACTGAGATTCTATTTCTTGCGTTCCCATATACCGAAGTAGAGTGAAAGTGAGACGTGAATAGCGTCGCTTCCTCACCCATAGCGGTTTTTCAGAATTAATATACCTACGTCACACGCTGGCACACGTTTGATTGTATTAGTGAATTTATTCCCGATTTGCACAAAATATCTCTGATGTGGCCGATAAGTGCTAATTAATTAGTTATATTATTTTTTTCATTCAATGCGTAAATGTATTACGGAGGAATACCTAAAATCTGAACCTAGTATTTATTATATTAATAGAGACATTAAAGTTTTTACAAGCAATGTGTATTAGTTATACATCACATGGAGGAAAGGGTTAAAACGACATAATAATTATGACAAATCTTATAAAGCGTTAAATGATTCATCCACTCAGGCTAATTAAAAATTCCCTGAGCCAATTTTTGAAAAACATTGTCTCTAGATAGTATAAATACCTCAGAATTGATAGAATGTAGGTTGGATATTTTTTGCATTTAAACATACGCTTAAGTTCATCAGAATCCAGTTAAAATGTACACTGAACAGTTAAACACAAGATTTTGTAATCACCTCTTTAACTAGTGTAATTAACGAATCGGTGATTTGTAAAAATATATATTATAGAACGTAAACCTGTTGTTGCCACGAAACTTATTCACAAACAACATTAGTATGTTTTTAACAGTTAACTCGATAATATATCTGTAGATGAAAGAATAATTATATGCAAAAACAATATAATAACAACCAAATCGAATCTCAATTATAAACAGCAGTTTGAAGTAGTAACATTCGTACATACATATATACATACCATCACGCCTTTGTCTGTTGGGGTAGGCAGTTATTCAAACACCTTACTTATATATTTCCTACGTTCTTAACCCTTCCTGTCTTGTGATGTGTAACTAGTACACATAACTTCTAAATTTTAATATCTCTATAAATATAATAAATACTGGGTTCAGATTTTAGCTATTCCTCCGTAATACATTTACGCATTGAATGAAAAAAAAATATTACTAATAATTAGCACTTATCGGCCACATCAGAGATATTTTGTGAAAATCGGGAATAAATTCACCAATACAATCAAACGTATGCCAGTGTGTGACGTACGTATAATCATTCTAAAAACCGCTACGGGTGAGGAAACGTCACTATTCACGTCTTACTCTCACTCTACTTCGGTATATGGGAACGCAAGAAATAGAATCTCAGTTCGCAGTTGTTTTTTCCTTCGAGGTATAACATACAATACACAGTGTTAGTGTTCCGTCTCAGTAGCTCGCGGGCATTCATACGAGGTGGTCTTTTCGTCCGTTTTGTGAACGTCGGCCGATGTTTTTTCATGTTTTCAGCAACTTCATTTAAATTATTATCACTTTTGACTTCAAATTTAATTAATTTAAGCGATTGGCTATGAATATTCTTTACTTTCGATTCTAAATCGCTCATTTTTACATGTGTATTGAATACACAGCACCGGAACGCGTGATTTTTTTACTACTACATTCGTACAAATTCCACAATTTCTCTAACTTTTGAATTCCCTTTTTTTTAAACATATCACACTTGATTCAACAATTCTCGGTATTCTTCTATCACGACGTCTACTCTTTTTGTTATACATTATTATACCAAATAATTATCTTCAATGAAAACCAGGCTGGAACCTTTATTAAAATAAATTGGATTCCAACAGAAATAAAACCTCTAGCCCCCAGTTGGAACACAAGTGTCTTACCAACTAAGCCACGGAGGCCGTCTAAGTTCGTTAAATTATAATGTAGAATTATTCAACTTCCACCGATTACTTCCTCTTAAAATATGTCCGAGGAGCATCCAGCACAGGCTGGTGTAATTGAAAAATGCCAATGAACCGTTCCTTATTCCCAGTGACAGATTTATGGCTGACGCTTTTATAAGACTCCTGCGCGTGCTTTGCCAGAAGAATTGATAAGGAAATTAAGAAAAGCGAACTTCGAAGAAAAATATTAAACCTGGAAATCTTTGATAAAATAAACTATACAACTCACAATGAAAACACCTTGGTATAAATTGATTAAGCCGTATAAAAAAAGTCGTAGGCCGAGACCAAAGATTATTTTTTATTCATTAATCTATTCGTCTAGTACCCACAATATTAGGTGTTAACATTAGTTGAGTCCGTTTTTTTTTTCAAATTTAAAAATTAATCACCACAAGCAAAACAAAATGGTAAATGTTATACGTCATTCGAAAGAAAATTTTCAGCTCTACAAGATATTGTGTTTGCTTTTACGTTACATGTATTATTTTATTTGATTACAAGCCTTCAAAATGGAATGTCAAGTAGACGCAAGAGCATTTTCGACACCTCATTCTGTTCACGTTCAATCGAGGGAATAAAGCTGCCAAAGCTGCTCGCGATATTTGCAAACTGTACGGTGAAGATGCTATGAATTAAAGGACAGCTCGTCGATGGTTTTTGCGTTTCAAAGACGGTAATTTCGACCTGAAAGACATGGAGCGTTACGGACGACCAGTGGACTTCGGTGAGGACCGCTTAAACCATATTATTCATGAAGATCCCCTTCAAACCACCGTAGAGTTGGCTGAGCAGATGAATTGTAGTCACATGACTGTATACCGTCATCTTAAATCATGCAAGCATTTTAATTCAAGTAAACGGTAGACGATATTGTCTTACTTATACATATTATATACTCGTATCATCACATCACATCTTCTACCTCTTCTACATCCATTCACATCATATCATACAACACATACGATTTCTCTGACTTTTTATATTTGTTTAAGGGGGTATTCTCATTTGGATTTTTTTTCATTTTATATTTTTCTAATCCTTTCTGAATCATTTCCAGTAATAAATTATCAAAAACCTTGAAAATTCGAAAAGTTATGAGGGTTTATAGTCGAGCGCGCCGATCGAAAAATGATCTGGGTTTCGCAGCTTTCGGGTCGTCTATTATTATGGCAGCAACCTTATTTTCCAGGAATTCTCGTCCAACAGGATTTTGTAGAATGATGAATTGATATTTAGTCTACCGGGATTTTCGAACAAGTTTATATGGCCCTGGAATTGCTGATTAACAGTAAGTTGAAAATATTTACTTTAATTCGAGTAAAAATCGAACTTGAAACTTTAAACGCGTTTCCTGAAAAATCACTAAACTATTCCCCATAATAACTCCAAAACTAATTAACCGATTTTAATGAATAAGTACTTATTCTCTTTGTTATACCTCTCTCTATAGCCGGTACTAGAATTATTTCAATCGATTTATTTTTTCGATTTTTTTCACTCCTCTAAAAACAAAAAAAATTAATTTGTAATTCAAACAAGCCGCCATTTTTTTTCTTCTAATTATCATTTTTTAATTATTCTAGTACCGGCCATAGCTACGTGCTTTCTGAGTAAAACCATATTATTTTTTAATTTTCAGACTTGTACAACAGCCACAATTACGTGTATAATGGACCTCCTCCATGTACGGCCGGCCTTACTTCCGACTTAATATAATAAAAACAAAAATTTTATTGAAATATTTTTCATCATGAAATTTTATGAAAATGTTTTTAAAAGATAAATAAATAGGTCTAAAAAAAACAACAATTCAAAAAAAATAAATCATTCACAGAAAAAAAATCTTAAAAATCGTCAATTTTTCGGCCCATGAAATGAGAATACCCACATAAAACGCTTAATATGTATGTTATGACTATATTAAAATTTTTCGGCCCATGAAATGAGAATACCCACATAAAACGCTTAATATGTATGTTATGACTATAATTAAAAAGTAAGGTTTACTAACTTTTTGGGAACAGTTTTTATATGAGATAATGTAATTTCATACAGTTATTTGTAGTACTTTATTCCTCACAATCTCGCCAGGTTGTGTTGCATACAAGGAAAATGTCACACAACGCAACGTACAAAATGTCACACAACACAACGTACAAAAACTATATCATAAATGGCAGACTAAAATACTTGGAGAGATTTCCTTTTTTCTTTAAATGAATTTGTTTATTTAACACTTTTATTGCGAATACAATCTGGCAGTTTTTTTGCCAGGCGGCAATCTCTTCCAACCAACCAGACAAAAGTAAATTAAGTAAGTTACGTGGTCGCATAAATCATTCAAATGTATATGCCCCCGAACCCTACAAAGACGGACAATCACCCGAATATTATTTTTCATATAAAGTGAGATATCATCAATCAAAAGATAAGGAAGGACTGGTGAAGAGGAAAGGAAAAGAAAATTCAGGAATGAAACACGTTATTTTACTGACTTGAAATTAAGAGTTTTTTCAGTCGCTTCTTAAAGCATGCCAAGGACGGAGCGAGTCTTATATTGGTTTGTAACTGATTCCAGAGTATCACTGCATGGACAGTAAAGGACGACGTAAAAAAAGATGAGCGGTGAACTGGAAAGGCCAATAAACAATCTCTGTTTGAGCGTAGCGCTAATACTGATTGGAAAGACGCTGAAAATGTTAATGCCAAAAAAGAAAAAAATGTACTTTCAATACATATTTTTATGGCTGTTATTTAAATTTACAGTAAATCGTCCCTGGACTAGTTCGTACGACGCCTGAATTCCAACCCGAACGCAGATTTTTTAAAAAAAGGTTCCAGGTTTTGGTTTTCCCTTGAGGCCTCTTTATCAACTTTCTGGTTAGTTGGAAAAGATTGCCACATAGCATTATACCCGCCAAATTGTACTGTATACATTAAAAGTGTAAAACAATACAACACTTTATTGCCTAAACGTATTTTGAAAAAATAAAACGCCAGTGAAGTTGGTAATGACAAAATGGAAAGAAAATATATTTATTTCAATATCTATTATTATAGCCGTTCATTTTAAACAGTACACCATGGCAGACGTATCGACACCAACAAACTTGAAAAATGTTAATGAGGCTTTCATAAAAAAAAAGACTGGAATCCTGTTTGGAAAAATCTTGGTAACAACGAGTTGGAAGACGGGCGTCTTACTAACTAGGCCACATAGGTCGTTCAATGGCGGTTATATGAATTTAAATAATATCTTTAAAAAAAACTTTCTGGTGTAAAGTCCGTTCAATTTGCTAAATTCAATTGATCCAGTATGCGTTTTGCATCACGATATAATACCTAGTTTCAACGACCTGTTTGCACTAGCAAAATTAAGGACCCCACCAACGAAATTAAGGACCCCACCAACGAAAATCGATCCAAAATATACATTTAACGGTTGTACTTAAGATACAATATTTCAATTGATGGAAAAATACATCCGGTGGTGCAAACATATAACAGTACTTCCTGAGATTGGAGGGGCGGGGTCACCGCACTTTTATGGGTTAAGGATAATAAAATATTCTGGAAAGGTCATAAACCGGAAGTTTTACGAGGAATGTAGCGGAAACTGGAATATCGCGGCCCATGAACCTGCCTAGCGTATCTGGATGTGCTCAGGCAGCGCATTATTTCGCTGGTTATTTCATAAATCACATCTAATGCTTCCTTCGTTAGCGAATAATAACAAAAATATTAAAATAATGTTTTCCGTTCATTAACAACTGTAGTTGTAAGGAAATAACGCGAGTCTGGATTTTAAGGTACGCGCAGTTCACTGCAAATCGTCTTGGCTTCCTTTATAGTAAAAGTTCCCAAAGGGGTCGATATCGATTTGAATTTTCTAGGGGTCGATAGTTTCAATAAAGAGTTCTATGTGATCCGAAAATGCCAGTAAAGTTAAAAGGAAAAGTATACCAAACGATTGTCAGACCCGCACTCCTCTATGGCTCCGAATGTTGAACGATGTATAACTCTTACTTCTAGGCAACTAGAAACTGCTGAAATGCGCATGCTAAGATGGTCAGCTGGTGTGTCCCTAAGAGATAAAATAAAAAGCTCACGCATTCGTGGAAGCCTAGGTGTTACAGACATCAACAGCAAAATGGAGGAGAGGCGATTGAGATGGTATGGGCACGTTGGACGCAGAGCACCCGATCACATTGTGAACCAGGCAATCTCCATGGACCTTCCTCGGATAACAACCAGAGGAAGACCAAAGAATGCATGGATGGTGCAAAAAGATAACCTGATGCAGAGGCACGGCCTGGGGGACGTAGTCCGGGACAGAAGAGCATACAACCTGAGGACGAGGAGAGCTAACCCCAACAGTCTTCGCAGACAGTTAGTTGGGATGGAGCCAGGGAGAAGAAAATAGTTTCAATAAAAAAAATTGGGGGTCGACGACAGCAAAAATAGACCCCCTTACTACTGCTATTTGTTTGTTACTTCAAAATATCTATGATTCCAATAGGTACCTAATTAAGAATATTTGTCAATATTTGTACTTATTTTGAATTTACATATTTATTTCATAAATATCACAAATAAAAAAAAACTCTGCTCGTATTTTTTTGCTTTAATTTTCGTCAGCGCAGATTTCAATATTAAATGTTGCACAAGATAATTCCATAATCCGTAGTCCTTTTATCTTTTTCAATTTTTAATTACAAGTGATTAAAATGAAAAGTTTGATATCTAGTGAAATATTTAATATTGAGTACTGTATTAACTTATTAATTTGAGTAAGTAAAGTAAATTACTAGGGGGTCGACGCCGGGAGTATCTGGAGCAAATATACAACGATATGGACACTTATACAGAGCTCAAGAGAATCGCTGAAGACCGAGCGGAGTAGAGGAGGAGATATAGGGCTTTGCTGCTAACCAATCCTCAGGATTGAAATTGAAGAAATTAAAAGTTTTTCAGTCGGTTCCAGAGTTTCATTGCATGGACAGTAAAGGGCGATGTAAAAAATAAGAGCGGTGAACTGGAAGGGTTAATAAACAACCTCTGTTTGAGCGTAGCTCAAGTCCATGATATGAAAGACAATGAAAATTTTCATCGAGATAAGGGGGGATGGCGGGAAAGTTAAGGGTACTTAACAATAGAGATAGTATGTGAACTTGGAGTTTATTTCTCACGTACTTCCAAATCTGAACCATCTGAGGTACGTATACTTTATATCATCGTCTCTCAACATTTTTATCCTTGCAACCCCCAAAATATATTAAGACTTCGCCACCCAATCCCCTGCGAAACAATTAATACCTTATTAATTCATATGGTACTTGTATTGTAGACCTCCATGTTTAAACATAATGAACTACACAATAAACCTTAATTATCAAACTATACTCAATACGTTGCTTAGCAATCTTATATAGCAAAATATTTTACAAGCTGTGGATCAAAACTAACGTAAGAACTTAATAGGAGTCGACCATCCTAACATGTTGAAAACCAACATCTGAAATACGAGCCTTCATAAAACTTTAATACTGCAATACTATCGTCACCCAACATTTAATATAAAAAAAGGTGAAATAGATGAATTTAGTTAAAAGGGTTTTCCAAACTAATTATTGGGATTTTTTCTTATTGTACTTTAGCCAATTGTTGATGCATGTGCACGTACCCGCTCAAATGTTGTATTACCAAAAAGACGATAAACCTTATCAGTTTTTCTCGTAAAATGTGTTAATTTCCTTTTATACATCTTCTACTTCTTAGACTTTCTATAGACTCAAGAGTCTGTTACTGCAGGATTGTCCTCCTGTAATGCTGAGCTCCAGCTATCTCTCCATCGTTTCGGGGGTCTCCCTGGTGGACGCCGTCCATCCGGCACCCCATGCAGAGCTATGTATGGAATTCATTCTCTGTACACGTTGGTACCAGTATCGTCGACGCTGTCGTCCCCATCTGACCACATCTTGGACCTCACAGACCTCTCGGATTGTGGTGTTCCTTACACGATCATGCAAAGTCTTCCCAGCAATAGCGCGCAGAGTTATCATTTCCGTTGTCCTTAGCATACTTTTTGTCCTGACAGTGTCCGCCATCGCTTCGATGCCATATGTGAGAATAGGTCGCACACAGGTCTTATAGATGCGTACATTTATATAAGTTTTATGCGTACCTTTTATACACGTTAGTTATTATTGCGACCCCTCAGATATTTCGCTGAGACTCCTTTGAGTGGTCGCGATATGCAGATTAAGAAACGATGTTTTACATAATATTATAATAGTCCCAATATCGACTGGAGATTCACAGAACTGACTACGCTGTATTGTTTCAGGATTATTATTTTACAATTTCAGAACTTTGTGTAAACTTTCAGATGTACAGTTACGTATCAGAACTCCCTTAAGGCCGGCCCGGAGGCAGCCAGACAGTTAAACTCAAATCATAACAATGGTAATAAATACGTGACTTGTGTAGTAACACGCATTCAAAACATAAAATACATATTGTTAGATAAATACTAAATTAGTTCTAATAAATAGCAGGCATAACTCCTGCAGAGCCTTAACCTACAAAACGATTTCTCTTTATGTCGGATGGTTGTAGATCTTTTATTCCCGTTTATCCCTTTCTGGAAGAACTGCAAATCGAACAGCGTTTGTCAATAATAATATTACAGCAAATTATCCAGTACTTTGGCCATATTATCAGACGGCAAGATACAACGCAGATAGGTGATAATATAGTAGTTATAAAAAAATACGTTTTATATAGCGCTGTTAAGGGGATATTCTACTCTAGAAATTTGAAAAAAAAAACGCATTTTTGCATATTCTTAAAGTATAGACCTTTAAAAATATGTTCTCAAAAGGAAATTTTAAAATTCTCAATATTTACGAAGTTATAGCTATAAATGAGGCAGCAATTACGCCGCACCAGAATGACTCGGACAATAATCTCAAAATTTTAAACGCGTTTTTCTCGAAACTCCTTTTTGACCTGGTCGACATAAAATTCAAATTTGGTATGAAACTTCCGTAAATGTTTTTAATCGTTCCTACCTTGAAAAATTCAAAATTGTTTTATTACTTAAAAATTTGAAAAAAAGGGTAAAAATTTTTTGTCAGACAGTCGCCATTTTACCTTTTTTTTCTCTCTTTGGTACCAACTATAATGACATTATTTTTTTATCAAGAAACTATGTATGATTTTTGTTTCAGATCATGTCGACCAGCTCACCTCCTTTTTTTTACGAATAGATATAACATCTTGAATTTTCAGAGTTCAAATCTACTCAAGAATCATTTTCCACTTTGATTTTGGCTTGAGATTAATTCTGATGGTGTGATCTCTCCCTGCCTGGCTTCTATGACACACCATACGTGTCGACTGGACCTGGCACTTATAGGATAGGGTCAACGGGTTAATGCTTGATTCCTCGCGTTACTTCTGTGGTACTTGTAGAATTGGATTAACGGGTCAATGTTTCAATCCTTGCGTTGCGTCTGTGGATCTAGTACTTGTAAGATAAGGTTAACGGGTCTATGTTTGAATCCCTGCATTGCTTTTGTATTTAGGTTCTTTCAGCCATGTCGGGTCATGGGTTCAGGAGTGTTGTCAACCTTGTAATATTATTGTAACAAACTGAAATATCTTATGTTTTTAGGGTCATTATCCACCTCGTAAACTACAAGTTGTTATATGCTTGAACCGTAATATGCAATAAATATGGGAAGTAAAATAATTGGAAATTTATAGCCGTTTTGCCTCAGGCTACACTTGTATAATGATTTTCCGCTTGCCCTATCATTAAGACGTGTCAACTCTCAGCTCGCATTTTAGCTCAGAGAACTCCAATTATCAATATGGTGCCTTTAATAAACTAAATACAAGGTTGTAAAACCAAAAAAACCTACATCGGCCGTTAATGAACGGGTCGTGGTATCAATGCCTCCCATTTCCGGTTGCTGGAATGCCCGACTGTATTGCTCAATCTCATGTCGAGGTATGCAGGGCCGTAAACACATGTGTGCACTGTGTGCGGTGTACTAAGTATGATACTTAAAAAATCATAATACGATGACTTTAAAATATTAGTTAGAATTGCTTATAAAGTATGTCAGTTTGCGAAGACATGCTGACAACCTGACTAGTGTTCTTGGAAATAGATATATACTCGTACATGGGCTGTCTAACCGTTTTGTATTTGTGAGCTACCATTTTGAAGAGCAAAGTCGTGATGTATCAGTGTACAAGAAAAATACAAAATTAAAGCAAACATCTTCTTAACACATTGACTGCTGAATAATTTGTTTTATATTTACTGTGCTGTTAAAAAATTTAAAAAGCAAGTATAATTCATTAGTACACAACCCTTACAAACTCTATAGTACTGTAGCGACCATGCGTGCGGTCACTGAACCCATTGAGGCGACCCTTGGCCGCCCGGTCATCGAACTCGCATTGTAAGGAATGCGAGACAAGCACCGGGCGACCTTCGCCCGCTCGGTCATTGATCTCACTATTAGCGGAGAACGAGACAGCGACATATCTTCCGCGCTGTCCTACAAAACAATGAATACCCTACGTAATGACAATAAATATATTGTGAGGCGGAGACGAGACAGCGACATATCTCTTGCTCCGTCTCGCGCACATTCTAAATATTATAAATACCGACGTTTATCAATAAAATACCTCTTTGCATATTCCGATTTCAACGAGTTTTATTAAACCAACAATCATCCTCATCGTCTCTCATTTAACCTTTCCTTCCCGGTGTTGGGTATCTTCTACACGTTGCTTCAAATACCCATCAATATCTCTATAAATATAATAAATACAAGGTTAAGATTTTAGGTATTCCTCCATAATATATTTACGCATTGATTTAAAAAATAATATTAATAATAATCAGAATTTATCGACTACATCGTAAGTATTTTCTGAATATCGGAAACAAATTCGCATTTAAACGCTGTGAGTGCCTCGATCTTGGGTCTTGACGATAGGTGAAAAGTATGCGGGAAGCGCGACACTATATTCGCATCTCACTTTTGCATACGTCACTGAATAGCGAGGAGCGCAATTGTCTCAACCTCGCAAGTGTAAGCCACGCCCGAGTTAGCCACCAACCCTGCCGCGCTGCAGTAGCTGTTGAGCTGGCAACGAGACTAGACCTACGCCCGTTCCGTGAGCGGTGCCAGATGGTTTTTTAATGTTTTCAGCAAATAAATCTTAATTATTATAATTTTTAACTTCAATTATAATTAATTAAGGGGATTATCTATGAATGTTCTTATTTTTCCGATTTAAAATCGCTAATTTTTTATCGCGTACTCACTACCCAACACCGGAACACGCGTTTCATTTTTATCACCGTAAGTGAAGGGTTAAGGAACAACCGTTCCTAAAGTACCATAAGAACGTCTTTACAAATCTAACTTTGAAAACGAGTATCGATATAGAAACGACACTAATTTAACGCACATTTCCATATTTTTATAAAAAATAAATTAAAATCATATCCATTTAAAATTTCGCAGAAAATAAATACTGTATTGTTATTTGCATTGGTACAGTTTACATCCTTCCCCACTGAGTGGAACCATTACTTTTTCCGATTCCATTCAACACAAATCCATTAACACCCCCTTCCGGCCCTGCCCCTGCCCCTGCCCCTGGCCCTGCTGTCCATCACCCTGGGATCAGATACCGGGTCCGTGGGACCCCAGGGGTTCGCTGAATGGTTCGGGCCTCAAGTTTTGATTACGCACTTCATTGAGTTTTGATGTGAGAAATGGACTTGGGATAATTTTTCATGCAAAAATAATCTTTCCAAATATCATAAAATTTCCCGATAGAAGTAGGGGAAACATATTTTTAAAGAATACAGTACATTCCTAATTATCTAACCTAAAAGGAATTTCTGGAGGGTCGGATAACCAAAAAAAGAATATGTAAAATATGAAACTGAAAATATATTATATCAAATATTGCGGCTTTAACATTGTGGAACTCCATTTTAAAATACTTAACAATGAATTTCTTCGTTGTATCATTAATCATATTCATCTCGCTACACGTGTTTCTACTTCATATCCCGAGGCTCTCTTGCACGAATTACGCAAAGAAATATTATGCAATTATGCAAAGTATATGTTATACATGATTCTGTTGTGCTAGGGTTCGATTCGCTGTATATTATGCAAAGAAAATGTTATACATGATTCGCTCGGGTGCTGTTATAGCTGTCAGGTGTGAATTGTTTAATAACAGTGGGTTCGAGTCCCAAGTAAGAACGGCCATGAGGAGAGTTTGCTCTCTAAACGGCACTATATAGAATTGCCCTTTGAAAAAAATACAGTTATAAAAAACAGAATATTATTATTTTGTTATTTGTTTTTATCAAACACTGTTTATTCCACTTTTTATAACGGTATAACCCTACCGGTTTCAAGGCTTTCGCTTCATCATCAGGGGAGCACAAACAATACTCTTGTTTGTGCTCCCCTGATGATAAAGTGAAAACCTTGAAACCGGTAGGGTTATATCATTATAAAAAGTGGAATAAAAAGTGTTTGATAAAAACCAATTACAATTTCTTTAAACCTCCACAATTAACTATAAATAATATAGAATATTATTAATTTCCGTTTTCGAACCATCAATTAAAAACAGAATATAAAACAGTACCTCTGGTACAAATGCGAAACCTTAGTAAACTAATTATGGAACCGCGGTTTTTTGCGACATCTGGTTGTCGCACTTGCTGTATACGTACGGGTTCTGAATATGTCCAGTTTTGCGTTCATCCTTTGTGAAGAGATAACAGGTCTGTTTTTTTTTTGTGTAAACATAACAGGTCCGTCTTTTGTAGGAGTTCTGTGGCGTTGTTACTCCGCTAGAATAATATCTCTTAAACGATGGTCAGGGTCTGTTTAAGGAATAATTTAAAATCTAGTCGTACATATAAAAACGTTACTCAGTAATTCGTTCTCACTACACTCAGAAAACATGAATAATACAGTGCTTATGAAATGTTCGCGAAGGCTTGTTATGTATCATAAGATTGTGTCACTCAAAATAGGAAAAATGAATGTTGAATATTTGCATATACTCGTACTTTTACAACGGTCTTATTACAACGGTCTGGAATCGAATGTATATGTGTATGTAAGCAACGCAACCCACATTTAACCAGCTTTGTACTCTTCGCTTTATTACAGCGGTCTGGAACCGAACGCATGTGTGTATGTAAGCAGAAATGACGCAACCCACATTTAACCATCGTTACACTCTTAGCTTTATTACAACGATCTGGAACCGAACGTATATGTTATGTGTATGTAAGCAAAAATGACGCAACCCACATTTAACCAGCTTTATACTCTTCGCTTAAGTACAACGGTCTGGAACCGAACGTATATCATATGTGGATGTAAGTAAAAATGACGCTACCCACATTTAACCAGCTTTACACTCTTCGCTTTATTACAACAGTTTGGAACCGAACGTATATGTTATGTGTATGTAAGCAAAAATGACCCACCCACATTTAACTAGCTTTATACTCTTCGCTTTATTACAACGGTCTGCTAGCACAAGCAAGACTAAATGCATGACTCTAGTCAGAGAGCAAGTTGGATGCAGTGTGACGATCGACGACACACCAATTGAATAAGTAACAAAATTTAAATACTTGGGTGCTAGCATAATGTGCAATAATGATCTCTATGGCGAAGTGCTTGAACAATCACAAAAGGCCGCAGCTATTTCCGGATGTTTAAAAAACACTATCTGGAAAAACAAGTATATGAACATCCAAAGCAAGATGAGGATATACAAGATCTGTGTCCGCCCCATAATAACATACAGCATACAATCCAGACCCGACACTGTCAGAACCAAAAATCTCCTTCGAACCAGCGAAATGAAGGTACTCAGGAGTATCGCTGGCGAAACCCTTCGTGATAGAGTAAGAAACACAGAAATCCGAAGGACGTGCAAAGTTGAAGATATTGTCAGATGGGGACGACAGAGAAGAAGGTTCTGGAACAAACACGTATCCAGAATGGCGAAACCAAGAGCCGTAAGAATGACCAGGGACAGTATCCCCCCAAGCAAGCAGACCTCCAGTACGACCTCCCAAAAGACAGCTGGCAATAGGCAAACAATGATGCAGGACCATAACAGGCCAACATGCCTAAAATAAGATGAAGAAAAAGAATGTATATTACGTACAAATTTCTTGACTGAAATATTGTAGTCCAGAACGGGTGCTCGGTCTGCCGTTTTACTAGAATCGGACCTCAATATACAGTGCATTAACTGCATTGCATTGCATACGACAATGTATACGGCTTGTGTTGCGGATTCTGTGGAGTGCTGAATATTGAATAGGATGACATATCAGTAACGGAGTGGCTTCTCTTCACAAGATGTCGAGAGGGAAGAGCAGATGATACACCACATAACAAGAGATGCTGCACAACAAAGATGAATACAGGACCGGTTAAATATATTTTAAATTAACTTTTATATAATATTAATAAAATATTTAGAAATAGTTATATCGAACTCTTTCAATTTGTGCCTTTGAATGACGACTTTCTTGGCCTAGTTATTAAGTCGCATGTTTTTTAACCAAGGTTGAATTCCTGTTGGTACACAGATTTAAGTTGACTGTTGGTACACAGTTTATTTAAAGGTTCCAATCTGGTTTTCACTGCAGACTTGTTCGACATCTATCTGCTTGGTCAGAAGAGATTTCCACATTACAATTAATCCGTCACGTTGCGCAGTGTAATACAGAACCATCTCATTGGTAAACTTTCTTTTCCGTAGTGTGTATTGTATACTTTAACATATCTGAGTTGGTGAACTGGCATGTTATGTTTGTGACGCCCAGTTGGTAAAACGTTCGACTTTCCTCCGGGGGCTCGGGTTCGATTCTCGAAGGTACAAAAAAATAATGGTTCCAGTTTAGTTAAGGGAATATTCTACTCTAGAAATTTGAAAAAAAAAACTTTTTTTTGCATATTCTTAATGTTCTCAAAACATGTTCTCAAAAGTAAATTTTAAAATTCTCAATATTTACGAAGTTATAGCTATAAATGAGGCAGCAATTACGCCGCACCGGAATGACTGACAATAATCTCAAAAAATTTAAACGGGTTTTTTCGGAAATACTTTTTTCGACCTGGTCGACAAAAAATCTCAAGTTCTATCGATCCGATTGCAATCAAATTTGGTATGAAACTTTGATAATTTTTTTTGTATCGTTCCAGCCTTGAAAAATTCTAAACTGTTTTTTTAACTATTTAAAAAAAAAATTTAAAAAAAGGATAAAAAAATTTTTTCGATAGCGGCCATTTTACGATTTTTTTCTCTTTGGTACCAACACTAACGACATTATTTCTTATCAAGAAACTGTGTATGATTTTTGTTTCAAATTTACGAAAGGGTTCCAATCATGTCGACCAGCTCACCCTTTTTTTACAAAGCTGATAACATCTTGAATTTTCAATTTTTTTTGTACATTCTCAAATCATCAATAAACAAACTGTAAAAAAATATGTAGGAAAAATGTTTTTTTTATTTAGTCTGAAAAAATGCCCGAAATTCAAGCCTCTAGAGTAGAACACCTCTTTAAATAATTCATCCACTTAAAATACTCACATGCGCTAAGTATGTGTGCGGGTGTTGCTGCCTCTTCACGTGCTTTAGTGTTGCCAACAAGAACGCGAGTTGCGTGTCTTTTCCAGTGGTTCTAAACCGAAATGGTATTTTTTTTCTCTTTTCTACAATATATTCACAAACTAAGTTATAATTGAAAAAATCCAGTCTTGTTTTGGAACTTTATAAATAAAAATATTCAACTTATATTTTAATCTAAGTTTGCTGCATGCGAGAAGATTCAAGATAACATACCTTTTTATGGTGTTACTAGGTGTTTCACGTTTTTATGTTGTGTTAATTGTGTATTAACTTCCAGAATAGTAAAGAAATATTACCTGAAACAAAGATAAAAATCTAATTAAATTTTCATATTATTACATACTAAAAAAAAATTCAACCATAAACATGCCATCTCTCTATCAGGATAGGCAAAGAGGGGAGAGCACCAAACTTTCCTATCTCGATACACATTCTTCACCCCTTATTCATCCATATACTTCTCATACAACTCCTACGATATATCTGACTTTTTACATTTCCTTGTTTAATTATTTTCAATTCACTTGTTCTACACGCCCAAACCATCTCAGAAAAATCTTTTTTATCTTACTCAACACATCACCCTTAAGTTCACATTTGTCCCTTATCACTTCATTCTGTATCCTATCATATATATTCATCACATGTATTCTTCAAAGTGCACGCATTTCCACAGCATTTATTCGGTCTATTTTAATATTTGCCACGTCCATGTTTTTCTTCCCATACATCAACGTTGGTACTAAATATGGACTATAATCTTGACAGATTTCTATCATGTTCGGTTTGAGTATATAAATATTTATTATGGCCTTTTGAAACGAAAACACTTTTAGAATTTCAACTTGTAGTTTTATTTGTATGAAGGTTGAATTACATTGATGTATAATATTAACAGTATTACATAAATAGTAATAGCTATGATCTTTACATAGTAGTGGCTTTAAGAATAGTGATGCTGCCTCAGATATGACGTCCTATTTAAAGCAAAGATAACTATACCACGACCCTTCGTTAGATTATGAAGGAATGTGTCGGGCATGTTATGTTTGCCCTTTAAGGTCAAATCGATATCGCAGTTTACCCATTTAGTGATATTGAATTTGGGCAGACGAGATGATAAACTTAAACATAATACATTGAAATTAAATTGACACTAATGTGATAATGCTAATATTTATTACATAGCTAACAAGGGTTTGCATAACTTATAATATTTATTTGAATGTGGATAAGAACATCGATAAGATAACATTGGTTTTGGTGAAAATATCGTGTTACAATATTTATAGGTTCTTAGATAAGCGGAACATTGGTTGCATAATATATTGAGGGTGAATGAGAGTGTAGATAAGATTAACATGCGCTGGCAGTAGACACATGACATATTCATCATTTTTAAAACGATAAAAAAAACACAGAACATACTAAACGTGAGGATTTGTGAATTAAATTATATAATATGTACATACACAGAAGCTCACTTCAGTAACTTTTTCACTTCTCAATGTCTGCCTATTGGAGCATAACCCTCCAATACTACCCTCTTTAAAAGTTATCCCTCTTACTCGTAAGAAAAAAATATTGAAGATACGGTATACGCTATCGAGAACTTTGAAATATTACTCCACAGCTTTCTGCTGTATTATTTATGTTTCGAAATATCCAAATCGGTTATGTTGATCGAAGTGGGCCAAATATAGCGTTGTCTTCGGTCCCATTAATCAAATCTTTGGGATTGAAACGACTGGAGAAGGTACGTAAGTCACAGTTCGACATCGCACGTGTTGGCAATTCTACCCAGCACGTGAAGAGATAACATTTGTACATGTCTAACACATGTGAGTACTGTCACCAGATGAACTATTTTACCACTGAGTAAAACGTAATATCTTTAGGTGGATTCATCACGTACACAACACTTGACTGATAGGGGTGGGGTACGTTATAAATAATGGGTGTTAGTATTTTTCCAAAAGGAAGCATAAAATTCCATGGTGTTTATCTTGATATTGAACTCTACTTGTATAGGCAAATAGGTTATACTTCTTCTTCCTAGTGTCACGTCAGGTCCCCCCAACATTGAATATCACCTGAGAGTAAGCATATTTGTCCCCGGTAGCCAGAAAAAGATGCCCAACGCCCCTTATGCCAGTCCAATCACGTATATTGCGGAGTCAGGAGATTTGCCTCCTGCCAACACCTCTTCGGTCTTCTATTTTGCCTTGGATGATCAGGTGGAGTAATTTGTACTTTGCTCCTCTAAGTACATGACCCAAATAGGACACCTTTCGGATTTTAATATTAGTCAGCAACTCTCTATCAACTTTGGCTCTTTGAAGAACCCTCGTGTTGCTGACCATATCCGTCCAGGGTATCCGTAGCATTCTCCGGTGCATCCACATTTCGAATGCTTCCAGTCGGTTCATACTACCAACTTTGAGGGTCCATGATTCTACTCCATGCAATAACACTGACCAAACGTAGCATTTGACTAACCGTTGTCGAAGTTTCAAGTTTAGTTTATCATCGCAGAATACGCTTCTCATTTTATTAAAAGTCACACGAGATGATTCAATTCTGCACTTGACTTCGGTTTCTGGGTCGAGGTCTTCCACTAGGATACTTCTGAGGTATTTAAATGTTTTCACTTTCTCTATATCAGCACCGTTCAATGTAACACGTGCTCCTGCGTGATCCTGCCGGCCAAACACCATGAATTTAATTTTACTCACGTTCATGTTCAGCCCCAGCCTCACACCGGCTTAAAAATGATAGTTCCCTTCGATATACAAATAGGTTATACGGTATCTTCAGGCATCTACCATAAACTTATATAATTATCTAATTAGAACCAAATTAGAATATGCATCTACGGTTTGGGCTCCTCACCAGCTCAAATATAAAAACAATATAGAACAAATACAAAAAAAAATCCTCAGATATCTATGGTACAGAACAAAGTGCGATTACCCAAAATATGCTCCCCATGCCGAACTTCTCACGGTGTGTAACTATAGAAGCCTCGAAACCAGAAGGCAAGAATCCATTACGATATTCCTAATTAAGGTTTTTCAAGGTTGCTTTAATTGTCCCGCGATTCTAGAAGCACTAAGTTTATATGTACCCAATAAATATAGCCGTGCAAGGAATCACCTGTTCTACATACCAACTTACAGGACGAATATCATGGCTAAACACTCAGTCACGCGTGGTATAGAGATAGATATTGAACCAACTGAATGACACTGTTGATATATTCTCGGTACCGACTAGCAGTATGAGAAGAATCCTGGCTGATATTATTCCTAACGAATAAGCTTACTCAAGAAGCAGACCCTCTTTGTGTAACAGGAGAAATCCGTGCAGAGGAAAAAAAAAAAAAAGTCTTAAAATTTGTACATCAATGCCTTACAACAAGGAAAATAAAAACTTTTATTAATTCATCTGATATTGTAATTCTATTTATTCTGGTTTACTGATTCACAAATTTCTACACTCCACTCAGTTTACAATGTTGCTGCTAGGTTGAATATTGGGACTTATAAATATTGTCATATAAGTCCGCTTCTATAAAATCTACATTGGCTGGCTCTACAATCTACAAGTGTTGCGAACAGATTGAATTCGAAATTTGTCTCTTTGTATTCAAGTTCCTTAATGGAACATTTCCATTGTCTATTTTGAATTTTTATGCGAGATTCGTTGTTTCGGAGAGAAGTATAACTTTGACGTTGACTTCATCTGCATCGAATAAATTTATCATTCCGAATCGATTTTGCCGTTGCTAGTCATGGACTCCTGTGGCATGTGTGTGTTAAAGGTATGGTTGGCGTGTGCAGCTTTAGGAACCACTTGAAAGTGACTCTTTTTGGGAGGTCTAAACAAATTTTATGATGGGGTATGAACAATATCTCTTACATTAATATAAACTACACTTCACCTACAATCGAATGTGTTACTATCACATATCGGAAGATCTACAAAGGCATATTTATAGTTGTCTTCCTTTGGTAAGTTTTCTGCGGTTTTCTTACCAAATATGTTTTTTTCTAAATAGCAGATGTGAGAGAAGTTTGAATCCCGAGTTAGAGCGCTCTTGATAAGAGTTTTCTCTTTAAATGGCGCTATATAAATTGTCCTTTTATTATTTACCAAATTGGAACAATTTATTTTTTTCACGTACAATCGGGAATCGAACTCGAAACCGCTGAGTGGAAGTCAATCGTCTTATCAACTAGACTAAGGAGATAGTCTATTTTCATGTCTTTGTGTGCATCTCTTATGGTTTCACAAACGTGATGACATTAAATGTCCCACGGTTTCTTCCGACAAGTGCCACATTTGACTCCACTTTTCAGTTTTATGATGATGTATTAGGTGTTAACATAAGTTGTGTCCGTTTTTTTTTAAATTTAAAAATGAGCACCAAAAGTAAAAGAAAATGGTAAAGGTTATATATACGTCATTCGAAATAAAATTTTCTGCTCTGCATGATATTGTGTTTGCTTTTACGTTACAGTCATGTGACTACAATTCATCTACTCAGCCAATTCTACGGTGGTTTGAAGGGAATCTTCATGAATAATATGGTTTAAGCGGTTCTCATCGAAGTCCACTGGTCGTCCGGAACGCTCCTTGTCTTTCAGGTCAAAATTACCGTCTTTGAAACGCAAAAACCATCGACGAGCTGTCCTTTCATTCATAGCATATTCACCGTACACTTCGCAAATATCGCGAGCAGCTTTGGTAGCTTTATTCCCTCGATTGAATGCGAACAGAAAGAGGTGTCAAAAATGCTCACTTTCGTCTACTTGACATTCCATTTTGAAGGCTTGTAATCAAATAAAATAATACATGTAACGTAAAAGCAAACACAATATCTTGTAGAGCAGAAAATTTTCTTTCGATTGACGCATAACCTTTACCATTTACTTTTGGTGCTCATTTTTAAATTTGGAAAACACGGACACAACTTATGTTAACACCCAATACATAGGTATAGCCTTAAACCTTCCGGAAGAACTTAATCGAGTCATAAAATTCACATTTAGCTAATTTAATATTTTTACACACAAAAAATTTAAATACACTGTGTTGCAAAATATAATACAAATAAATGAGTTGAGTGCGTATGTCCATTTTCGCGTGGATGCATTCATCAAAAAAATAATATATTAAAACATATCTTACTCCCAGAGTGGTCCTGACTGGCGACAAAATACATCCAATTAAAAAAGAAAAAAGCCCCAACCATTCTACCTTGTGCTTATTCAGTTATTCGCGAGGCGGGGAGCAGGGTGGTGTATGTATACATTAAACCAACGTTTCTCAACCAGTGGACGCGGCTTCAGGGGTTTTACGACCCAGGGGTTTCGCGGTAAAATGAGAGGGGGGTCGCGAAAGTAAATATAGCTTACATGTACAAAATATAATCGCGGTGAATATCAAGGCAGAAAAGGAAAATAAGACCTTTTCTGAGAATAATGAATGTATTTATATTTTATATTGTTTTTATAGTTAAGGCATTAATTAACATTGTGGAGGTTAAAATACATTAATTTTTTTATTTATTTTACACATGACAAGAAATATACATAATTTGGGAAAAACAAAAGGTAATTTAATTTGGACACAATTTGAATGGATCTGGGTTTGTTGCCTTTCATTTGCCGTATCCCCAGTAAACTAAGCTTTTGCCTGTATCTCACTGAGGACATAGCATGAAAAAATAAATCGATACTTCTTTCCGATTTTTGATTATAGAAAACCCCGTTGCCACATTCTCATCAACCTGACAAACAGTGACACTCAATTACATATCTATTCATCACGCGAAATCAAACTCCTTGGACTTCCATCACTCCAGACATATCAAAACATTCATCCCACAATATATCGCACATGATCATAAAAAAATTATTTAAAAATATAAAACAACAAAAAACACCACACTCAAGAGCTCACACAAACCTTTTCCACAAGTCATTCCTCTTGCAAGCATCGTAATTTGTTTTTATCAAACACTGTTCTTCCACTTTATGTAACGCTATAATCCTACCGGTTGTCTTGTTTGAGAGAGTCTTGTTTGTGCTACCCTGATGTTGAGGTGAAAGCCTTCAAACCGGTAGGGTTATACCGTCACATAAAGTGGAATAAACAGTGTTTGATAAATTATTTTTACTAAATACAGTTCTAAGTCCAAGTTACCGCTATATAGTATGGTACATTGTTTACAATAGTGTTTACATCTGAATATCTATTATGTTATATAGTGTGTGATAGAAGTAATGTAATCATAATCAAACTTAGGAATAAAAATAACTGAGCTAGTTACTAGTTCTACGGATTTCCATTTTTTTAATAAAAAAATTAATCAATGAATGTGATGGTTGCGTTTATTTTACATAACAAATCTTGTACATAGATTCACAACAAATCTTGTACATAGATTCACAACAAATCTTATACATAGATTCACAACAAATCTTGTACATAGATTCACAACAAATCTTGTACATAGATTCACAACAAATCTTGTACATAGATTCACAACAAATCTTGTACATAGATTCACAACAAATATTGTACATAGATTCACAACAAATCTTGTACATAGATTCACAACAAATCTTGTACATAGATTCACAACAAATATTGTACATAGATTCACAACAAATCTTGTACATAGATTCACAACAAATATTGTACATTGATTCACAACAAATCTTGTACATAGATTCACAACAAATCTTGTACATAGATTCACAACAAATATTGTACATTGATTCACAACAAATCTTGTACATAGATTCACAACAAATCTTGTACATAGATTCACAACAAATCTTATACATAGATTCACAACAAATATTGTCCATAAATTCACAACAAATCTTATACATAGATTCACAACAAATATTGTACATAGATTCACAACAAATCTTGTACATAGATTCACAACAAATCTTGTACATAGATTCACAATAAATGTGATGGTTGCGTTTATTTTACATAACAAATCTTGTACAAAGATTCCCATTATAAACACACAAAAGCAAATTATTTTCAAGCAAAAACATTGCTTAATAAAGATTAACGTCTTTGTGCAAGTACAACATTTGTACGTCCACGCGCATCTGTATCAAGGAGATATTAAGTTTTTGATGAGGTTGTCGAATTTTTTTTTTCTTTTGGGGGGTTCCAAGGCATAAAAGGTTGAGATAGAATGCAGTACACAGTATACATGCAGCGCTGTGTGTATTGTGTGAATGGCCCGGAGCAATTAGGGCGGGATGCATTCAGTCAGCCAGAGTAACAAGGGACATTCAATACCACTAGAATTCGTTGTAGTTAGAAGATGGTTGTACGAGTAAACATATCGTGAAACAACGTCAATATTGACAATTCCGCACGACTATAGAGTAAACATCCAAGAGTGATCACTAATTAAGCGATCAGATAGCATCACCAAACAGATTACATCTATAAAGCTGTTTTCTATCTATAAACGATTTTATATTGAATTTAAAAAAATTAGCACAAAAGTGTAACTTTATAAAATCAGATCGAATGAGGTACTTAAACATGTTTAACCTTTTCCTTCCTGTGCTAAAAAAATCCACGCGTTCCGGTGCTGTCTATTCAATACATATGTAAACATGAGCGATTTTAAATCGGAAAAATTACAATATTCATAACTAATCGCTTAAATTAATTAAATTTGAAGTCAAAAGTGATAATAATTGAAATTTAATTGCAGAAAAAAACATCGGCCGACGTTCACAAAACGGGCGAAGAGACCATCTCAAACGAATGCCGGAGAGCTACTAAAGCGAGAGAAACGAGCGAACTGAGATTCTATTTTTTGTGTTCCTATATACCGAAATAGAGTAAGAGTGAGATGTGAATAGCGTCGTTCCTCACCCATAGCGATTTTTTAGAATGAATATACACACTGGCATACGTTTGATTGTATTTGTGAATTTATTCCCGATTTTCACAAAATATCTCTGATGTGGCCGATAAGTGCTAATTATTATTATTGTAATATTATTTTTCCATTCAATGCGTCAATGTATTACGGATGAATGCCTAAAATCTGAACCCAGTATTTATTATATTTGTAGAGATATTTAAGTTTTTGGAAGCAATGTGTACTAGTTACAAATCACAGGGAAGGAAGGGTTAATAATAATAATAAAATAAAAATGTATTAAGTGAAAAGGAAATGGCATGATGATATGCATATATAACTAATATTGCATATTGCTGTATCCTGATATACAATGACTTTAACTGATCTGCTCGTCATTTCTCAAAACACATTCCAGAAATGTAAAAAAACGAAAGGAGTGCCGTGTGAATAATGGACGGTAATACTTTGAAGGAGACGAGCCTGATAAATTGTCAGGCAAATCAATAAATTAAGAAATACAAAAGTTATGTTTATTTTCAGAGAGTTCATATAACCCAGGGCAATTTGAATAAACACGTGGGGCCTCGAGAAAAAAAAAACGCCCACACCATTGATCAGGTAAAGTAAACCGGGTCATAGAACTACAAACATATGAGGCCTTTCAACGAGTCGGAGAAATGAGTAGGTCTCGATGCTGATGCTATTAGACACAATCTAAAAATCGCATGCAATTTTCCATACAATATATCAATTTCCTTAAAGCATAGGTTAATGTTTACTCATTTATTTCATCCACAGTCAATGGCTACTAGAAAATACTAATGAAATGATAATTTGTATAGCGCCATTTAACACATTCAATGCGATCAAATTTTTAAGGTTATTCACGTGTGGCTGACTAATTATTAAAATTTCAAAAAAATCACTTGACTTGAAATCACTTGACGTATACGCGTTCATAGTATCGTTGTTTTACATACGAGCGGTAATAGTATCTTTGGTTTGCATAGGAAAACGCGTCAGGCGCGTTGTCAGCACCCGACAATTGCGAAGAAGAACGCACTAGGCGTGTTGTTAGCATTGAACGTGTTAAAGTAAAGACTCCTCAACAGTACTCTAACTCGAGATTCCAACCACTGTTATTGGCGGATTACGAATATTGCAAATAAAAATCAAATAGAATGTAAGGATAGGAAGGTGGTGTTGTAACCATTAGATTAGGAATATTCCTGTATCTATTTAACACTTTTTATTGCAAATACAATCTGGCGGGCTCATTGCCAGGCGGCAATCTCTTCCAACCAACCCGACAAAGTAAATGAAGCAAGTTACGTGGTCGCATAAATCATTCAAATTACTATCCATCCCCACGAAATCCATAAACACATATGTAAGCATATGATCACGAATCCCACAAAGACGGACAATCACCCGAACATTATTTTTCATATAAAGTGAGATATCATCAATCAAAAGGAAAGGAAAGGATGGTGGAGAGGAAAGGAAAAGAAAAATCAGGAATGAAATACGTTATTTTACTGACTAGAAATTAAGAGTTTTTTCAGTCGCTTCTTAAAGCATGCCAAGGATGGAGCGAGTCTTTTATTGGTTTGTAACTGATTCCAGCGTTTTACTGCATGGACAGTAAAGGACGACGTAAAAAAAGTGAAGCGGTGAACTGGAAAGGCCAATAAACAATCTCTGTTTGAGCGTAGCGCTAATACATGATTGGAAAGACGCTGAAAACCAGTTCAACGCCTTCTGGTATGACATTATATGATCGTACTTTCGTATCTACATAAGTTTAGAAAAACATATTTGGTAAGAAAACCGTTGAAGACTTGCCAAGAGAATACGAACTAGATAAAAAAAAACCTTTGTATACTTTCCGATATGTCATAGTAACATTTTTAGTTTTAGGTGGATTGTAATGTACGCATATGTGAGTAGTGTTCATATACCATCTTTTTTTTTAGCAGCCCAAAAAGGGGCATACGGCACAATAATGCAGCAGATCCGGCTCGAAGGACCACTTTGTACAGCACCGTACAAAGACTGTAGAATAGGTGGATGTCTGCCGCTTGATACTCGGAGATTTCGGTTCACTTTATGCTTTTCCGGTGAAAATTAGCAAGGTGAAGAGATTCCTCTTTAACAGGTAGAAATTGGTTGTAAGTAAAACACAGTAGATGTTCGAAAAACTGAGAATATATTTTTGGTGTTTTGCGCTCCTTATGTGCGGTCAATCGCTCATCGTAAGCTCCTATTTTGGCCCGTGCATGCCGTTATGGCTTGCGAGATATTACGTATTTTGCACGTTTTCGCATGCATGGGCCGGCTGACTTTTGATAGTAGCTCTCGCGAAGGCCACGCATAAGGAACATTTCATAACAGTATGTACACAACAAGTACATCAAACAAAACATCTTTAAATATAGAACAAACAAGAAAATATATAATACATCAATCATATTTTAGGTGACGCATACGTCCGATACAAGAGGTGTCTTCAAGTGCATCTTAAAGCTGCACAGACCAACCATATCTTTTACACTTTGAGGCAGATAAATCTATTGTATTTGCCTGTTGATTTGGAACGGCGCTGGTTGATGACGATACAAAAAAATCTAAATTAAATAAGCGAGAATAAAATCGAGTTCAACATAATGAATTCTTTAGAAAGAATGTTACCATATCGATAAAATGACCAAGCATTTACATTTTTTTATTGTAGTTCAGAGAAACATATTATTTTACACGAGAGTCAGTGTGGTCTAGACTCTGGAGGCTTACCATGTGTTGAAGAAAGTGAGGAATTATGCTTTTAGAAAGGTGTTCTCGTGATCTCATCTTATGCTCAGTAAATCACTTCTAATACAGCTTATTTTTATATTATTTCAATGAAATATCGTAAATTTTGACAATTAACTTTGTTCAGACAAATTAATGACATTCGCTACAGCGTCTAAAGTTACACACCAGAATTGTTTCATTACAGTGATTGTTTTAGTAAGTAAATAACTTTAAATAAGTGCAAATTTTTTTAATAGGCAATCCATCCAAACTAGGACGACTTCTTCTTCTTCCCAGTGTCATGTCAGGTCCCGTCAACGTTGAATATCACCTGAGAGTAGACATCTTTGTCCCCCGAAGATCCCCGACGCTCCTTATACCAGTCCAATCACGTATATTGCGGAGCCAGGAGATTTTCCTCCTGCCAACACCTCTTCGACCCTCTGATGACTTGTGCCATCAAATTCAAGTCATTATGAATTATGTGATTCAATATAACAAATTAAAAAAAAATACAATTCTAGAATTTAAGGCTTCGCTGATTAAGCTTAAAATATTTAACAATCGATCTATAAGTGGAAAAGTTCCACGAAGAAAGATATATGCATACTTATTTTTTATTTTTTTTAACAAATGTGTTATTTTGTAAACTAACAAATTTTGAACATCTTTTGAACTCTCGCATACATGTATATTACTACTGAAGATGAAAGCAAAAGCAAAACATCAACCGCACTATTCAAGTACACAAAAATATATTTTCTCTGACCCAAAATATAAACCACAAACGGTATAACATGTAATTTGCGTTCCAACCTAACGAAATAAAAGTTATCAACAAGATACAATTTAGTTATTTTAATTTTCCAGTTAGTGTTGTGACCACGGTTTTTGAAGGTTTTCTTCCACCCGGAATTTTTGCATCGATTCTTAATTGTGCTAAAAAAATTATGAATCTATAGGTCTAGACTAATTTGTTAACAATATTATTGTTTATTTTATTTATTATTACAAATGACAAGAAATATACATAATTTGGGAAAAACAACAGGTAATTTAATTTGGACATACATTATTTTAACGGATCTGGGCTTGTCGCCTTTCATTTGTCGTATCCCCAGTAAACTAGGCTTTTGCCTGTATCTCACTGAGGATATTTAGCATGAAAAAATAAATCGATACTTCTTTCCAATTTTTGATTCCAGAGTCTCACTGTGATGATGTGTGAGGAGTTTAATTTCGCATGATATTTCCAGTTGTAATTGAGTGTCACTGTTTGTCAGGTTGATGAGAACGTGCAACGGGGTTTTGTTTTTGTGTAATCAAAAATCGGAAAGAAGTATCGATTTATTTTTTCATGCTAAATATCCTCAGTGAGATACAGGCAAAAGCCTAGTTTACTGGGGACACGACAAATGAAAGGCAAAAACCCAGATCCATTAAAATTGTATATCCAAATTAAATTACCTTTTGTTTTTTCACAAATTATGTATATTTCTTGTCATGTGTAATAATAAATAAATAAATAAATAAAAATAAAAAATAAAAACATAAATATATTTGTTTTGCCGCGAGTTGTCAAATATAACGAGCGGCTGCAACTCTGCCTTGTTGGACTGTTTATGTGCAAATATCACAAATGTAACTCACCTGTAACAGACCAGGCAGTGAGACGGCTGATATACGAGTAGGTCGTTTATCTCGTGAGATATGTTTGAGATGTATGGCCGCGCGGTAACGCACTGGAGTTCCGTGCGGAAGGTCGCCGGTTCAAATCCCGCACTGTGCTACTCCCCTCGAATAACACACTCATTTTTTTCGCCTAGTACTCGGGGATATAAGGATAACTATATTTTTTTAAAATGCCAGTGTTCCGATCGTCTCACTTAGGTGTGCCAACGGATCCAGTACAGCGGTGTGACCGGTGAGTTTGCTGGTGTGCAACGGCTTACTCACTTAAAAAAAGAAGAAATTAAAAAAAAAAAGGTCCAGCAACTTCGACGCCGTATAATTAATTATGTTACATTTGAATAAATCAATAAAATCAGTAATATTTTCTTCTTCTTCTTCTTCAGCCGTTCTGGATCCATCCCTGGATATAAGCCTCCCCTTCGGTCTTCCACAACTTTCTTGGTGTACTGTCCATTTGGGGGTAATTTGGACACTACTGGTAGTAGTACCATGTCACGCTGTCCAAATGCGGGTTGACATGGGGATTTCAAGGTTTCCTTCCTGGGGTAACTGGCACAGGCATTTCTTCCTGTGCAGATGTTACGGTTATACCGCCGATACTCGGTCGCCAGAGCCTCGTTAGTTATCTAGCAGGGGATACTGCGTGAAGGTGAGGTTGACATTTGGGTTGGCTGGTGTTGTTTGCCATGACCCCTAACACTCCAGTAATGTTATTAATAATTCAGTAATATTTTATTCCGTCCTTAATATCAAAGAACAAATAATCACCCTATGCATACCCATAAAGGGTTGCTATCAGAAACTTTGGTCACAGTTTTGTGGGAAAGTCCGGTTTTATTGATCCCAAGGGATTGAGCGGTAACTAAAAATTGACGCAACGGCCGCCTGGAATGGCTTAGTTTTGACAGTTTTTTGTTTGATAAATGCGAAGGATCCTGTGTCAGTAATGATAGACAAAGGGATTTAGCGAAGAATATATATTATTGTTATCCTTCAAATTTCGTGATCCCTAAAATGACAAGAATATACGGTTTGCAAAAAAGGACTATGCGATATGCGAAAAATTCAAACACATTTAAAAAAATCAACCTCTTTGTTTCTTCGTTTTCTTTAATACTGAGGATTGTGCATTGCGTTGATGCAGGCTTTCTAGAAAATTTTCCTTTACTCCATCGTCCGGATAACAGAAGAAATATCCCTTAACTGGTCGGTCCATCGAGTCGAAGGTCTTCCTTTTCCCAACTACCCTTCCACGTTTCCAGGCACCACCAACTTACAAATTAACATAAACCCTGGGGATGAATTGAAGATTATCTCGGATTCGCAATGTCTCTGTATTTTTTACATTTCGTGTTTTATAAAATTAAAACCACCTCTTTGTTATTCAACTTATAACATTAATCCCCGCTACACGTGTTTCTACCTTCTATCCTGAGGTTTGCTTTAAGCGGAAGCAAACTTTGGGATAGCAGGTAGAAACACGTGAAGCGAAGATTAATATCATTAGTGAAATAACAAAGGACTTTCTAGGTTAATATTTTTATATGGAGTCCACAAAATAAAAGCCGAAACCTTTGATAAATAAAACATTTATTGTGCACAGAAGTGCAAAAAAATATCTAGAAAACATTTCAAATATCTAAACATGATACTCGTACAATTGTAAATTCCATACAATAAATATTTTTATAAGTTTCAATTTTATCGATTAGCACAAAAATACATATGGGGTCGTCATCGACCGTGGATGAAATTAATAAATATTAGTGAATGCTCTACTAATGTACATATTATTTTTTAAATTGATTGAGAAGAATACGTGGAGTAACGATGTATGACAGAAAACGGAATGAAGTTATTAAAGATGAATGTGAACTTAAGGCTGATGAGTTGAGTAAGGTGGAGAAGAGCACGTTGAGATGGTTTGGACATGTTGAATGAATGAATGAAGAAATACTAATAAAACAAAAAGTGCAAATGTAAGTGGAAGGCATGTAAAAGGGATAGTGTGATTGGTTCAGATGAATGATACTTTTAAAGAAAGAAATGTAGAAAGTCAGAAAAATCGTAGAAGTTGTATGGATGTGGCTGAGGCTAAAAATATGTGCATCGAAATATTAAAGTCTTACGCTCTGTTCTCTCTGCCTCTTCCGACAAGAAATTGGCGTGATGGTACGAGTACGTATGTCAATTTTGGATATTCTCCAACTGTAAATGTTCAAAAATATTATCTATGTAAGGAAACAAAACATTTTAACAATGGAATCCACATTTTATGTTTGATATTTATGAACACTTCTTGAAAAATATCTAGAATTTCATATTTTTACATACATACAGAAGTTCATGTGTTTATTTTTACATACACACAGAAGTTCATACGTTTATTTTTACATACATACAGAAGTTCATATGTTTATTTTTACATACATACAGAAGTTCATACGTTTATTTTTACATACATACAGAAGTTCATACGTTTATTTTTACATACGAGTACATACAGAAGTTCATATGTTTATTTTTACATACGTACAGAAGTTCATATGTTTGTTTTTACATACATACAGAAGTTCATACGTTTATTTTTACATACATACAGAAGTTCATACGTTTATTTTTACATACATACAGAAGTTCATATGTTTATTTTTACATACATACAGAAGTTGATATGTTTATTTTTACAGACATACAGAAGTTAATATGTTTATTTTTACATACAGTTTTTACATACAGAAGTTCATACGTTTATTTTTACATACATACAGAAGTTCATATGTTTATTTTAAAATACATACAGAAGTTCATATGTTTATTTTTACATACATACAGAAGTTCATACGTTTATTTTTACATACATACAGTTTTTAGAAGCAACGTGTTATACTCGTAGTTACAAAACACAGGGAAGAAAGGGTTAAAGTAATTTTCTCCAAAATGTTCAGTTCGAAGTCACCGAAATAATTTCATGTTGCATTCCACTGATGCAAAAAAGTGTTAACAAAAATATCACGCTCCGATAAGTCGAAACTCCTCATTTTCTCATGTGCGGTAAGATTTTTTACACTTGCGTCGTAAAAAAAGGGATTGAAAAGAAACCATATTTAGGAATAAGTCGGACAACACTCGAAACCCATCGCAGCCGAAGCGGGGAAACCCAATGAGTCGGAAAAATTACCTGCAACGTGTGATGAGGCGCAGCTGGTACAAGTAGATGGAGAGAAAATGCAACTGCCTCGGGTCGTCTAAATAGTAGGCCACCCAAATCGTAAAATAATCAAAAGGACGAAAATCTTCAAATTGCGCTTTACTTTATTATAAATCAGTAGCTCAACATCAACACAATTTACATTGAAAAGAATTATAAATATGACAATTATATCGTATACACGTATAACGCCGTTTAAAGAACAAACTCCCAACAAGTGCGCTCTAGCTCGCGACTCGAGCCCACTATGCAGCGGCGACTGGTCTAGAGGTGCGCTGAACCGGAGAAATAATTCGCAATAATTAAATTATATATCCGCAAACATGACTTCCAAAAATGTTAAATATTTGAATAGATTAAATATGTATAATTTACTCTTAGGATGTTTGTGAAGAGCTTGAGAAATGCGCTTAAAAGAGATATTCCTCTATAGTTAAAGGAAAAAATGGCGGTACCAAGAGCCGTAAGAATGGCCAGGCACAGTATCCCCCAAGCAAGAAGACCTCCAGGACAGTCGACGTCACAAGAGGGAAACAATGATGCAGGACCATAACAGGCCAACAGGCCTAAAATAAGAAGAAGAAATATGTAGAACAATACTGACAAATAGTACAAGTATTTTTATTTTCCTTTCAAATTGACCGGCCAAGTTTGCCAATACTACCGGAGCGATCTAGAATACGCACCGGACGGAAACGCTAATTCATATAGGGGAGACAGAGACATATAGTAAACCGTGAAACAGTGATATTTCATATTCGCTCAGCGTCTCGAGGTGCGTTGCTGCTCAGCGCACAAACGCACCTCGGGACCGGCCGACGCTGCCCACTATTATGGGCAGATTAAAAATATTACAAAACAAATATATATATAAGTTGAGTGTAAGGGTAGGAAGGTAATGGATGCGGGCATTAGATAAATTACCACCCCGTATCTGCGTATCTTCAGAAAAAACATATTTAGTAAGGAAACTTACCATGGGAAAACGAACTACAACGAATCCTTTGTAGAACTTTTAATATGTATAAGTAACACATTCGGCTTCAGAGTTTGTGTAGTGTAGTGTTTGTATGTAGTGTAGTATATGTGTGTTCATATAACGTCATAAATGTTGATAAGAAAGGAAAAAAATGGTTTGAATGTAATGCCAGCCCGTTATCAATTAGAAGATTTGAGCGCTTAGAAAATAGTTTAACCTTTCCCTTCCTGTGCTAAAAAATTTCGCCCGTTCCTGTGTATTCAATACATATGTAAAAATGAGCGATTTAAAATCGGAAAAATAAGAATATTCATAGCCAATCGCTTAAATTAATTAAATTTGAAGTCAAAAGTGATAAGAATTTCAATATAATTGCTGAAAAGATGAAAAAAAACATCGGACGACGTTCACAAAACGGGCGAATCGACCACCTCGAACGAAAGCCCGCTGGCTACTGAGCCAGAGAAGCGAGCGAACTGAGATTCTATTTTTTGCGTTCCCATATACTGAAGTAGAGTGAGAGTGAGACGTGAATAGCGTCGCTTCTCACCCATAGCGGTTTTTTAGAATTAATATACCTATGGCAAACACTGGCACACGTTTGATTATATTGGTGAATTTATTCCCGATTTTCACAAAATATCTCTAATGTGACCGATAAGTGCTAATTATGATTAATATTATTTTTTTCATTCAATGCGTAAATGTATTACGGAGGAATACCTAAAATCTGAACCCAGTATTTATTATATTTATAGAGAGATTCAAGTTTTTAGAAGCAATGTGTCTTAGTTACACATCACAGGACAGGAAGGGTTACACACTGACGGTATTGGAAGACAAATATTTTTTATATTGCACGTTTATTATTTAGAAGTGTCTTCTATTTCTTTTATTAACGACTCAATGAGAGGATAACGATAAATAAAGCATTTTTTTATTATATACCACTGTTTTTTACTATGTATCTACATACTTACCATTTTTTTCATAAAAATATAATTGAAAGGAGCATGTTTTAAAAAAAATACTAAAAATTGTACGATCGCACCGATTAATATTTTTGTGGAAAATAATACAAAGAACAACCCATATTTATTTTTTGTCAATGGGCAACATACTCGCGGGCCAGACCTGTATAGGAGGGAGCTGTAACTCGAGCCACAATTGTGGGGGGCGAGGAGGGGGCAGACCACCCTGTGCAGGGAACACGAGGGCGGCAAAGATCCTGAGGATGTAGCAACAAAAGCTGGGAAACTTGTAGACATGGAAGGGCCGGGTGACACTGAATTAAACTAAACTAAGCTGCAGACTGCAGAAAATGAGAACGGAATAAGCTCGTTTCCTCGAAAGGGGTGCTTTCTAAAACACTTCTTATATAAACATGTATTCAACTATGACACATCCCAAGATGAATGCCAGAAAAGGATCCCACCGAATCGGCCGATAAGTATAAATAAGGCAGTATATTTATTTATTATTTTGTGCGTGTTTATGGTTATGATTTATGGTACCTCTGGCAGGCTAATTGTTATACAGCAATTTGCCCCCCCAAAATACCACTTTATATTGGATATGTTAAGATGTTTTAATCATTGACAGCTTTTAGAAAAAAAACATTCGTTTAAATTTAAGTTTAAAAAATACAAATAATATCCAAACAACAATGTTACAACTAAAGGAAACAATATTTTAACAAAAAACTACTTCGTGATTCTACCATTTTTTTTAAATAAATCTAAAAGAATATATCAATCTTGAGTATAAAAATAATATCCCAGTAAAAGGGTTTTCATAAATAAATTATGTTAATGGTGGAAGAGTTAAAGGGGAATATCGAACAACGTGTAGTTATAGGAAACCAAAACATATAAAGGATCTTTCGAATTGAGCGTTTTGTTTAATTCTTGGATAAAACACAGATGGCGTCGCGAACTTGCCTGGGTCTTGTGACATTTGAAAAGTGTAATGTATGATATTTATAAAAATTGAGTCGTATACAATACAACAACGCGTTCAAATTGTTGATTTATTTTATGTTTTGTGATTTCTGGAAACGATTATGTTAATTGGCCACCAAGATCATGTGATCTGACACCGTTGGACTATTTTCTCTGGGGTTACGTGAAAAGTCAGGTCTATAAGAATGACCCCCAATTAAATCCCGAGCTGAAGGACGAAATTATTCGCGTTATTGGTGAGTTAGAACCGTAATTATGCCCAAATGTCATTGAATATTTTGACAAAAGAGTGTACATCTGTGGAGCTGCAAGAGGTGAACATTTGGCGGATATTGTTTTTTTATGTTTAAATGTCATACATTATACTTCAATGACCAATAAAAAGTTTTTTTGAAATCAAAGCAAATGATGTGTTTTATTCAAGAATTAAAAAACATCGAAAAATATAATCGCTCTACTTGTAAGACCCTTTATTATATATACTAGAACCAGACACTATCAAAATCTGCTAAGATAATAGTCAACAATAGTATTATAGTGCCAACTTTGATGTATGTTAGTGAAATGTGGACGTGGAAAAAGACTGAGAGGAATCGAATAAATTATGTAAAAATGCGTGCATTGAGAAAAATACATGAAGTTACAATGTATGACAAAATATGGAATGAAGTGATAAAGGATGAATGTGAACTTAAGTCGGACGTCTTGAGTAAGATAAATAAGAGCACTTAAATGATTTGGGCATGAAGAACGAATGAATGAAGAAAGAATAACAAAACAAATATATAGTTCAAACGTGAGTGGAAGAGGAAGACCAAGGAAAGTATGGATAGATCAAGTAAATTATATTTTGTGAGAACTCAGAGGAAACGTAATAAATCAGAGATATCGTAGGAATTATATGAGAAAGTGTATGGATGCGGAAGAGGCTAAGGATATATGTCGAGAAAGGTAAGCATGGTGTTCTGTTCTCTGTGCATACCCTGACAGAGAAATGGCGCGATGGTATATACGTATGTATGTATAAAAAAATCTTTCATACAAAGTAACTAGATGTTTCTTTATTTACCGCTGAATAATTAAAACGTGGTATGTGACTTTTTTGCATATTTACGCTCAAATGTCGACTATATTTGTCAACCAACTCAGTTTAAAGCCTTTAAAATACCACACGCTTTCATTTATATGTGGCGCCAATCTTGGTCTACGAATGTCTGTCTGCAACATTTGTTTGTTTGGTCTCCTTTCGTATGTGAAAACGGTGAAGATTTTGCATTCAGTAACGTGAGAACGACACCCACCATTCTCACGTCGTTAAGTGCTGTTTCTCTGCTGATTGTGAAGTACAATTTTGGAACCACAAAGACTGAAGGAACTACCACAGAACCACATCGCGTCAGTGTGTGGTTGAAGTGATAAGAAATTAATGGCAAGAATATATAAAATATGTAATTTATTTTTAACAAACACTGTTTATTCCACTTTTTTGTGACGGTATAACCCTACCGGTTTCAAGGCTTTCACCTCATCTTCAGGGGAGCGCAAACAAGACTAAATGCTGTTCGAACTGGTACCGATATAGACACTTCAACGGTTGGAGGCAGGGGGTGAGGAAGGCTAGGGATAATTTCGGCCAAGAGCGGGGAGATTTTGGGGTAATAACTGTTCAACAGATGCTCCGATCGGTATACTGACTTAGAAATTTCTAGGGCCTCTAATTTGTCCAATTTATTTCCGTTGCCGCTAATATGTAAAAATTTGGCATCATCGATAGAAAAAGTATGATTCTCACGGTGACAATGATTAGCCATTTCAGAATAAATTAGAGGATTTTTTAAGTCAGTATACCGATCGGAGCATCTGTTGAACAGTTATTACCCCAAAATCTCCCCGCTCTTGGCCGAAATTATCCCTAGCCTTCCTCACCCCCCCAGCCACCTACCGTTGAAGTGTCTATATCGGTACCAGTTCGAACAGCATTTAGTCTTGTTTGCGCTCCCCTGAAGATGAGGTGAAAGCCTTGAAACCGGTAGGGTTATACCGTCACAAAAAAGTGGAATAAACAGTGTTTGTTAAAAATAAATTACAATGTCTTTAAACCTCCACAACGTTAATGCCTTAACTATAAACAACATATAACATATGATTGAAGTCATCGGTATAATTTTACTCCCAAATACTAGACGGAAAAATGCCTATAAATGGACGGATAAAAATGCCTATTCGAGGGTTATAGCACAAAGCGGAGTTCGAACCAACATCCTACCGTTTGGAAGTCCAGTGCGTTACCGCGCTGTCATGCACCTCAAACATCTCTCATATAGCTCACTTATCATATCCCTTATATCGCCCTCATTTTCATGGCTACTATAGCGATATTTATAGATGTAAACAAATTCGATCTATAAGTGCATTAATTTGGTTCATATTACACAAAGGTTGATATTTGTTACAAGTAACTGTTCATATTTCCTCTTTCGTCCTAAGTCATACGAATGGAATGAAAAAATGCTAAAATTTCTGAAATAATTTTTTTGCGTTTTAGTAGAAAAACTTCAACGTACAAAATTACGAAGCAATTAATAAAACAAACGAACATTTTTCCAAGTACATCAATTATTTTAAACGTTTACAAACCAATTTATTTCCTTTCTCGTTAGGCAAGAATTTAGGAGAATTCCATTTAGATTGATTTTATGAAGATTACTTTAAAAAAAAAACACTGTTTTCGTACGGGTGTTAAAAAAGGTTTTTATATTAAATAAAAAGCAAAACAAACGTTTAAAAATGTTTATTTAATTCTAACCATAGAATAAAATTAGTGATTTTGTTTAATTTAATTTGATAGAACACTTACAAAATCGATAAATACTGTGGTGCCTCGGGTTACGCACTTAATTCGTTCATTGATTCCGTTCGCGAGCTGAAATATTCACAAACCGAAACAAATTTTCTTGGGAGCCATAATGAGGGTTAATTTAATGCAAAATATATTGTATATTATATCATATTTATAAAAAACAAAAAAAATTGTATCAAGAACAACGAACGCAACGACAAACAATGTTCACAACGCGCGTAATCTGAGAACAACTAATGCGTAATTACGTAATGCGCCGTTACAACAAATTCGTGAGCCGAGGCATTGTACGCAGATCGAGTCAAAATTGGTTCTGAAATTGTGTTTGTAAGCTGATTTGTTCGTGACTAGAGGCGTTCGTAACCCGAGGTTTGACTGAACACAAAACTAATAAATTTTAAATAATACTAACGATTAAAATCTAAACTACCAGTGTTCATCTCATGCAGAGTTGAGTTGTGTTAGCAAAGTCAGTGAAAATGCTATAAATTATGTAGATGGAGGAGAGAATTTTTTCCATTCATCAACCCAGCATTCCCTTAAAGCCCAACAGCGTTGAAAAAAATATTTGATTTTATTTTTAAATTTTATTTATATATATATACATTACAAGAAATATATAAATACACAATTAGCGAAAAAACAATTTGGACACACAATTTTAATGGGTCTGGGTTTCTTGCCTTTCATTTGTCGTGTCCCCAGTAAACTAGGATTTTGCCTGTATTTTATTGAGGACATCATGAGTCCTTTGTTTTTATATATACTATAGTGAAATTTCATCTTAATCCTTTTACCATAGTTGATAAACGTTGTATTATTCCATAGTTCGATATCGTGAGTTGACTATAGTTGCACTTCCATTGTAAAACATATTCTGTATTCTCGGTAAATACAATAGAATCAACGTGTTCACTGGTTGGAAACGCCGAAATTTGAGTGCAAATAACAAACTTTTTCCCGCACCGTAAACTATTCCCAGTACCATAAACTATTTCCCGTACCATAAACTATTTCTATGTTTTAATAAAATTTGCGTATCCCATTAGGTAGGCGGAGTTTGACATAGTACCTAAATTGTGTTTTTTCGCCAAATATTTGATGTTATATTTCTTGCAATGCGTAATGATTCTAGGAAATGGTGAGTATAATGTAGTGTACATGCCAAACCTGTTACAAGTTCTCCAACAACTATCATTATCCATTTTATGGGCACGTGGAAAAATCGATTAATTCCACGAAAATTTACTTGTTGAAGCAATTTTCTAAAAAGCTTTGCTGTTAAAAATTAGTTCGTTTAAAAATGTGAAACCCTAAATTTTGGTGAATTCATCAAATTTATAAGTTTGTTCGATACAAGGAACTCGTACAGGATAACCATGCTAGGGCAGTGACTCAAAAACAGGGGTGCACGCATCCCTGGGGGTGCGTGAAGATCTTCCTGGGAGGGTGCGGTTGTCGATATCTAAACTTTTGTACCTATCCTACTTATTAACCTTTTTTCTTCTTGTCACAACAAAGCGTGTCACATTTGCGCTTTTATAACAAGACACCTTGCAGTATTATATTTGATAAAACATGGAACAACAAATGGATCATTTATTTTTGTGGCAAACGACATAAATGCGGTGAACTCGTTAACTCACGAATCATTTGTTCTGGATGTAAAATTAATGGTAAATTAGCTGACGTTTTTTTTACAGGAGGTGCGAGAACACATTTTGAGAATTTAAGTGGTGTCGTCAGCTGAAAAGGTTAAGAGCCACTGTGCTAAGGGGTAATCAAATAACTTTGTTATTCCACTAATTGAATAAGTGGATAAAAAAGTTACGTATGATTTCATTTTCTTAAATTCATCAATTTATTTATGCAATTAATCACGGAAATTTAAGCGTTCAAAATATAAAATATAGCATATGTCTAACGAGTAAGTAAAGATCAAAATTTAGTTCTTAAGAAATATTAATATTAAAGAAAAAATAATATATATATTATTTTACGCAAATGGTTAAATATTATCCATTTGCACAACAATGTCAAAAATACTTCGATCAAACTGATGTTCAGCTGTCAAAAGATAATCATATTTCGAATATGTTTTTATGATAATTTATGGCACGTAAATACATAATTCTTATTGCCAGGTTCGTATTATTCTTCCATTACAAAGATGGTTAACTTCTTTCTTTGGAATGGCGGCGAAGCCCCTTGATGGGAAAAATAACCTCCTCACGACAACTTCAAATATCCCATCACACCAAATAACTTCTTCCCGCTTTAATAATAACAGCATCCAGTGAAGTAACATAGACGAAGCCTCTATAAAAACTAAAATCAACCACCTAACACGAAAACAAAAAGATTTTTAAAGCTCCAATGAAAACGTCAATCCGTCCCATCAATAAACACGCTCCATTCGAAAATTGCCAATAGTAATAGTGTTGTCAGATGTTGCCAGTAATAATAAAAACGTTCATATTATCGATAACAATAATAAATTAAGACTGGCAAGTATTTTTTTTTATGCTGCGATTTTTCAGCCATCTCTCGTACCACAAAACTTTCTAATTGATGTGTGATCAGTGATCGCATTATGTAATTCGATACTATGCAGGCTGTAAACCAATGCTAGAAGTATGGTGCCTGGACCCGTATATGATCACTTGATACTTTTGTGTATCCTTCCATTAAGCAGATGGTTATTTTTTAGGTAAATCTATTGTTCAAAGTAAAAAAAAATCATTTCTCCCTGATAATATCGTATGGTGTGGTCTTCTTCCTTATAATCTGTGGATATTTTTAAATAAAAGGTTTTAATTCAAATTGTTGAGCGAAACGTGGAAAAGACAGACGAGCCGGATAAATGCTGTAGAAATGCATGGATTGAGAAGAATACATGGAATGACAATGTATCACAGAATATGGAATTAAGTCATAAAATATGAATATCAACTTAAGTCTGATGTGTTAAGTAAGATGAAGAACAGCATACTGAGATGGGATGGGCATGTGAAACGAATGAATGAAGAAATACTAACAAAACAGATATATAGTGCAAATTAGAGTGGAAGGTACATGAAAGGAATACTAAGGAAAATATGGTTAGATCAAGTTAATAATATTCTGGAAAAAGGCAACGTAGAAAGATAAATCGAAGAAGAGAGGAAATGTGTGTATCGACATAGGATAAGTCTGGCGCTAAAATGGCGTGATGGTATGTACGTGTGTATTATTGTTCTATCATGACATGTATTGAATGAATTAATTATGCGAGTGGTTTTTAGTTTTCGTTTTTTCGAAACGGATTTTTTTTGTACTTTATTTTTAAGAGTCCTTTCATGCGCGAGATACAGCCCTGAGTATCGTACTGCTGTGTGCTTGTCTATGTGATGGTAAGTCTGTGCTTCTTATTGTAATGTTGTTAAAATCATGTTACTGTTCTAATGTTTAAATTTTGTAATTATGTGCACTATAAATTGATTTTTTTAATGGTTAAAATCGGCCGTATATTTTCATAAAACAAAGTAAATCATGTAAAATTTCTAGAAAATCGCATGCTAAATAAAACATTAAATGAATAAATTACTACCTCTGTCTCGTAATTATTAAAATGGCTTTCTTCCAACCCGGAGACTTTGGGTCCGATTCCCCTTGGTACCCGATTTAAAAAAAGGCTTCAGTTAGTTTTCACTTAAGATATACTCGTATTTAACATTGCCAAATAGCAATAAACCAGCCAAGTTGTAACGTATACCTACAATGAAAGTGTAATACAATACAATACACAGAAACTCTTATAGAAAGAAAAAGGTATGTTTCGTTCAATAAAAACATTATCGAACTGTTTGTTTAAAAACCGAAATTAACTCTTTGTCGTGTCTCATTCTACATATAAGTTGTTTTAATAGAATCCGATAACATTTTTTGGAATTAATTAACATACATACCATCACGCTATATTCCGTTTAGGATTCAGATATAGCAGATCTTTAGATCTGTCCACACAGTACCAGCTCAATAAGTTAATGTCTTTAAATGTATTATTTCTAAAATAAAATATATGAATAATGCATAATCGTAATAGTTCTGGTCAAGTAAGTACTCCGACACGCGTACCTCTGGTCGCATGTCAGCTGCAGGCGGTCATGAAGAGGTGATTACTCCTTCCGTTGCTCCTGCGACACTGCGTGACCGGTGGAGAGGGATAGATTGGCCGATCTCAAAGTAAAAGTCTCATGCCAGTCTTCGTGACCGATTAAGCGAGTGGAGGGACCGATCTGGTCTGCCAGGGAGACCACGACACGCCACTGTCCCTCGGGAGGCTCTACGAAGACATGAGTAACTTGTACTAGCAAGTTACTAATTTATAGAGTATGTCCTAAAGGTAGGGTAATTGGAAACGTTATATAATGTATCGCAGTATTAGAGGATTATCCCTACACATTATTGGAAGCCTTTGGGTCTTCTTCACTGGAAGAGTTGGTCAGCATGGTTCAAATATCAAGCACTTAGTGTTACTCAACCACAACTGTAAAGTGACAATACTAGATGAACTATGTAGAGGTACTTTGATGCATATACTGAAGATTTTATCAGAGGCGATTTTACGCTAAAGGGTAGCACTTGGTCAAAAAAACGGCACAAATACCAAAATAATTCAGATGATGAAAAAGTAAAAAGAAATCGAATGACTTGTAGTAAAAAAATATATATATACTCAAACGGGGCAGTATCAAAATCTGCTAAGATGGTAGTTCACAGTAGTATTTTAGTGTCAACTTTGATGTCAGGGAATTAAAAAGTCGAATAAATGCTTTATGAATGAGTGCAGTGAAAAGAATACTTAGGGTGATAATTAATTATTAAATTCAGAATGAAATGATTAGGGATGAATGTGAAATTAAGGCTCGTGTGTCGAGTAAGATGAAAAAAATAATTTTAAGATTATTTGGGCACGTGGAACGAATGAATGAAAGGAAAATGCAAATGCGAATGAAAAGCGTGGTAGAGGATGACTAAGGAAAATGTGGCTGGATCAAGAGAATGATATTTTGAAAGAAAGAAATGTAAGAAGTAAGGTAAATCGTAGGATTTTTACGAAATGGTGTATGGACGTGAAATAGATGAAATAGGTATGTCGGAATAGTAAAATAACGCCATCTGTCCTTTTCCTTACCCCTTAAGCTTATAAAACTCTAGTATTTATAATGAGAATCTCAAAGTCGTTTGAAAATCAAATGGTGCTCATAACGTTGTTTAATTCATTGATCCGTAACAAACTAGAAAGCAATGCTTGCATTTGGAGCCCGGTGGGGGCGCAGAACTCACTCATGGTGGAGAAGGTACAATAAAAAATATCTACGATATCTCTATATGAGTGAGTTTGGTGTCTATCGATGGCTTTATCCTACTCAGTTTCTGCTGGGCATGCTCGGGTATAACTGCTTGAGCGTAAGAAGAGATCTGCGTCTCCTGGTATACGTTGTCAAATTTGTTCTAGGAGTTGTGAGCTGTCCAGCATTACTACAAAAATTAGCGTTAAATGTTCCTAACAATTACACTAGACTGCGCCGGCAAGAACTGTTCTCAATAACATACGCAAGAACGGGTCTTCCAGCCGCTATGTCTGTTGGAAGGGCCTTAACTCTTCTGAACGGGACTGCTTCGGATATTGACATATTTCACATTACCAAAAGCAAAAGTAAAATTTCTTCTAAGATTGAGCGCGTTAGAAAGCACTTATCAACGTACTCGTACATATATTTAAGTGACTTTGAATATATGTGTATGTTTGTGTGTATATACGTATGCATATACATTATTTTTTATTTTACTTATATAATTTTTAATGTTAACATTTCTTGTATTTTTTCCAATTTTTGTAATTGGGCTAAGCTTGTTTTGAGAAAATAAATAAAATAAGGAAACCGTTGTGAGCATGTAGAATAATAATAAAAGGACGATTTATATAGCGCTGTTTAGAGCAGATTCTTCTCAAGCGTGTTCGAGATTCTAACCTACTATTATTGACAGATTAAAATATTTAAAAAAATAACAAGTTGAGTGTAAAGATACGAAGATGGTGGTACGTATTTTTATTTGTCAAAAAGCGAAGACGAAATGTTGGGACGATCAAATTATGTATGATTTAATATTGACGGAGGAAGATAAATATCTCTGTCACATACTGATACATGATGTTACCTTCCGGAGAGGGTGATCACGTGGAATAATTCCCTTTGACCCTCTGGTGTCCATAAGCAATGCGAGGGATGGACTTCGGGCGACCGACAATATTTATGGGCGGGTTGGGTAATACGAGAGCCTCTAGAGACATCCCTTCTGCCCTTCACAGTACAGCACACGCTTCACTCTCTTCGCTATCCATACACCCCCTGCACTATTTATACTACTGAAGGATGCTGTTACCTGTCCCATGCTATATTTTAGTCCTCTGATACCATATATGATAACAAACAGATTATTAGTGCAGTTATCTAATAATACAGTCCGGAAGTGATGAGACATCTACAATGTTGACGACCTCCGTGGCCTGGTGGTAAATAAATAAATAAATAATATGTTTATTGATAGCAACATAGTATGTCATCACCATCAGCCTGTATCTATCCACTGCAGGATGTAGGCCTCTCCAAGTTGTCTCCACAAAATCCTGTCCTTTGCACATTGCTGCCACATAATACCTGCATGCTTACGTATTTCGTCCACCCAGCGCGCCTTAGGTCTTCTTACAGGCCTTTTTATACCTATTGGGTACCACTGGATTACTTCATACGTCCAACGATGGTCTGTTGCTCGGGCGATATGTCCAGCCCACTTCCACTTGAGTCTTTTTGCAACCTCTATAACATCTTCAACCTTTGTTTGGGCTCGTATCCACTCATTACGTTTTCGGTCTCTTCTGGTATAACCTAGCATGCACCTTTCCATGCTGCGTTGTGTTGTTTGGAGCTTTTGTAACATTCGTACCGATAAAGTCCTACATAGTATGTACAGATTATATTTAAATAACACTTCTAAAACACATAAATTGCAGATAATACATTAAATACAGAAGCTATCAAAAGGTCTGGGCTCATCTAATAGCATTCCCTCGGCCAAGATACACCCCACCAATATAGGGCGAACCCAGCCACGGGGACACCAGATGTTTTTCAGCCCACACCCTAGTCTGACACTTGTCTGTCGATCCGGAGGTTGCGGGTTCGATCCGCGCTGGAACCCAGATTTTTTTAAATAAAATTCCAGTCTGGTTAACACTTAGGGCCTATAAAAACAGTTTTCTGTTTGGTTGGAAGAGATTGCCACATGGCAATAAACTCGCCATGTTAAAAAAAATGTTCAATTACTTCAGATATTATAATTTCTCCAGTATTCATAACAATTTGACTTTCTCAGAATCTGTCGATACCAAGAGATATGTGTAGGATCACTGTAAATCACGAAGACATACACATAAGTTGCAACTCTCATAATATTACGCTTTGTTGTATACACTTAATCTAGAAATCTTTTACAACGAACCACAAACATGTTAAAGAGACCTTGAAGGAAAACCAGACTTATACTAAAAAAAACTAAATCCGGTAACAACGGGAATCAATTCGCTACTCTCCGCTCAGAAGTATTTTACCAACTAGGCCACGGAGCTCATGTCACTTTGTTTCTTATCGCTGTATAGTTCCTAATTACCAGAATTCCTTAACTTGCTTTCATCTTCATTTCATCCCATATTTCGTGTTTCGTACTTTGGGTTATATAATATCAGATCTTTCTCTTCGCATCTCTCATACAATTTACTTATCAAACTCCCTAATTCCTTATCGTTCTCCGCTAACACTCCCATGTCATCAGCATACCGTAATCACCACACATTTCCATTTGTATGCCAACATTGACCCCTGTAGTTTATTCACACATGAATCTACGTAATTATTTATCTACCAGGGTAATATGACGCATCCTTGCTTCACTCCTTTTGAAATATGCAACCACTTGTTCAAGACACCGTTCATCCTATCGTACCAGTAAATGTAAGAAAAAATTAGCAGAGACCAGCAGATCTCAGAGGAAAACTAAAATCTCCGTAGAGTTATTTTTGCCAAGACATGAAATACGAGTATCAAAAAAAAACATTAAAATGACCCCCTTGGCCCAGTCGGTAGAACACTTTCAGTTCATCCGAGAAATTTGATCACGATTTCTGATAAAACCCCAACAATAACGTCTCAGTCAGAGATAAGTTCGAAAAAATTGAACATGACAATTAGTCCGAGTTTAACTTTATCCGACAGAATTATAATACAACACGATTAAATATGACTTAAAATGCTTTTTTTTTTCAGGATAAATATTTAAAACAATATGACATTTTGAATACAGCTTAAACACGTGCTGATAAGGAGCTCTTCTTACGTCTCCATACTTCAGAAGTTGAACGTGACGGTACGATTGTCTGACAATATAATTCGGTGACGGTACGACTGTCTGACAATATAATTCCAAGGAATTGTTCTTTGGAAATATTTACAGAAGTGAACCATATGCCTGGAGAGATTGATGGTCATTGAAAGTATGTCAGGAAAAAGAGGCTGATCGCCAGCAAGGTAGAGTGATAAAGTGAAGAAAATCATTAGGGGAAATCTGTACATTGCCGTGCAAACGCCAAGTGACCCGATAGGAGCGGAGATAACACCCACAACATGATGATGTATGCGATGATATTTATTGCTTAAAGAGGTTCATGGCCGCGCGGTAATGCACTGGACTTCCATGCAAGAGGTCACCGGTTATGTCGTCGCAATTGGTACCACTTACATCACATATATTACGACCTTCAGTAATGAGGAACGACATAGTTGATAACGAAGATTATTTATTTATTTTAGATTTCACCCAATTACATTCAATAACAAAAAAATATATAAATGATAAAAAAATCTAAATATATTATAAAATAATGACAACTGCAACAATGTTACTCATGCGTCCCTGTCAAGTGGCTCAGTTATGCCTACAAAGTGTGTTAAGGAGTTCAATCCTCAATTTGCCTACCAGGTTATGGAAGATATCGATATCGCAAAAATTATTTAACAAGTTCATTCCGTGTGCGAGTGGTGATGCTCTTAAAGCTTAGTTCGTGAATAAGGCACCGAAAATAATCGATGGCATTAATAGTGCGATACATTAAACAAAAGTTGGCCAGTTAACAACGGATTTGTTATTCCTTTAAACAATTTGGATATGTGTCAACAGTTAGATCTTTTCTAACGCTGAAAGAGTAATATCCAAGCATACCCATTAACAAGTGTGATGATGATGACATAACATGTGAAAACTGGAAAAAAAATCACGTCTTTATACAACGTAACACTTACAAGTTTATCGCATTTAGAGAGAAAACCAAATTCCCTTCTTTGTATTTATTAATTTAACTTTAATCCGTTTCTCGCCTAAATGTTAAATTTTTAGTCAAAAGATTCGCCATGTTCAGATAAATGACACGTAATTTGATTTCCCAGCAGGTACAATTACTTTGCAAAGCGGCACAGGTGTTGCAACTTTTGTTTTGTCACGGAAAATTTTGGCGAATTAATTTTCTTTGCGGGCAACCTTCCAAAATTCCCGACATTCGGCATAAAATTTTTATTCTTGAAAATTTTAACAATATCAGCAGCATAACAATAAGGATCACTTCAAATTTATAACTTTAACGATAGGTTTAATAAAGATCCAATACCTTTTTACTCTTGTTATGAAATAAGCTTTAAAGTTTTGTCGACTAGATGTATGCATTTTCTTCGTTTATCTCGTTTACGGCGGGAAATTCCGCCGCCTAACGTCCTGCACTAAACTACAGCTCAGTCGTTCAAATGTCGAGAAAAACGGAAAGTAGAACGAAACCAACTAATAAAAAGGATCAAACAGGATATGTTGTAATATTTTTTAAACAAAGTGTCAAATTATACCGTTTGTTCAGGTGCCACAGTGGTTGCATTCCTCGTCGAGTAGACGCATAGGGGAAGATTATACATACTTTGAAAAGTGAGGGAAAAGTGTTATTCACCTTCTACACAAGGTTTTATTTTGTTAATAAAGTTTTAAAGTGATGATAGACGAATGAGAGAAGCTTTTTGGTTCGAGACGCGCTTTTGAGTTTTTGAACTAGTTGAGTGTTACAGCCAGGCAGTTGGCAGTAAAAAGAGGTGGGCCCATAACCGCCCCCAGGCGGCCCAAGGGAGTGTGTAATACGGCGGGAGCGAAAGCGGCTCTGTACGGAAGTACAGGGTCGACATGAATGACACCTTACCGTAGAAAAAAATCAGATACAATTTATGAAATCAACGTCGTCGAATTGATATAATAACAAGTTATGAGAATACAAATCATTTGTCATAGTAAATAAGTATTAATAAATTTTAAAAAAGGTGTGTTTCTGTTATTCACTTTTAGCGGTATGTTTTAGTGGGACGCCGTGATGGTTTTGATTGTTTGGTATTTAAATAAAATACGTCAATTAGCAATGCGGAAAGAGAGAGTGAATGAATCAATGAATAATAATTAATGATTAACGATGCTTTATTTATCGGTAAGTGGGTATTTATACATTTCAGAATGGGCGCGGGAGTGCGCCCGCAATATATTTTTATCTCGCTTCTGTGCGTGCAGAAATGGTCGATTGAAATATTGCAGACATCGCCAATAATATTGTGGGTAGACAATTTGTTGGCGAAAACGGCGAGACAGCGTGATGCGTTCTCTTTCTACTGTGGAATGTATCGTAAACAGTATTTGTGGGTAAACAATTTCAATGTTTTGGTATGCGACCTTTTGGACATATCCAAAGGTCGTTTCGTCGGTCGTTGACCGTGTGTGTTGACAATATTCAGCGACGACCGTAGTTCCTACACACTGATAATGACGATGTCCGTGGTCTAGGTAGTAAGGTGCCTAACTTATGACCCGGGGTATACGGATTCGTTTCCCTTTTAAGCTTCGAATTTATTTTAAAAAGAGTTCAAGTTTGGTTTTCATTTCAGACCTCTTCAACATTTTCCTCTCGGTGGAAAAAGATTGACACATGGCCGCCAGGTTGCACGGTATACAAATTAAGAGTTAACACAATACAAATAAATATATGTACATGTTTTTGTTTCCAGCGGTGACAGTTATAATAAATTAATAAGTTGTATAACGCTGTGTGTAAAAATATCCCCTCAAGTTTTGAATTGACACAAATTAGCGAAAAAAAAAACAATAAATCAATTCATGTTGAATTACTTCTGAATAAATATATATTATAAACAAAGATAGTTCAATAAGTTAACAACAGGTTCAGTTCAGTAAGATTCCACCATTACTTACACTTTTACGAAACAAAATAAGCCCCAGTCTAATGTGATCTATTCGTATACTAGAAGATCGAATCTTCTTCATTTTTTATAAGCATTTATTTATTTATTTAACACTTTTATTGCAAATACAATCTGGTGGGATTATTGCCAGGCGGCAATCTCTTCCAACTAACCAAACAAAAGTAAATGAAGCAAGTTACGTGGTCATATAATTCAATCAAATGACTATCCATCCCCACGAAATCCATAAATGTATACGTGAGCACATGCCCACGAACCCCACAAAGACGGACAGTCACCCGAACATTCTTTTTCATATAAAGTGAGATATCATTAATCAAAAGGAAAGGAAGGGATGGTGGAGAGGAAAGGAAAAGAAAAATCAGGAATGAAACACGTTATTTTACTGACTAGAAATTAAGAGGTTTTTCAGTCGCTTCTTAAAGCATGCCAAGAACGGGGCGAGTCTTATATTGGTTTGTAACTGATTCCAAAGTCTCACTGCATGGACAGTAAAGGACGACGTAAAGAAAGAGGAGCGGTGAACTGGAAAGGCCAATAAACAATCTCTGTTTGAGCTTAGCGCTAATCCATGATTGGAAAGACGCATGACCTCGAGCAGTGACGAAAGAACAGCCCAAAGGGACTCCCCCTCCGGTGGTTAAAGGTTAAAAACAGGTTATAAATAATGAATATGATGTCAGATTGAATTCGGTGTCATGAAATATACATAAATAAAAAAACAAATTCTGGCGTCCGAGAAAACAATGAAAAAAATATACCATAGTTGGAGAAATTTTGACTGAAAAAAAGGTTAGAAGCATGAGAAACAGACAGAGCATGTATCACGAGATTTATGCGTGTGGATGAGGTCAAGGCTGTTTAAGTGGATATTAAAGATCTGCCCTCTCTGCGTTCAACAAAAGGGATATGGCGTGATGGTATATATGTGTAGCAAATCGACTTTTGTCTAAACTATTCATCTAGGCAATGTTCGGACAGATATCTAGAATATTGATCATCGGTTGACTTCAGTGTTGGATATAGACCTTCCCTCTCCTCTTCTACTCGTTCCTACCATAGTTGCATTGCTTCCAGTTGCACCCAGTCACTTTTCTGATGTCATCCAACCATCTTGATAAGAGTTTTCCTACACTTGTTTTCTCTATCATTGGTCAACACTCCAGTACTCTCCGAATCCACCTTACATCAGTATAGTACCCTCAACCTCTGGATGTTAACCCTCGTAACAGTCTTGTGTATTAATTCTTCTTACTATCCCATAGTGAGATATGCATCATTCTTCTCTCCATGATCATCTGTGTAGCGGGATGCTTAATTTGATACGTCGTGATGATTTTGATTTGTTTGTATTTAAAATAAAATACGTCAATTCAGGAATGCGATAAAAGTGAGAGTGAATAGTCGATAAATAATAAACAGAAATGAATGGTCAAGCGAATAATAACAAGTGCCTTTATTCATCGATAAGTAGGTATATATAGACTTTCAGAACGGGACGCGTGACTGCGTCCGCGGTATATCTCGATCTCACTCCTGCGCGTGCTGAGGTGGTCGCAAGCGCTGCGGATACGACAGAGGGTAGGATATTTATTGTCGAAACGGCGTGATATGTTCTCTTTCTACCTTGGAATGCGATGTAAATATTATTTTCGTGTAAACAGTGTTGACGTTTCTGGTATGTGACAATTGTAGATATCCAGAGGTTGATTCATCGGTCGTTGACCCTGCATGTTGCCAATATTTAGGGACGTGGGTACCCTACATCTGTATAACCCTGAACGTATACATTACTTGCTTTGTGAACGTTGCCATCCCAAACCCATATGTCAGTACTTGGAGGACAGATGAATCCAACGGGCGTTTCTTTAGATATTTTTTATACTTCGGAAACTTAAGAATGAAGGATAGCTTTCCAAATTAAAGATCGTGACTTTTTGTTAGCGACAATACTTATTATTAGCCTCCTAATTCAACGTCTCCCTTTAAGCATACTGTTAAAAGACGGTCTGGAAGTCGAAACATTTATATTCGATGTCTATGTCCTGCTCATCGGAGTCATCCAGTCTTTGTAAAATGAAAGATTCAGAAGATGGAATATTTAAATAATAATAAATATGTTACACTAAATTATTTACAGTTAAGGCATTAACATTGTGGAGGTTTAAAGACATTGTAATTTGTTTTAACAAACACTGTTTATTACACTTTTTTGTAATGGTATAACCCTACCGGTTTCACCGTTGCTTGCCGAGATTGTCTCATTCCTCCCTTCACCCCCAGTCCTCAACCCAAATGTTAACGGTGAGAAGCGTGTATCTCGGTACCAATTCGAACAGAATTCAGTCTTGTTTATGCTCCCTGATGATGAGGTGAAAGCCTTGAAACCGGTAGGGTTATACCGTTATAAAAAAGTGAAATAAACAGTGTTTGATAAAACGAATTACAATAAATACATTATTTATTTAGCGCTGTTTAGAGAGCAGACTTCACTCAGGGGCGTTCTAGCTCGGGATTCAAGTACACTTTTATTGACAGCTTAAAAATATTATAAAAAAAACAAATTGAGTGTAAGGTTGGGAAGGTTGTGCATTTGGCCATTAGATTAGGAACGTACCCGCATCTACATATGTTGAAAAAATATATAATGGTAAGAAAACAACAGAAAACTTACCAAGAGAAAACGAACTACAAAGACACCTTTGTAAATCTTCCGGTATGTGATAGTAACGCATTCGGTTTAAAATGGAATAATAAATAAATAAATAATAAATAATAGGTTTATTGATAGCAACATAGTATGTACAGATTATATTTAAATAACACTTCTAAAACACATAAATTGCAGATAATACATTAAATACAGAAGCTACCAAAAGGTCTGGGCTCATCTAATAGCATCCCCTCGGCCAAAATACACCCCACCAATATAGGGCGAACCCAGCCACGGGGACACCAGATGTTTTTCAGCCCACACCCTTGAACACGTAGAACAAGAATATATAAAAAAAATAAACAAAGAAAATAAATAGACGATAAAAAAAAATATTGGGTGTACAAATAAGTCACCGCCGTTTGACAAAAGTTGGCGCCACCAGTAAGTTATGGTTAAAATTGTCAGATGTAAAATGTCATTATCGTAAGGTTGGACATCTGTCAACAACATGACCTTGAAATATTAGTGAATTTTTATCAGTATAACATATTTTTTTGTGTTCGAAAATGTCAAGTTTTGAGCCGAATAAGCGTCATTTGCGGGAACTTTTGATTTACTTCTTCAATTTGAAGAAATCTGCAGCTGAGGCGCATCGATTGCTTGTAGAAGCATATGGTGAGGCTGCCTTAAGTGAGAGAAGTTGTCGTGAGTGGTTTCAAAAGTTTAAGAACGGTGAATTTGACATCGAAGACAAAGAACGTAGCGGAAGGCCGAAAGTGTACGAAGACGCGGAATTGGAAGTATTATTGGATCAAGATTCGTGCCAAACGCAAGAAGAACTTGCACTTACATTAGGAGTGACTCAACAAGCAATTTCACATAGGTTGAAATCATTGGGAATGATTCAAAAACAAGGAAATTGGGTTCCATATGAACTGACACCGAGAAACGTTGAACGCCGATTTTCCACATGTGAAATGCTGCTTGCCAGGCATAATCGAAAGGGTTTTCTGCACCGTATAGTCACTGGTGATGAAAAATGGATCCACTATGATAATCCAAAAAGGAAGAAATCATGGGGAACCCCTGGCCATGCTTCAACATCTACAGCTAAGCCAAATATTCATGGAAAAAAACTCTTGTTGTGTATTTGGTGGGATCAGCTTGGTGTCGTGTATTATGAGTTGCTCAAACCGAACGAAACCATTGCTGGGGCTGTCTACCGAGCACAATTGATGAGATTGAGTCGAGCACTCGAGGAAAAGCGCGCCCACTGCTACTCCAGACACGACAAAATTATTCTCCTGCATGATAATGCTCGTCCACATGTTGCGGCGCCGGTCAAAACCTTTTTGGAAACAATCAATTGGGAAGTTTTACCCCACCCGCTGTATTCACCAGACATTGCTCCTTCTGATTTTCACTTGTTTCGATCGATGACGCATGACCTGTCTGAGCAGCACTTCACATCATATGAAGATACCAAAAATTGGGTCGATTCGTGGATAGCCTCAAAAGATGAAGCATTCTTCCGACGCTGTATCCGTATGCTGCCAGAAAGATGGGAAAAGGTAGTGGCAAGCGATGGGCAATACTTCGAATAAAACATGAGGTTCCGTTCTTTCACAATAAATGCCCAATTTTTGATAAAAAACGGCGGAAACTTATTTGTACACCTAATACATTCAAGAGAGAAGACACTAAAAGGTCCGGGCTCATCCCACAAACATTCCCCCGGCCGAGATACACCCCACCAATGTAGGGCGAGCCCGAACGCAAGGGCATCAGGGGCTTCCATCCCACACCCCCGCATATCTAGATTAAAGAATAAATAGAAAAAAAAAGAAAAAAACAAAAACGTATGGCAGAAAACAAAATAAAAAGTAAACCCACATATACCACCTCAGGTTAACTGTCAGCAAGAACGAGAAAAAAAAAGAAAAGAAAAGCCTCAAAGGAGTCCAAATTTTACATAATGACAAATAGGAAGTAAGATAGTTGAGACAACATTGAAATAGTTAGGCAGTAATACATTGAAATAGATAAGCAGTTTTAAAATAATGAATGAGGAGATAATACCACTTTGTAATTGAGTCACTTTAATTTGAATAAATATTTTCCTATAAAAAAAATAGCACGCATTTTCTAACAGGTGAAAAGTTAATTTGTAGAAATAGGCGGTGCAATTATAGGGGCGGGACTACCCCTAGCGATAGTCCTGTAGTAAATGGAAGGCAGCTCGAAAAAGTTTGGCAAGAAAATACAAAAAATTAAGACACCAAAGAAAAGGTTAGTTTTTGTCAAACAGAAAGTACGTTCACGCTGTTCAACGCCACTTTATTTCTTTGTTCTGGATGATGGAAAAAATCTGGCTTTTGGGTTTGTAAAGCTATCTGTCGCTTTATCGCGAACAAACTTGAAAAAAGTGGTTAACATTTTCATTGTGTTTCACTAAGGATAATTTAGACATTTGAATTACTTATCTGTCAACGAAGATTGTTGAATTAAAAATTCTAAAGTTGGCACACTGTGAGAAGTACTTTGTGAACCAGGGAAATAAAATAAATATTTTATAACTAAAAACTTGGTCCGCTATGAAACCAGTTTTATTGAATGGAGCCAAGTGCTGGACCACTAAAAAGTACTATATATGAACAGAAGGTTCATACAAATTAAATTAAGATTCTAAGATGGGCTGTAATTGAAACAAGATATAACTAAATTTCAAACTTATATGTCAGGGGAAAGTTTAAAAAAGCTCTCATTGGTGAAAAACTTTATGATTGAATATTGCGATGGTTTAGCCATGTGATGTGTAGATGAAACTATACAACCAAAACACAGCTTAAAAAAATCATACACAGAATACAATGAGGGTGTCCACCGACACCATGGTGGTGTAATATGGAGAGCGATTTGAAGAGAAATAAGCTTGATTAGGGTTGATACAATTTAGGATTGTAGAGTTTGTAGTTTGAATTAATGCCCATTATCCGTAACGAGCATAGCCATACAATACAAAGTGATAGGTTAGACGTTGGTACCACTGCAGATGACTGTGTAAGCCAGCTTCAGTACTTGCAGCTTGTTTCTCTATTGGATCCTTGATAACTAGCAACGGTTCTACGCCATTTGGCTCTATCTGCTGCTATCTGCTACCAGTTGTGCTGAGAATTAATGGTCTTAAGCGTCTCATGCAGGCATGGGAGCCACGTGTCAAAATTCATAGCTCTTCCGCCACCCATCGTGCTTTCTTCTGGCTTCCGTCAGCTCGCCAAGAGGACATTTATTGGGAATCTATACTTCGGCATGGGAGCCACGTGTCAAAACTCACAGCTGTTACGCCAACCATAGTGCTTCCTTCTGGCTTCCGTCAGCTCGCCAAGGCATTAATTGGAAATTTATATTCCAGCATAGGAGTCACGTGTCAAAACTCATAGCTCTTCCGACACCCATCGTGCTTTCTTCTGACTTCCGTCAGCTCGCCAAGAGGGCATTTATTGTGAATCTATACTTCGGCATGGGAGCCACGTGTCAAAACTCACAGCTGTTACGCCAATCATGGGCTTCCTTCTGGCTTCCGTCAGTTCGCCAAGAAGGCATTAATTGGAAATTTATATTCCAGCATGGGAGCCACGCGTCAAAACTCATAGCTCTTCCGACACCAATCGTGCTTTTTTTCTGGCTTCCATCAGCTCGCCAAGAGGGCATTTTTTGGTAATCGATACTCCGGCATGGGAGCCACGTGTCAAAACTCATAGCTCTTCCGACACCCATCGTCTTTTTTTCTGGCTTCCGTCAGCTCGCCAAGAGGATATTTATTGGGAATCTATACTCCGGCATGGGAGCCACGTGTTAAAACTCATAGCTCTTCCGACACACACCCATCGACACCCATCAAAACTCCATCGTTTCATACTCGATGGTAACTACAAACTTGTAGTTTATGTAGCGGGAGACAGATCCTCAATTAGACAAAATAAGATAAAGATAATGAAAACAATTACAATACGACAATCTCCATTACCTAGTGGATAAGACACCTGTCTTCCAGCTCGGGGGTTACATGTTCAATTCCTGTTGGTACATAATTTATTTTAAAAAGGGTTCCAGTCTAGTTTTCAATAAAGAACCATTTCACTTCTTTCAGGTTGGATGGAAGAGATTGTGATTGCCACGTGGAAATAAATATGCAATGGTTGTACTGTACGACGAAAGTGTTTTATATTGTATATCCATGATGATCGACAAACTCCGAAAAGTGACGGAACTTCAATGAAGAATAAGACGAATATGCTTACTTGTATATATAATAAAAATATTATTTCTTTCAATTTTGACAGTTTTACTAATAAGAAATCACTGTCAAGAAGTTACTAGTTTCTAAAAAAAAACAAATTAATAGCACCCTAGGAGTTCAACATCAATCAATCAAATACAAAAATAACTCATCTTAATAGGCAAATCTGACAACTTGAGAGGCGAATTAAAAATGATATTTTAATAAGGCTTTTAAGGCAGTTTGTGAGAAAATTAATCGTGATTTAGACAAATTGAATTAATTTCATTTCGAAGATAAATTGTACGTATAAAAATAACTGGAAATTGAACAAAGACGATAGATTAGAACTATAAAAATAGAGGAGAAGATGGAATGTATTTATAACAATTAAATTGTTAATATGTCTGCTCTTTGATGAATCAAGTATTGAATTAATTGACTGAAGCGTGAGAATTGTATGCCTCTTATTTACATGAGCCAGTTAGTTTACTTGGACCAGGTATGAATCGGAGTATTTTCTTTAAATATACAAATATTAATAGTTGCTTCACAATAAAATATTAATAGTTGCTTCACAATAAAATATTAATAGTTGCTTCACAATAAAATATTAATAGTTGCTTCACAATAAAATATTAATAGTTGCTTCACAATAAAATTTGTTGCGTTGAAGTGCATAATTCTAAGGCCGAGGCCACACCAAAATGTTTCGTTAGGGGCTAAGCTAGATTTTACGTGACTCATATACTAGGTGACTTCATGCATGGCCACACCAAAGTACTACGCACAAATTCATTTGACAGTTGGGCGCGGTTGAATCAACACACGATGTCACTCTTAAAACTAACCAATTTATGTTTATTCCACTTTTTTGTAACGGTATAACCCTACCGGTTTCAAGGCTTTCAAATCATATTCAGTGGAGCACAAACAAGACTTGAAACCGGTAGGGTTATACCGTTACAAAAAAGTGGAATAAACAGTCTTTGATAAAACTAAAATACAATGTCTTTAAACCTCCACAACGTTAATGCCTTAACTATAAACAACAAATAACCAATTTCATTATAGCTTACCATCTTTATTTACTTTCTGTGCAACTTCATTCCAAAGTGATTATAATATTACAGGTACATTTTTGTATAATTTGCTCGATGGGTTCCACAAAGACACCCTTTTATAAACAGCTGTCATTAAAACTTCCGCCATCTTGTAAATTAACCAACACGTCTGTTCGCTAGGAGATTCACTCGATGACTAATCGTCATGCAACGTGGCGCGAAGCGTGCAGTGTGGCCACTGCGATGGTATGCGGTACGTTGGTTCGCTAGGATATGTCGCCTAACTCGCAACATAGTTCTAAGCATCAAGCGAGGCTCCTTCCTGTGTAACCGAGGCCTAAGGGTTTATCCATCATCAGTGGAATGGTGAAAAATAAAGTGGGAATGACGAAGAACTCAATAACAAGCTTAGTCTAAATATGGCAAGACAGATTCGTAAAAGCATTTTTCTATATGGAGCAGAAACGTTCACCGCCCCTCTTTTTTTACGCCGTCCTTTACTGTCCATGCAGTGAGACTCTGGAATCAGTTACAAACCAATATAAGACTCGCTCCGTTCTTGGCATGCTTTAAGAAGCTACAGAAAAACTCTTAATTTCTAGTCAGTAAAATAACGTGTTTCATTCCTGATTTTTCTTTTCCTTTCTTCTTCACTATCCCTTCCTTTTCTTTTGATTGATGATATCTCGGGTGATTGTCCGTCTTTGTGGGGTTCGTGGGCATATGCTCACATATGTGTTTATGGATTTCGTGGGGATGGATAGTCATTTGAATGATTTATGCAACCATTTAACTTGCTTCATTTACTTTTGTCTGGTTGGTTGGAAGAGATTGCTGCCTGGCAATACGCCCGTCAAATTGTATTTGCAATAAAAGTGTTAAATAAATAAATAAAAATAAACATTAAATTATATCGATAGAATGAGGATCGATGTGTTCGAAATGTGGTGCTGGAGACGAATCTGCGAATATCTTGGGTCGAAAGGAGAGCAAACGAGTCTATACTATATTGCTGGAACTCCTTCTAGTAAAAACCCTCATTTCTCCACTATCTGTCAACAAAGGGCATTGCCTTTCTTCGGACATATATTATACTATATCGAGATACGATGATACAAGTCTCGAAAAAGACATGTCATGCTTGGCAGTGTTTCTGGTATGAGATCAAGAGGCCGCGCCCGCTTGCGTTGGACCGACCAGATCAAGGAAGTTACCAACTCCAGTCTGTGCGAGGCCTCACACCTGGTCGGAGACAGAAATGGTTATATAAATATTTGTGCCGGCATCATCATGAAGCTTACGACACTTTGCCGCGGAGAAGATGATTCAAGAAGGGGTAGCATTACATATCTATTAGAGTGTGCTTATTTTATGTGACACGTTTATTTTATTATTTTTATAACTTTTGTTTCTTAAACTAAAATAGTGTAAATCTCTAATACATAGTGTTTTTTTTTAACTTTTTTTCAGGAAATTTATTTATTTATTTAATTAACGACACAACAGTGTCTTTATATACAAATGAACATGTGACAGGTTATAGAAGTACTTAAAATTATTGACAAATAATACAACTTTATCTTAAACTAACATGAAGATACAAAAAGCAGTAGTAATAATAAATTACAGTCATTGTTTTAAAATTATTTAATAATTATATGTATATTTAAGTTCAATATATGTTATGTATAATATAATATGTATACCACAAAATATTACCAAACTTCACCAAGCAGACTTACGTAATTGTCCAAGACTTATTTTATAGAAGTAAAGAACTCAGATTTGTTTTTAGTGGAATAACGCATACATAGAACAAATATTGGATTTTTGGAGAATTTTGTGAGAATTTTATGGATAGATATTGAGATATAGAAAACACATGGCCTCATTAGTAGAACGAGATGCAAGTTGCTTTGCAGAATTAAAACCTTCATACATGTTGATGCAGGGTTACTCAACTCCAGAGGCAAAGTATTGTCCTTAATGTTTTGTTAATATTAATAAAGGAGAGCACAAAGTACGTAGCTATTTCTAAATATTGTTGTGATATTCTGGCGAATACTATATATACGTACTTACAATATATTAAAAATATCTAAATTGTTGCAAAACTCGTTTCCAAGTCTTTGCATACAAATTATAGAGGAGTTGACTTTATAATTAGTATAGCAATTTTCGGTATAAAAGGGATTGAGCTGTCTTGTGGATCTAGTGGGAATACGAAATGAAATGCTTGCGAGTAAGAGAGGTGCATCAATCACTGAGTGAATGATTTTGTATAGCAGTACTATATCGGCTGTTTTTCTTGTCACACTAATCACTACATAGCAAAAGTTGTTGCGTTGAAGCAGATATTTCTTAGTTTTCATGCATCATATATTCATTGTAATGTAGTTTGTATAGTAATCTCATTTGTAACTTGTTGATATCATCGTATTATTTTTTAGGAGAATTCGCTCTCGAAACGGCGTTAAACATATATTTACTGTTGAAAAATTTATAAATTCAAACTCAGTGAATATTTTCTAATATTTTTTTTGTGTCGATTTCCATGGTTTAGTTTGTAAGACACTTATCTTTCATCTGGAGGTTTCGAGTTGGATACAGTCACAAAAAAAGAGTTCGCATAGTAACAATCCTCCCAAATGCCAGAAGTGTATGAGTATTATCACCTCACACTAGTTTTAACAACAGATACAACGACGGGCAATACTAAGCTCTTGATTATATACGCAACACCAATATGGATAGTTTAAAGATAACCACACGAATTAAAATAAAGATGGGCTTCGCACCCGTGACAATATATTTGAACCCACTTATAGATGAGCAACGCAATGAATCGGTTAATTAATGACTTTGAGGAATGTACTTGTTTGCTAGTTAAGAACAAGAAATCTAAGTAAAACTCGTAACTAGTTCAGCCCTGTCTGAATAGCGACCTTAAAATACGTCCAATGACTCAACAATCAAGCTACAAAATGAGGGCAATAAGTAAAAAGTAAATGAAGATAATGAACAGTTTTAAAATGAGTGCATCAACATAGTGATGGTCTTCCGGTATACAGGTGCTACTGTCGAGTGGTGAGGGGAAGGTGCAGGGGCGGATTCCCAGGCGGTGCAACGGAGCGTGCGGTCGGCTGGGGCGCGCGGTCAGTGCCCCCGCCCTTGCCCCCTGAACTAATGCAGATAGTATGAATATCTTTTTTCTTCCCAGTGTCATGTCAGGTCCCGCCAACGTTGAATATCACTTGAGAGTAGGCATCTTTGTCCCCGGCAGCCCGAAAAAGCTCATCAACGCTCCTTATACAAGTCCAATCACGTATATTGCGGAGCCAGGAGATTTGCCTCCTGCCAACACCTCTTTGGCCCTCTATTTAGGCTTGGATGATCAGGTGCAGTAGTTTGTACTTTGCTCCTCTAAGTACATGACCCAAATATGACACCTTTCGGATTTTAATATTAGTCAGCAACTCTATCAACTTTGACTCTTTGAAGAACCCTCGTGTCGCTACCATATCCGTCCAGGGTATCCGTAGCATTCTCCGATGCATCCACATTTCGAATGCTTCCAGTCGGTTCATACTACCAACTTTGAGGGCCCATGATTCCACTCCATGCAATAACACTGAACAAACGTAGCATTTGACTAGCCGTTGTAGAAGTTTTTTATAATTTAAGTTTATAGAATCTTTCTATAAACTTAAATTATATTTTATATATTAGCCTATAACCTTAAACACAACCCTGATCTGGTGACACTAATTAAGTCCAACGAGTCAGAGATCACGAAGGTTGGCATGGATAGGTCATGTTAGTATATCTCACTTGACACAGTCTTAAACCATCATTGTAATATTGTTATACATTTTCGTTGTATACAGTACAATCAGGCGTATTTATTGCCATGTGGCAATATCTTCCAGCCTGAATGTTTCTAACAAAGTCTAAATTGAAAACCAGACTTTTTATTTCATATACATATCTTTCCAAAATGTTATAACAATCATCCGAAGTATTCACAGTCTGTATTCATATCTTAGAACATACTCCAGAATCCCACATTAACGCATACAAAATTCCAACCGCATTACGATCTCAACGTTCACATCAAATTCAACAACTCCTTATCACACGCTCAACATCCGCATCCGTCATTCACTTATATGCCTATGTGAAGATATTCAAAAGCTCTGCTGTCCTATCGAATACCCACCTTGCGACATATTTTTTTTACGTTTGAAGACGCGATATCACATAGATCATAACCCTCTCACTTTTCGTTCGCTTAGTTTCGTTCGCTTAGTTTCCCGATTACCGGACTCTTTTTTAGTTCGTTTTTCATCTGAATTCATTTATGCTCAAACGCTTAGCAGTTCAGAAGCATTAGTTTAAAGAACGCTTTTAGAAGGACGAAATCTCATTATTTCGCAGCATTCAGTACAAGTTTTTTAGACTGCTTATCCATTTCTAATATTCCTTTTATTTTTTTTAAATATCCTAAAATGTATAACTTAAGATTCGTATAATACAAGCAGGTATTTGAAGCAACCTTTTGCGAAATGTGTCCTTAGAGACCAATTTTGCAAAATGGTGTAAAATGATGGGCATTAAAAGAGCGGCAGCCAACCCTTCAGTGTGACTCCCAACCTCAGATGTTTGGAAGTTAATGTAAGATTTCACTGAGCCGCGACAAGAATTAAGATTTCCCGAGGGACTACGGAGGAGGGGAAGTTAGGAACTATGTGGTCTCGAGAGGATCTGATCTTAAAATAGGAGTTAGATGGAAAAGGAAAGAATCGTATGAAAAAAGATAACGATGTCGAAAGTTCTACAGTCAAAGGCAAGTATTCGAAGTTCTATAGTGTTTAATTCAATCCTCAAAACTTAGAACACTGACAAGTTTTACTGTGTCAAATTCGATACTTAAATTTTAGAACACTGACAAGTTTTACTGTGTCAAATTCAATACTCAAATTTGGAACAATGACAAGTTTTCCAGGGTTAAATTCAATACTCAAATTTGGAACAATGAAAAGTTTTCCAGGGTTAAATTCAATACTCGAATTTGGAACAATGACAAGCTTTCCAGGGTTAAATTCAATACTCAAATTTGGAACAATGACAATTTTACTGTGTCAAATTCAATACTCAAATTTGGAACAATGACAAGTTTTCCAGGGTTTAATTCAATACTCAAATTTGGAACAATGACAAGTTTTCCAGGGTTAAATTCAATACTCAAATTTGGAACAATGACAAGCTTTCCAGGGTTAAATTCAATACTCAAATTTGGAACAATGACAAGTTTTCCAGGGTTAAATTCAATACTCAAATTTGGAACAATGTCAAGTTTTTCAGGGTTAAATTCAATACTCAAATTTGGAACAATGACAAGTTTTCCAAGGTTAAGTTCAGTATTCAAATTCGGAACAATGACAAGTTTCCAGGGTTAAATTCAATACTCAAATTTGGAACAATGACAAGTTTTCCAGGGTTAAATTCAGTATTCAAATTTGGAACAATGACAAGTTTTCCAGGGTAAAATTCAATACTCAAATTTGGAACAATGATAAGTTTTTCAGGGTTAAATTAAATACTCAAATTGAGGGCACTGACAAGATTAACAGTATTAAATTCAATACTAAAATTTAGAACACTGACAAGTTTTAGAGTGCTAAATTCAATACTCAAATTTAAGATATTTACAAGTTTTACGATATAAAATGCAATATACAAATTTAGGTAACCGACAAGTTCTATAATGTTAAATTCAAAACTACAATTTAGAACACTGACAAGTTCCACAGATTAAATTCAATACTCAAATTAAAGACACTTGCAAGTTTTGCAGGATTAAATTCAACACTCAAATTCAGGACACTGATATGCATGTTTTACTGTATTAAATTCATTAGTAAAATTTAGAAAAATGACAGTTTAACAATGTTCAATTGTTTTATAAAAGTATAGATATGTATTCTTTTTCTTGAACTTCTATATATGAAGGAGTATACGCCAGTGTCAAGTGATCATAGATACGTCATTTGTGGAGAACTACTTTTTCTTGAATAATGGCCGTGAACTCCTATATATGAAGGGAGTATACGCCAGTGTCAAATGGTGTCCACTTTCTATTCACATGGGCAACATCCGCGCACTCGGTTGCCGCGTCCGAAATTGATATTTTGAGTATACTAAAGCAACTCGGCTCGGGACTACTGTTATCTAGTGAGATACTGTGGAGTTAAACCATTTTACAAATTAACTACAAAGTTTACAACTAAATGAATATTTACAATAGATCATAATTGAATATCATTGCAGACGTTGCATCTCTCAAGTTGGGGTACACTCTTGGTAAGGAAGCGGTGGGAATTCTCTGTTATGCTGACGACGCTACCCTCGTAGCTGAAAACAAAAATGACTTACAGAGAATCCTCACAAAGTTCGATGAATCCTGCTCAAAGTACAACATGATTATCTTCGTAGCAAAAACTAAGTGTATGACATTCTCCTAAGATCCACTAGAGTGCAGAATTTCAGTACGTTACGAGCCAATTGAACAAGCAACCCAGTTCAGATAACTTGGCAGTGAACTGCTCAGCTCTCATGACCTCCCCAGAGAAGTAAGGCCTCAGGTAGATAAAGCTGCAGTTGTGGCTGGCTGCCTGAGAGATGTCATATGGAGAAATAAAGACATGAGAACGGATAGCAAGGTACGCATAAGACCTGTGTGCGACATATCCTCACATATGGCATCGAAGCGAGGGCGGACACTGTCAGGACAAAAAGTATGCTAAGGACAACGGAAATGAGAACTCTACGTGCTATTGCTGGGAAGACTTTGCGTGATCATGTAAGGAACACCACAATCCGAGAGGTCTGTAAGGTCCAAGATGTGGTCAGATGGGGACGACAGCGTCGACGACACTGGTACCAACATGTACAGAGGATGAATTCCACACATATCTCTGCATGGGGTGCCGGATGGACGGCGTCCACCAGGGAGGCCCCCGAAACAATGGAGAGATAGCTGGAGCTCAGCATCACAAGAGGACAATCCTGCAGTAACAGACTCTTGAGTCGATAGAAAGTTGAAGAAGAAGATAATTGAATGTGTAGTAAGCGAGCGAATAATTTCAGTTTAAAGGCGACCATCGATATGCACATACATACTATACATAGATACATATATCAGATACTTAATTTTTTTGAAGAGCTTATTCAACACTCTTTCTCAGAAAATATGATATATTTTTAAATTATAGCTCTATGCTTATCTTGAAAAGGTTGAATGGAACAAAATTTCGGAGACAGAATTGAAATAGCGTATGATATGTGTGCGTACCTATGTATAACATTTCGTTGTGCATCATATTGCAAGTCGTTAAATATCTGGAAAAAACTCAAAACTTGTTATTTGGCGTTTGGTCTTGCCATACGTTAAAACTTGAAAAAAAACTTATTTCCTGTTTCCTAAAAGGAAATGAAAAGGTGGGTATATTGCGCTTGCTGCAACCCCCGTCACCCTCGTCAGTGCCCATCTGGTGCCAAATATTCCATTATTCGTCTTATACAATAAACGTTATGTATAGAAATTGCATTTTAAACAGGGTCAATGCGTACCTAAAGAAAGCTAAAATTGTATGAAACAAACCAAATACTTATATGCATACATTTCATCACACCATATTCCTTTTGGGGTAGACAGAGAGAAAAAACCTTTGAATTTTACTACTTTCGTTGTTAACAACACAACCTGGCAATTTCATGCCATCTAGTAATATATTTTAACCAACCAAAAACATGTCAAGGTCGTAAGTGTAATCCGGACTCGAATTGCATTGATTTTTTTTTATTAACAACTGGAAACGAGACCGCAACCCCTGTGTCTTACCAAATAGACCATGGTGGTAATCTACGCGAATTTCTGTCTACACAATCAAAGCAGATTAGCAGAAACACTCACTCAAAAAACTGTTCCACTAGTGCAAGTGCTTTTTGAATTCCCCTAAATCATATTGGTAAGAATAGTGTGAGCGCAAGATGGGTGCCAAAACTCTTGAATCCTGTCCAAAGGCAACAATGTGTTGAATGTTGCAATGCATTTTAATGCCTTGCGATGGGAAAAAAAGTTAATTGACACGGGTGATGAAACTAGATGTTTAACATGATCCTTTGTCAAAAAGAGATTCGATGGAGTAGCACCGTCCGTGATCGCCACGGCCCAAAGAAACCAAGGTGACACAAGCCCGAAAAAATATTATGGCAACAACTTTTGTAAATCGTCAGCGAATTCTACTAATTGATTTTAAAGAGGGAAACACAACGGTATCTGGCGAGTGTGTATAAATAATATATTAATTATACTTCAGAAAGTCTAGGATGAACCGTGCGACGTTTGTCACAAAGGGATGGGGTAAAATCGATTTTTTTTACAAATCGAATAGTTTTTTTACAAATCGAACAATTGTTTTTCTCTAAACTGACGTTTTAATTCCTAATTTTCATTATACTAAACTTTCTAATGTATTGTATGATTTGTATGTATCTTTAAATATGCCAAGATCCACTATGAATTAATACTAATTACGAACATTTAATTAAAATCGATTTTTGAAAATCCAATATCGAATACTCCATCCCTAGCCAATGCATACTAACGTAGTGACTTTTGACAAACGTCACCAAATATAATTTGATTTTAACAAACTGCCACATTTTTGCTAATTTGTGACAAGATGTATTAATTTGTCATTATTGTTAGTTTTATGTAATGTATTTACCTAAATAACTTGCTATTTATTAGAATTGAGGCTTATATTAAAGTTGATAAAATAATTAAAATTACTGAACATCGTAACAAGGTTGTATTGGGGCAAATTTGTGAGCTGTCATACGGTTCATCCTAGATTTTCCGAACTATAAATGATGCCATAAAAACAAAATGGCGAAGAAAGTTGTCACGAGGCGTGAGATTATCGCATAATGCGCAAGTGCACACTTATGTTACTGCAAAGGCTGCAATTAAACATTGAGGTGTTCCGAGAATCGAATATGTTTGCTAATAATATTCAAAATTGAAATCCGATTATCGTAGGAAAAAAATGATCAAAGCTTCAAAATATTTATTGGAGGTATTGAAAAAAATACTCATCGTTTTGAAAAAAGACATTGAACTACGTGAAACAAAAAGAATATTTCTTTTGTTTCATTCCATTAACATTTTTATAGCCTTGGCCCTAAAACGTTTGGGCGTAACTACGTAAAAACAAACTCGAAAAAAATTAAATACAATTGTTTTAATTTTTTTTTCATAAAAATCAACATTTTTTTATATTTCAAACTTACTTGTGTATATTTAAGTTAAATTGAGTTATGCCACTCGTATTCCACTTGAATGTAAATTTAATCAACTCTTTATTTTCCATTATTTCATATAATACCGTTTGTATCGTTTACTTATATAAATAAATACGGTATGAATAAAATTTCAAATGTTATATTTGTTATATTTTTTTATGGTTGTACAAGCGGCCCTCGACTTACGCATATAATTGGTACCTGAAAATGTGTGCGAACGTTCGAAAATAGAGGGATGTAAAAAAACATCAAAAATTGTATTTTAAAATATTTATTTATCAATAATAATATTTATTTATCAATAATATATTAAAAATATTTATTCATCAATATACATAATTAAGTTAACGAGGCGTGTTTAAGTGCTTTCAGGTGTTTTCTTTATAAACTTGTCAAGAGTTAGTTGAATACCACCTTTTTTTTCTTTTCTTGATAAAGAGTTCTATAACATGCTGTGTCTTTCTCAATCGCCCTACGTATGAGTACTTGAGATATACGTTCTCCATTGGAATCACATTCTTTCATTATAGTCACAAATTTGTCAAGATGCATGAAGGCTTAATTCGTATTTTTGATTGTCAAAGTCTTGACGATTTTATCAGCATCTTCATCCTCACTTTCATTGTGTATTTCGTTTCACTCTTGTTGCTCAATTAAGTATTCATTTGACAGAGGTACTGAGTGAGATTCAATCAACTCATTAACATCTTCATTGTTGACGTCCAAGTTTAGTCAATTCATTAGGCTAACTATTTCATCTGTGATTCCGGAGTTTCTTCAGAATTTATAAAATCACTCATCATTTGTGTGCATAATTGTTTCCAGGAACCTTTCATTGTTCACTCTTTTATTTCAGCACACGAGTCTCTAATATTGTTTATTGCGTTCCATGTATTATAGTTCTTCCAAAAAAGTGGGAGCGACTGCATGGAAGCGAACAATTTTTGTATTATCGACAAAAATCTTTAAAAAATTGAATTTTTAAAAATGTGCGAAATAGCGAATTGTGCGAAAGTCAAGGGCCGCCTGTATAATGCCGAAGAAAACACTTATTGGATGAACGACAAAAAATTAAGAAATTTGTTATTTTGCTTACGCAAACCGAATTTTATGGCTTAGAATGTTGAACAAAATCAGCTAAAATACTTCGACTACGGTTTGAACACTATGATGACATTTTCAACTAAGTAATATTTTTGAAATTTCGATTTTTTTCTTAGAAATAAAAGTGTCCCAGCTACGGTAGGCACGGCAGTCTCTCGGCAGGATTTATGCCTGACCTGTGTCCCCTGACCCAGCCCTGGCAGCCTGGAGTGGGCCCGCCCGATAAATTCTCCTTCCTTGAATAGCACATACCGAAAAATTAGCTGAGACGCACCGAGTCGTCTTTGACAAATTAATGTGGACCGCTAACCTCAAAGCTTTATTTCCATTTTGATTTATTCGTATTTAAGATATCGTATTTAAGTAAAAATATCAATATAAAATAATTGATGAATCTAGGAACATTCGGGAAAAATACTTGCACATCTGACGGGACAAAATTAAAAGATATATTTAAACATACAAATCATGACGCCGTTTCCCTATTAGGGTAAGCAAAGATGATAGGACACCATACGGGGGTGTGGGATGGAAGCCCCCCGATACCCTTGCGGTCGGGCTCGCCCTACATTGATGGGGTGTATCTCGGCCGGGGGAATGTTTGTGGGATGAGCCCGGACCTTTTAATGTCTTATCTCTTGAATGTATTTTTTTTTTCATCTATTTATTTTCTGTTTTTTTAATCTTCTTGTTCTACGTGTTCAAGGGTGTGGGCTGAAAAACATTTGGTGTCCCCGTAGCTGGGCTCGCCCTATATTGGTTGGGTGTATCTTGGCCAGGGGATGTTATTAGATGAGCCCAGACCTTTTGAAAGGTTCTATTTTTTAATGTATTCTCTTTTTAATGTGTTCTTGAAATGTGTCTAAATGTATTATATGTATATATACTATGTTGATATCAATAAACCTGTATTTATTTATAATTTCCTATCTCGACACATATTTCGCCTCATCCACAACATCTATGGATTTTTCTTAATCTTACCACTCCTTTCCAAAAAGCATTCACTTGATCCAACCACACTTTCCTTGGTTTCCTCTAGCACATCTTACACTCAAATTTTTACTGCATATTTTTTTTGTTAGTCTTTATTAATTCATTCGTTCCACGCACTCAAACCGTATCAGAATGCTGTTCTTCATTTTAGTCAGCACATCAACCTTAAGTTCACATTCATTCCTAATCACTTTATTCCTTATTGTCATACATTGTCACTCCACGTTTTCTTGAAATTGGTTGCATTTCTACAGCATTTATTAGGTTATTTTCAGTATTTTTCCATGTCCACGTTTCACTCCCAGACTCAATTAAATTACAACTAAAATTAATAAGTTGAAAATTAATTGAGAGCGCGTAAGACGAAAATTAAAAAAATGATTAACGGAAATATTGGACAGAATGTTGACAGTGGGAAAAGTGAGAAAAATTAAGAAAATAAAAGCATGTGTGACGAGGTGTGCAAACGTACAGGAAACAAAAGTTGTATGCGTGGATAGTAAGGTGTTGAGATCTGTAATTATAACATAACCTATCAACTTTTGTTCAGACATTTAAAAAGAGCACGTTGAGGTGGTTTTGACAAGTTGAACAGATGGGTGACGAAAGACTATGGTATATAAAATGATATAACGATAGTAAGTAATAATTTTCAGCGTCTTTCCAATCATGGATTAGCGCTACGCTCAAACAGAGATTGTCTATTTTCCTTTCCAGTTCACCGCTCCTCTTTTTTACGTGGTCCTTTACTGTCCATGCAGTGAGACTCTGGAATCAGTTACAAACCAATATAAGACTCTCTCCGCCCTTGACATGCTTTAAGAAGCGACTGAAAAAACTTTTAATTTCTAGTCAGTAAAATAACGTGTTTCATACCTGATTTTTCTTTTCCTTTCCTCTTCACCATCCCTTCCTTTCCTTTTGATTGATGATATCTCACTATATATGAAAAATAATGTTCGAGTGATTGTCCGTCTTTGTGGGGTTCGTGGGTATATGCTCACGTATGTGTTTAAGATTTCGTGGGGATGGATAGTCATTTGAATGATTTATGCGACCACGTAACTTGATTCATTTACTTTTGTCTGGTCGGTTGGAAGATTGTCACCTGGCATTAAGACTGCCAGATTGTATTTGCAATAAAAATGTCAAATAAATAAGTGCGAGTCGTTATAGAGGAAAACCGAGAAAAGTATGATTGGACGATTGGAATGAGTTTTTTAAATATGAACACTAAAAACACACACCACATCTAAAGCCGAATGTTTTACTATTTCGTGTCGGAAGATTGAACAAGTTTAGTTCGTATTCCCCTGCTAAATTTTATGTGGTTTTCTTGAAAACTATGCTTTTATAAACGTATTCAGATGCGAGGAAGCAAGTTCAAACTTATAAAACTACTTTACAACAGGAATAATTGTAAAGATCAAAGATAAAATTAAATCGCTGTAAACTAACACCGTATAGACACAAATTGTAACGATATATCGTTGAATTTAAAAAAACAAATACACTTGAATGTATTTTTACGAAAGATAAAATGTAAATTAAATGTCTTTATAGCCTATGAAATGGCACGATGCAGTTAACAGAGAATTGAACTCGAAAACGAAATACGAGTACATGTGAGTTATTGCCGAGTACATTCGATTTACAAATTATAAAATTTTCGACTGAGTCAACTTATCACAAGTTCTGTTACTCAAATTACCTTCATAATCCAAGTTAAAGGGGAGCTTTCATCCTTTAGTTCAGTGATGGGTAACCTATGACACGCTTGTCAGAGGTGACACGCCAAAACATTTTGGGTGACACGCATCGAGGTCCAAACTCATGAATCTAGAAATTAATCGTTTGGAAAATTAAGAAGAGTGCCACTACGAACAAGATATTTTGAATGCTTGGAACCGATTACCATACACTTTTGGCACTCTGAAAAATCTAGCGATGGCTTTACTCACAATATTTCCCTCAACGTACTTTTGTGAGACCTTATTCTCGTTGCGTTTAATAATATTAAAACAAATAAAAGAAACCTACTGACTGATGAAGTTTGTAACGCTTGCTTGTGTTTAAAATGTAAGAAATGCTAACCTTCAATTGAAGATTTAGCAAATGCAATTCATCAACAAAAAAGTCACTAATGTAAATAATTATTTGTTTTTGCTTTTTAATAATGATAAATAAATAGTTCAAAAACAAAACTCTTTCATTTACTAGGGCTGCAACAGTTATTAATATTCATAGATGTGACACGGCACCCGGGTCAAGTCAGGTTTTTTCAGAATTTTTACACGCCGAGCTAAAAAGGTTACCCATCACTGCTTTAGTTGATATAAAATGGGCAATGCAGATATATCGAATTAATCTCTCCTTCGATAGACAAATGGGTTAGACAATTTCTTCAGGTTTACATTTGTAAGTCTTCGAGAGTTAAAATTTGTACGTCGATGTTCTAGCAATAAGGGAAATAAAAACTCTTTTTAATTAATTTGTTGTGTCACAACTAGATTACTGTAACTCTAATTGCTCTGCTTTGCCTGATTCACAAATCTATAGAATGCAGACTGTTGAAGCTGCTAGATTGATATACGTTAGTCATAAATATGGTCATATAAATCCGTTTCTAAAAAGTCTACACTGGGTATGTGTCGTGAGCGAATCGATTTCAAAATTTGTCTCTTTGTATCTAAGTCCCTTAATATCTGTTTCTGACCAACACTTCCGCCTTAATCTCTGTTTCTGATCAATACTTCCGCCTTAATCTCTGTTTCAGACCAATACTTCCGCCTTAATCTCATTAAATGAAGCGCTACGCTCAAACAGAGATTATCTATTGGCCTTTCCATTTCACCGCTCCTCTTTTTTTACGTCGTCCTTAACTGTCCATGCAATAAGACTCTGGAATCAGTTACATACCAATATAAGACTCGCTCTGTCCTTGGTATGCTTTAAGAAGCGACTGAAAAAACTCTTAATTTCTAGTCAGTAAAATAACGTGTTTCATTCCTGATTTTTCTTTTCCTTTCCTCTCCACCATCCCTTCCTTTCCTTTTGATTGATGATATCTCACTTTATATGAAAAGTAATGTTCGGGTGATTGTCCGTCTTTGTGGGGTTCGTGGGCATTTGCTCACGTATGTGTTTATGGATTTCGTGGGGATGGATAGTCATTTAAATGATTTATGCGACCACGTAACTTGCCTAATTTACTTTTGTCTGGTTGGTTGAAAAAGATAACCGCCTGGCAATAAGCCCGCCAGATTGTATTTGCAATAAAAGTGTTAAATAAATAAAAATAAATTAGATTAAATTATACTCAGCTCATAAAAATGTTTAAATATCTATAAGAAAACGTTATATAAACAATTATGTTATGTTTTTTTTTATTTAAGTTATTTTTTCCTGTTGTGTAGTAAAAAATTCCTTACTGAAAAAAAGCAAAAAAAAACAGTTTTTTTTGTAATAGTACAAGTATATTGAATCCATTGCTGTATTGTAAAAAAATGGACGATTTACTTTATGAAAAAATGCAGTATAATATGTAAGTAAATAATATTTTATTCGACTAAGCGACAACCCTAAATATTGAAACAGGGTCATTAGGAACACGGGCTTTTGTTAAAAAGAACAAAACTCGCGAGTTAACATTTTTAAGGAAACCTTTTGTTACGATCCAGGTAAAAAAATGATAAATTGTAAATGTGGGTTAGGGAATGCGACTTCAGGGTGTTAAAACACCGTTGAAATAGAATTAAAATTTAACTAGGAAGGAATAAGTGTAAAATTGTATCAACACAATAAAATATAAGATTAAATACATATACCAGGGGTGGGCATATGTTACATGAGGTCAACGAGAGCCACATTTTGGATTTTCATATATATAAAGAGCCGCACCAGTTTCACTTTCTCACGTAGTATTAAATATAGTAATTCAAATTTATTACATATTCTACACAAATATTAATTTCTATATAAAGTATCAAAAATACACAATAAGAAAATATAAAAAAAGCGTAGAATACGGTTTGCGCACATAAAGAGGCAGGAGACCGCGCGCGCACCCTACACATTGAAATCAAAGCTCACACGTATACACCAATACTTGTCTTTGTCTTTGACAGTTGTCACTTACAACATTTAGAAAGGAAAATCGAGAAAATACAAGTATAATGGGGAAAGAAAGTATCTATATTTTTATAAAACATTGGGAGCCGCACTTAACCCAACGAAGAGCCGCATTTGCCCACGTCTGACATATACCATCACGCCATTTCCCTGTCGGGTAGGAAGATGACGGAGCGCCAGACATCGGCATAAATTATTCGCCTCTACCACATCCATATAACTTCAACGATTTCTTTAACTTTCTAAATTTCTTTATTTCAAAATATCATATTCAATTGATGCAACCATACTTTCTTGGTCTTCCTCTCACACACCGTATACTCTCATTGGCACTATATATTTTTGTTAGTTTTTCTTCAACTATTCGTTCTTCATGACCAAACCATCTCAACGTACTCTTAGTCAACACATCAATATTCACGTTCATCCCTAATCACTTATTTCCGTATTTTGTCATATATTGTCGGCCCATATATTATTCTAAGGCACGCATTTCTACGAGTTTTTGCCATTGCGATGGTCGATTTGTGGGACGGCTCTTTGTCCTGGGATTTTTGCGCTTTAATCTTGGTCGTTTTTATCTTTATTTCGTCTTTCAAATGCTCCAATAATCCCAAATAATACACTCCCGTTATTGTCTTGCCTTTTCCAAGTACTCAATCATGATGATTCCTTGTGAATCCAAAAAAAAAACAATGGCTATCACCTTCGTAATTGATAAAACGGTCTTTACCTTCTTCGGCGTACTTTTACAAGTTAATGTCCATTGTTTTGACTACCTACTGTTTGGAATCTGGAGTGTCCAAATAACAATTACAAATCGACGCGAAAATTCCTACGAATTACGATTAAAAAGTCAACAACCGCGGAATGCATTGTGAAGACATCGTTTTCACATTCAGTTTTTCATGTAAGATATTCTGCACCTGTCCACTTGACATATCCGCAGTCTCGGCAATCTCGCACATATTCAATAAGCGTTCTTCCATTACGATACCATAGATTTTTTCAATGATTTCCTCCGTGGTGGAAGCAATTGGGCGTTCGGAGTACTATTCATCTTTGGTGTGTGTACGGCCACGTTTAAACGCATTTATCCAGAAATAAAGTCTTCAACGATTGTGATGACTCTCGTGAACTTGATATGCGCAACTGTTAACTTGTTCAAATATAAATGTTTTATGACGGCATAGAACTCGGTTTTTTTTACATTGTTGCGGCAAATGTCAAAATGATCTATACGAATGGCTGTTAAACTTTAACTATACGCTCGAGGAATTCTACTTGCCAGCATTGATGAATTGTGGCCCCATCTTATGGATCTTTTCAAACTAACTTCGAAAAAGCAAATAAAAGCGGCAAAAGAACCAACAAAAATTATATAAGCAAAGAAAAACAATCAGCAATGCCATATATCAGAATTGCGTAGAGGAACATATTTAGATACATATTTGAACAAATAAATCAGTTCACGTTCTACGTGTTTTGTGTTATTTATATTTGGTCAGTGATCACACACATACATACAAATCATCACGTCATGTTTTTTTGGGGCAGGCAGAGATAATACGACTGTTCCAATATCTAATTCTTCCATTACTTATACGTGTGAGGTATTTCATTTGGCTGCCTACGAGGAGATGTTGGATAAGTTGGAGAGACTCCAAAATGTTTGCAATCGATTCATACATAACCTAAGGGAGTGTAACCACATGTTGGAGTTTCGGAATATATTTCAATGGATTAGAATCAGGTAGCAAAAGAACATTCACGTTCTGTCGACATTATTTTGCGTGATAAACAATCCCAACTCTCCATATGTTGGCGAAAAAAATAATCTTTCAGAATACGAACGTTCTAAGTTAATGTAGTAAAACGCGAGATGATTAAATTTATTTTTATGAATATTTTTATTTCCAAAAAGGCTTTTTTGGTGATTCAATATAAATATACATATAACTGTAAGAAAAAAACTTTCCATGGGGATTTCATTTCAAAATAAGAATTATTTTGAGGTAGGCACCTACACATCAGACATCGTGGTTGCCATAGAGCTCAAGCAATTTAAATATTGGCCATAAATAAATTGGAAAGGAAAAATAAAATATTTAAAGGCAGGCTCGTGCCCGTTTACGTTATGCGAGTGTGGTGGTGCAATGAGAGAAATCCATATTTCAGCATTAATAAGACTGAAATGGAGATTCATGACTTTAAATAAGGGGCGGGGGGGAGGGGGGGGGGTTAACATCAGAGATACATAACTCACGATCTGTGAAATGAAATATGTCAGTGACATATTTAAATTGTAAACATTTTCGCTGTTTTAAGTAGTGTTAATACTCGTAGCAACACGATCAATAATATTTAAAATGCATATATCATGTCCATTGAGCAAATAGTGGCAGAACTTATTTAACACTTTCTGCAATCACATCTGAGGGATTTATTTCTTTAAAGCAATATGTTCCAATCAACCAATGTTTGTTTCATCATTATTATTGGTATCCATGACCATGTGTTTAACGTAGTGTATGAAAATCAATATTTGAGAAATAATAACACATATTAAAATAAAAGACAGATCTCAAGGAAAATAGGATGATATTAGAATATATGTTTCGGAGTTAAAGAGGAGAAATATTTTGAGATGATTGCATTATGTTTAATTTAATCAAGTTTTTTTGTGTTTAAAATACAATTTGCTAGTTTTTATACTGTCAAGAATGATATCCATGGGCTAGTTGATAATATGCCCGTCAACCCGGGGGTTAAGAGTTCGATTCCCGTTGGTGCCCAAGTTTATAAAAAAGGGTTCTTGACTTGTAATCTCTTCAGATCTCGTTAAAACATTTCCGTCTAGTTGGAAGAGATTGTCATATGGCAATAAATCCACCAGTATCCATAAATGTGTAATGTTACAGGGACTGTCATGCGGACAATATTGGATCCTCAAAAGATTGGCATTTTAAAAATAATGTCAAGATTCAATTAAAATTTATGACAAGTTTAAGTTTAGTTATTCATCGATCATCGAAATCGATTCTATTACGTGTATCATTTTTTGTTAAAAAAATTATTTGAATTTTCGAAAACCAAAGGTTTTGTTGCACAATATTTTTACAGTAAGGGCATTTCAAATCCATGTGTACCAACCTGCTAGCAGGGTCTCCCCTTCTGCAGGTATTAGAAGGGTAAGTTACTTGCTAGGCAGGAAAAGGGAAATTGGAATGTTTGATAGAAGGAAGGTACAAATAATAAATAGACCGCGTCTAGGTTGTAGGGAATTTCTCGACAAATTCAAAATGACATAATTCTTTAACTATTATACAATACGATACGATATATTTTCAGTCGTATTTCTACTGATTTTACGAAACAAATCGAGTCTTGTATTCATACGTTAATAAAATGTATGGAAATATTAATTTTCAGATTAGAATCTAAATATTATATGAATTAAAAAGAATATTATTACGTCCATTTAATTTGATTAATATCAATTACTCGGTTCTTTGTTCAAAGCCGTAATGAAATGCCATAATTGGTTTTCTTTCGTAGCTTAATAATAACTTCAGGCGAATTGTAAATGTAAACGACCGAATAATTCATTTTATTTTTATTCTCCGCGACATGGCAATGTTGAAAAGGGTTTCGATTTCCCTGAAAGATAAGCGCGGGGTTGCCGAAACAATTACTCATGATTTCTTTTACGCGATAAAGACAATATTTTTGGAGCTTTCACTCCGACTTAAAAGTTTATAGTTGAACACACCGCATAACCTCTCTATTTATTTCACTCAGCATGTTACTCGACAAAATGTTGAGAAAAAAGATTGACAGGTTATTTCTGTTATGAGAAGTTATCTCTTTTTACCTTTGGAAATCACTTGACACTGGCGTATACTCCTTCATATATATATTTCCCTTGACACTGGCGTATACTCCTTCATATATAGGAGTTCACGGCCATTATTCAAGAAGAACTTGTGTTTACACATGTTATGTTTAATACACAGAATAGTTTTTCACCTTTCGCTGCAGATTACAAGAGCTATGTATTTAGATAAATCTTGAATGTCTCATGCAGGAATACTAGCACCGATGGTCTAGTGGATTAGTGTTTGGAAATACTAATGAAGTTATAGTTTGATAGACCGATTCTAACAATTAGTTCCCCGTATCGGTACCAATTTTAACAACCAGTTCGTAACAACCACGCTATTATACACTTGGAAATTGAATCAGTTGCATTACTCCTCATGATCCACTCATCAGGAGACCTAGATTCAAATATTCATCACCGAATATCTTCAGCTTGGCTGAAATGGCGGGAAGTCGCGGGTGTGACTCGTGATAAAAAGATGCCCGTCAAACTCAAGGGGCTAGTTTACAACAGTCTCTGAGCCACATATAGCTCAGAAACCTGAAATACCTCCCTAAGGCACGTCCGTGCCATACAGACAGCTGAGATGAAAATGTTGAGATGGATGTGTGGTGTCACAAGGCTTGACAGGATCCGAAACTCCTACATCCGTGGGAGTATAGGTGTAAGCAACATCTCTGACAAGATTCAAGAGAGCAGGCTGCGATGGTATGGACACGTCAGCAGAAGACCGCCAGAGTATATAGGAAACAGGGCGCAGACACTTAATGCCCCTGGTAAGAGGTCCCGAGGAAGACCCAAACGTGGGTGGCGTGAGGTGGTTGGGCGGGACATGAGGGACGCCGATATCGCTCCGGAAGATGCACAGGATGGGGCGAAGTGGCGGCGAATTATTGGAAGGGCAGACCCCACCACCATATGCTAATAATAGTGTCAAGGAAGAGAGAGAGCATTACTCCTCATATAGGACGGTGTCATAATTGCTGGGGGAAACAATATAATTTCCGCCCCTTCCAGTTTTCTAATGTGATATATTTTTTGTTTTACTTTTTTTCGCGTGAAATGTCTCAAGTTTTGTGAGTTCCCTCCCCCGTGACGTTAATGCATAATAAATTGTAATAATATTGCGGAGCGCGCACACGATTCCTCGGAAATATAAAAAAAGTTGTAGACCGAAATGGTCGGCCACGTAAGGCTTCGTGATGCCGAAGAGTCTAGCCTGCGGGTCCTTGTATTGCCGGATTGTGGTTCGTGGTGAGGGGGTGGCTTGACTCGGAGCCAGCTACGAGTACTTGATAAAATTATATTTGGGCAATACTTGTCTTTTTAACTCCTAATTCACGTGATTCATGACTGGTGATGTTTTGTGAGGGGAAGCAAATTAATTTTCTACCTAATAGTTCTTTATTTTCTCATGTTCGTACTCCCCTTTCTAAATATTTACATAGCAATAACATAAACATGTGTCTTCAAATTTATATAATGCTCTATTACGATTATTTTGACGGATTAAAAAACAAGTAAACCCAGAGTGGTACTGACCGGGTTATAAAGATCTTTCAAATTGAACGTTTTTTTTATTCAATTTTTTTAATTCTTGAATAAAACACAATTTGCTTTGATTTCAAATTTTTTTAAATTTTTATCAAGTTTTGAATTCAAAGAAATACAGTATATAAATACTTAGACCTTACTAAAGTTACAATTAAGGCTACTGGTACCTGTCCGTGGACCACAATTTGAATAGTAGTGCTCTAAATCGCATCATAGATACAATTTTGACATAACGTCAAAAATGCTTGAATAATTAATATCTATGTTGAACATGTAGGAATAGCAATATATTGCGAAAGCTTAAATATCAAGAAAAAAATTAAACTACCCAAATTTTCAACTACATTCACTGGTGAGACATTGGCAATCTTGGAAGCATTACAAACATCTTTAGAATTAAGTATCCCAAACACTTTAATTGTATCAGATTGTCTAAGTTCCCTTCAAGCAATAGGAAAGAACCCATTTCGATCCCCAAATAGTATAACACTTAATATAAGGGAAACTATATACAACCTTGAAGAGGCGGGCCTTGATGTCGCCCTGGCTTGGGTTCCTAGTCATCGAGGCATTTCGGGTAACGAAGAAGCAGATACTCTAGCTAAAGAGGCAACCTCTACAGGAAATACAGATAAATATAATTACACATCTGCACAAGACTTATTACCTTTGGCGCGCTCTTCGATGATGGAGGAGTGGACAAATTACTGGAATGCCTCGAACCGCACTAGGGGAAAAAGATATGCGTCAATTCAACCCTACATTCCAATCAAACCCTGGTTTTCCAATTATAGAAGCACTCGGAGAGAAGCGACAACTATAAGCCGAATACGCTTTGGACATTGCTGTTCCCCTGTCCACCTGGCCAGACTACATATAAGGAACTCTTCTTTATGTGAGTGTGGCCAGGAGGAGGGAGATCTTGAACATATCTTCTTCTCCTGTTCTCTGAATACTTTCCCTTTGACCTTTAAAAAACAAACAAAAATATTACTCCCCGCAAATCTTCCCCACCTGTTGAGCCTCAATAAAATTTCCATATTGAATAGCATCACTCATTTTATTAACAAAAACAAAATTAACCTGTAATAAAATATATGTATAATATATATGATAAATATCGATAGAAAATTAAATTTAAATCATTCGCTCGCTCACATACATTTAACTATCATCTTATTGTAAATATTCATTTAGTTTTAAACTATGTAGTTTAGTTGTAAAATAGTTTAACTCCATAGTATCTCACTAGATAACAGTAGTCCTGGGCCGAGTTGCTTGATGTGCCGTGTCGCCCATATGAATAGAACTACCTAGATACTATGAAGCTGACATCACTCGACACTGGCGTATACTCCTTCATATATAGGAGTTCACGGCCATTTTTCAAAGAGAGAGAGAGAGAGAGAATATCTATGTTATGTCATATTTGTCAAAATTTGAATTTGGAACAAACACGAGTATTTTTATTGTATTTGTACTCTAAAGCCATAATGTAGGTACTAAAAATAGATGAAATAAAAAATACTTACCATAAACAATTCAGTATTATCTTTTCCCATCCACATGTATTGTTTGGTTACTCTATCTTCACGTAATTTTTTTTTTAAACATGTTAATTATGTATGTTTTATTTTTTTAGTTACAATACAAATTAATATTGAGTACCTAATTAATATAAAATTGTTATTGACATTAATCATACAGTAATCCTCTCCTTGGTATGTTGAAATACAACTATATCAAAAAGTATTTATTTAATAATTAATATTGCCCCTTTCAAAGTAGCCCCCATAGAATAAAATACACTATTGTCAACGAATTTTCCAATCCGCAAAACATTTGTGAAACATACGAGTACTTTGTGGGATAGCCTTTAGTTCACCCAGCGATCTTTTCTACGGTCGCAAAACGTTGTCCTTTTAATATCCTCTTCATTTTAGAGAACAGGAAAAAGTCTCAGGTTGGGCAAATCTGGTGAATACGGTGGCTGCGGCATAACAATTTTGATACAAAAAAACATGAAGTGGTAGTGAAGTGTGAGCCGATGCATTATCGTGGTGCAAAATCCAGGAGTTCTTTGCCCACATTTCTAATCATTTTCTTCGGATAGGCTCACACAAACGGCGTAAAACCTCAAAATAAATTATTTATCCAGTCACTTTTTAAATGACAAAAATCGCAAACGTGTCAAAATGCGTTGTAAATACTTACTTGCCTGTCAAATATAAACTGCTCATCCAATATGGCTGAAATTTGAAATGTATATCACAGACAGTGGGCTCTATCAAAAACATACAGCGCGCGAAGTAAAAAAAATCGTTCTTATTTTATTAACCTTAGTATAGTATGTGTATTACAGGAGTACTTCTGGAATGACAGGTGTTATGTCACGACACTATATCAAATCCTTGTTTTTTTTTGTTCCATTTTAATTGGAAACAAATTACGAATAGAATGGGTAAGAGCTGACATATGTGCATGTTCTAAAATAATATGTTTATGGATTGCGTATAATATTCAAATATACTATGTGTTAATTTTAATATAGTTTAGATTCAAATCTGACTTAAGAAAACCTTTTATATGATCTGGAATTGACTTGATTTCAAGAGGGATCTTTAAGTTTTAAAATTCTACATAAAAGTATCGGCTAGCGAGAGCGAACCGGTACTTTTACGTAAAAATTTAATTAGTAAATTAAACACTAATTATTAAAGCAAAACTTATGTCAGATGTTTACCATATACTATATGGTATACTTGGGGCCATCATTTTGGATGAAATATTTTAATGCTATTAAAATTGGCTGTATTCATTATAATCTTGATTAATAATTTCGTACTTTGACTTTCTTTCAATCAAATCTTTATTTTAAATATATATGAAAATTATAACAGTTCTTATCATAAACTCGATTACGAAGATTTCTAAAAGTCTCAACACATTTTCGCCAAAAATGAGACAAAAGGTAACGATTTAAACGAAGATGTGGTAAATTAAAAAGTCACATGTTTCCCCTTATTCCCCAGGCGTAGATTAGCACTTTTTTGTTTTACAGGTGTTAAAAAAGTCATATGTTAACCTTACTTTTTCACTATTCCCTTGAATCCTGCCCCCCTTTATCGTATTTAACACTTTCAGTGCTGAAAACGCCTATAGGCGTTCAAATAAACATTTGCTGGGTGCTTAAACGCCCATCGCCATTCTACCCTGAATTTCTTTAGATTAATTAAAAAAACAAGTGAACCCGGAGTGACCTAACGGAGGCGCAGCTAGGTTTTCGGCGCCTTGACGAGTTCTTGATTTGGCGCCCTTTTACTAAAATGATTTACTAAATTATTGTGAGAAGCTTGCGTTAATTTTGGGATATTCTTTGCTAATGAGATACTTAATCTTCATTTGTTATTAAAAAGAGCGCCTCGTCAATGAAAAAAATAAAATACTAACCTAAAAGCGACAAACTTGTCGCTTTTAGGTTATGGATAGTAAAACACTATTTATATAACATTAATTATATATCGCTTTTTTCATCGTTTCATGGTACTTTGAATTTGTTTTCGTGATTTTATTGTAAATATAAGCCGTTTTTTTTATATTTTTATTTTAAAAATTAGAATTCGAAACCTAAAGGGTGCCGAGGGCGCCCCCGTGTTATCGGTATCCCTGGGGACTGCCCAAATGCGCTACTACCTAGGTACGCTACTGGGCCTAACGGTGCTGATAGGGTTTGTAAGGGAATAATCACAATGAATTGTATCTGACCTCAGGAATTTTCTATTTTTGAAGAATATAAATTTTATTTTAATAACGCTGATAGTAAAATAAATTATTCAGCAGGTAATATGTTAAAAGTAACGTGAGACACGACAAGGTACTTACACATCATGTATTTTCTTGTCGGGTGGGTAAAGTGGACAGAACGCCAGACTTTCCTATCTCGACACATCCTTAGCCTCCTCCAAATCCATACACCTTCTCAAACATCTTATACGATTTCTCTGACTTTCCACAATTCTTTATTTCAAAATATATTTTACTTGATCTAATCATACTTTCCTCGTTTCCTAAATATCCTACTATTTGCAGACGATATCATATTAATAAGTGAAAAACATGAAGACCTGCAAAATAGTCTGGAAAGGTGGAGAAGAATCTTGGAGAACAATGGATTGAGACTGAGCAGAAAGAAAACAGAGTATCTGTACCTACCATTCGAGAATACAAATGCTGTCATTCCCATAATGCAAATGGCTGGAGACACATTACCAAATTGTGACTCTTTTAAGTATCTTAGGTCACTCATCCATAGCGATGGAGGATGTGCAGCAGATGTAACACATAGAATTAGTGTGGGATGGATGAAGTTTAGATCAATGACGAGAGTTCTATGTGATCCGAAAATGCCAGTAAAGTTAAAACGAAAAGTATACCCGCACTCCTCTATGGCTCCGAATGCTGGACGATGTATAACTCTTACTCTAGGCAACTAGAAACTGCTGAAATGCGCACGCTAAGATGGTCAGCTGGTGTGTCCCTAAGAGACAAAATAAAAAGCTCACGCATTCGTGGAAGCCTAGGTATTACAGACATCAACAGTAAGATGGAGGAGAGGCGATTGAGATGGTATGGTTGGACGCAGAGCACCCGATCACATTGTGAACCAGGCAATCTCCAATAGATCTTCCTCGAATAACAACCAGAGGAAGACCAAATAATTCATGGGTGGTGCAAAAAGATAACATAATGCAGAGGCACGGCCTGGGGGACGTAGTCCGGGACAGAAGAGCATACAACCTGAGGACGAGGAGAGCTGACCCCAACAGTCTTCGCAGACAGTGAGTTGGGATGGAGCCAGGGAGAAGAAGAATCATACTTTCCTCGGTTTTCCTCTACCACGCCTTCCACTCACATTTGCAATATATATTTATTTTGTTAGTATTTTTTCAATCATTCGTTTCACATACCCAAATCATCTCTGCATACTCTTCTTCATCTTACTCAACACATCAGCCTGAAATTAAAATTTAATTCTTATCTCTTCATTCCGTATTCTATCTTATATTGTTACCTCATGAATTCTTCTCAATGCACGCATTTCTACAGCATTGATTCGGCTTCAGTCAATATTTTTTTACATCAGTTGGCAATAAAAATATTATGGTATGTATCGTATTTCTTCTTCCTGGCACTGTCCCAACTCATTGCCTAGGTAGGCTGTTGGAGTCGGCTCTTCTCGTTCTCAGGCTGTATATCCTTCGGTTCTGGGTGTCGCTTTCATCTAGGCCGTTTCTGTGCAGGATTTAGGAGCATCGAGTCATCCAAGAGTTCTTTGGTCTTCCTCTGGACGGCTGTCGAGAAAGATCCACATACATTGCCTGATGGTCCGGTGGTACAGTATGGTCCGGTGGTCTCCGTCTTATGTGCTCGTACCATCTCAGCTGTCGCTCTTCCCGCTTACGATTTATGTCAGTGACTCCCAGGCTACCACGAATGCGTGAGCTCTTAATTATATCTTTCAGTGATACTCCTGCCGACCACCTAAGCATTCGCATTTCGGCTGTTTCAATTTGCTTAGAGTAGGAGCTGTACATACGAGTAGTCCAGCATTCTGAGCCATACATAATTGCGGGTCTAACGATAGTCTGGTATACCTTTCCTTTCAGTTGTATAGGCATTTTCGGGTCACACAAGACTCATGTTACCGACAAGGTGTATGTATATATTATATAAAATAATAGAACATGATATTTTTAAACATACATTTTACTTTTAACTTTATTCTAAGTATGAAATATTCTCATTAAAAAATCAGTAATTATGTTGTATTTTTTTTATTTTTTATTCAAGAACAAAAGATAAATAAAAAATATAAAGAAATGTTTTTTTTTAGGATTTAATATACTCACTCGTACATAAAAAATATTGTGGTCCTTGGTCACTTTCTGGTTTATGGAAAATTGGTCGATTATAAATAGTATTTTTAGCCAAATATTTTAACAAAAGCTTTAATCTCTAAAATATTGAACCAGTAAATTAAGCACGAATTTATTTCAGGTAGACTTATATAACTTTGAGGCACTTAATTTTACAGGCAGGTATAAAATTTCAAACTTATAAAATATAATTTTCGACTTATCAGACATGGACCAAAGACCACCGATTCACTAGTCGTTTGTTGAAATAATATGTGAAACAGTTGGAAAATAAGGTATAAGATTTAAGAGAAACATTTCAAAGATGAATATTTAAGTATTTTACTTGACAAGCCTTATTTTTAAAAACCTTGATTTTAAAGCAGCATTCATAGTTTAGTGAGAAAGCACTTGAAAAGGTTTTTTTGTGAACTTAAATAAAGCGTAGCTTAAATCTACACATTACAACACACATTTCACAGAATTCACAGCCTTATTACATATAATACTTTTTGATTAAACAGTATTACATGCAACAATCCAAACAGTATATCAAAGTGCATCAATTCTAAAAAGAAACTTACACGATGTAACATGCCTGGTCTTACTCTACGAGAGTATTATCTAAACTTACAAGGTGTAACATGCCTGATCTTCTTACTCGACGAGAGTATTATCAAAGCTTACAGGATGTAGCATGCCTGATCTTCTTACTCTACGAGAGTATTATCTAAACTTACAGAATGTAACATGTCTGATCTTTTTACTCCACGAGAGTGTTATCTAAACTTACAGGATGTAACATGCCTGATCTTTTTACTCTACGAGAGTGTTATCTAAACTTACAGGATGTAACATGCCTGATCTTTTTACTCTACGAGAGTGTTATCTAAACTTACAGGATGTAACATGCTTGATCTTTTGAGTCCACGAGAGTATTATCTAAACTTACAGGATGTAACATGCCTGATCTTCTTACTCTACGAGAGTATTATATAAAGATGGAAATATTGTCCGGTAATCCCATCAGCTGGCTAATTCGTTTATTTAACCAGATTTCATCAAAAGTTTCGGCATAAACTTTGTGAAACGCCAAATTAAAATATTTAATAATAGTTGACTTTGCTATAGCACTAATTACATAAATCTCGGCGACATGTGTTTCTACCACCTGTCTTTTCAGACGAAATGATCTGTTTGTTCCGAGAACAATGCGTAGGTCAAATTGATGTCATTTTTCAACCAAAGTATGTGTAGTATATTGACCCAAAGTTTTTTCTAAGAGATGTGGAAACCATTTGTATTTTCTAATTATTTTTTTATTAATAATTATTTTACATTTGATATAGATTTAACCCATAACGTTTTGCCGAGGCGGTCATCAAACTCGATACTATCCCAATCTGTTTTTATTTTATCACTATCATCATCAAGACTACAACTCCATCGCAATATCCAGCCACCTGAATCTCCGTATTTTCACTCTCCTATTGGATCAGTGGACAGAGCCTTCATTGGAAGTTCGGTGCATTGCATGCTATGCAAATGTTCTAGAGAGAGAAATATACCGTTTTGTTTTTGAGGGTTTTCGATTTAGATTAAATTATTCATTGTCAAACTGTTGACATTTTGGTAATGATTTCATAGACAGAAACAGACATGTCACTTTCTGTAAGTTTATTTTGCAAGTTTTTCACATTTCTGTTCAATTCGTTAAGTATTACATAAGTGTTTAAAGTTGAAAAATACTATAAAGAATATTTTCACTACTTCTTAAGCCCCCCGTTATTTCAATGAACCCATTTTTTTAAATTCCCATTTACTCAAAACAAGCTTTAGTCAATTTATTGATTTATCAATTGAATCGAAAAATTGCTTTATTTTTCCAAATTACTATAATATAACTTAAGTTGGATATGTCCATCTTTAGTTGAATCTTTTTTCCACGCGTCCAATTACTTAGTGTCTCCATTATAAAGTAAAGTTATATACAATATTTTAGACAATTTTGTCTGTGTAACTCAAAAAAAAAAACATTTTTGTACTTGCGGCATTGTTCTTGCGAAGGTGCGATATGATTTTTTAACGATATCGACCCGTTTCAGGCAAAATAATGCAATGAGCACAACGGTCCAAAAGTTGCCGGTCTGAATAAGTTAGAACGTGCATAGGCAAATACACGCCGTCCACACCCACGCATGGTCAGGCGATGTTACACTTAAAATTTGATATCCACTACCCCCAGTAGTACGTTAACTAGGGTCGATAGAAAACTTGTTGTTTCGTTATATTCTAAAATGTTAAAAATTTAATACCGCGCGATTATTAAGTTCTTTTAAAAAGAAGAGAAAAACTCAACAGAAATCAAACGACGTTTAGGTGCGATTGTGTAACACTTTTGAAATAAACGTGTGATATTTAGTTTTTAACATTTCAGAATACAACAAAACAACACGTCTTATATCGGCTCTAGTTGATATACTACTGAGAGTTTACATACATATAATCACGCAGTATCCCTGTCGAATTAGGCAGAGAGGAGATATCGCCAGACTTTCATGTCGCGACACACATCATTCGCCGCTTCTACATCCATACAGCTTTGACGATTTCTCTGATTTTTTTATATTTCCTTCTTTCTAAATATCGTCCACTCGATCCAACCATACTGTGCTTGGTCATCCTCGACCACGCCTTTCATTCACATTTGTTTTGTTATTATTTCTTCATACATTCGTTTCGCGTCCCCAAACCATCTCAGAGTGATCTTCTTCATCTTACTCAACACATCAGCATTAAGTTCACATTCATCCCCGATCACTTCATTCCGTACTATATTATCCATCTATTCTTCTCAATGCACATTTTTCTATTTGACTCTTTTCAATCTTGTTCCATGTCCACGTTCTCTCCCATACATCAAAGTTGGTACTGAAATACTACTGTAAGCATATAATCGTCAAACTTTAACCATAACATCGCCTGACTACGCGATAGGCATAACTAACGTGGTACCTGCCCATATATAGTACCCTTTAATCTGTTCACCGCGTTAAAAATCAGATTCCACGAATCCTGTGCGCGGCACAATTTCGGCGTTTTTTAATTTCTAAGTTTAAACGCGTATTTTGTTTAGAACCACTGATATTTGATTACAACACCAAGTAAACATGACATTCAAGTAATTTTCTGATAATAAATAATAGTCATTACTCTTAAGGAGACTCATTAAATAAAGGAGATTAACTAAACATTACGTAAAATAAACAAAGGAATGCTACGATCAAAGCAATGATTCATTACACTCACCCAATCAAATGCATACAACACTAGTAATGTTTATTTACGTAAGAGAGACTTAGTAATATTTATTTACGTAAGAGAGACTCATCGCAGGACTCGATCCGCGCGATAGGTCGTTACATGTGACGCAATAGCTGGAAATATTGAGAAACCAAAAAAATTCGGCGCTCTGTTTATTCAACAATATCTCATAAACTAATATATTAATTGACAAGGTTTTCAGAGATGTCGCTAGAATAAAGATTATTTTAAATTTTCATTCCGGTTTTGTGTCATTCTGTTTAAGTATTTGTGATTTGAAACTTGGATTGTCGTCAGATCACAGGCGTTTGTGCTTCCCGCGAGGAACACGTTAACATGTTCAGGCCGGAATTTTTAAAGACCGAAGTGGTTGCATTGGTTAATTTTACATTAAATTAACATAAATACTATACTTACTTTAAAAAAAACTAATTTGTCTGAAACAGCTGGAGACATTATACTTAAACCTAAAAATCATGTTATTCTTCATAGAGCAGCTTTATTATCAGATGTGTTCAAAGTAGAAGAATTAAGATTCATCAGTTCCTCTTCAGCATGAGCTACGACATCAAACAGCGACCTCTTTATCTTGATCTGAAGACCTTCGGGAAGACGTTTAGTAGTCTCACACATGGAGTTGAAGAACTGGTCTAAGGAATCGAGGGGGATATTTGTAGAATTGCTCGATCTATTCAACGCCTTTTGCGGTTTTGTTTCTGGTGTGTCATACATTTCTTGGTCACTGAACTCTTCCAAGTATTCTATCTCTCCGCTAAAGGACGGTTCTCTTTTTCTCCTTCTGAAATTGATTAATCTCGGAGGACTTCCGTTATAATTGTCTGGATATTGAAATTCTGTTTCCTCATTACCTTCGGGAACTTCTTCTTCCTCTACAGTAAAGAGATGAAGTTTATCCTGAAGTTTGTCACTCAACATATGTGGAAGTATGAAATTCATGGACTTGTAATGTTTCCACTGGATCGGTTTTGAGAAGTCATTCGTTCGCAACCTTTTTGATAATATAGCTCTAAGAATGTCTCTTAATATCTTCCATTTGAGTTTCGCAATTTTCGCTGAAAAAAATGTTACAAATATATTTAAAAAAAAAAACAGCATTCGTGACCTTTTGGTAGAATTAAAAACACACTACAACTCAATTAAATTATCACATTGTTATAAAAAAGCATTTACGACAGACAATCCGATGAACCAAACTAAATACAAGTACCCGGCGGTAAGCAATACACATCGTTTTGTAGAGCGTCGTCTCTGTCGCACGATGCGCTAACAGTCCGGTATCGTAGTCACGATGCGGTTAGCGCATCATGCGACAGAGACGACGCTCTACAAAGGAAGTGTATTACTTACCGCCGGGTACTGTACATACATATCCACATATCACACCATGTCCGTCGCGGGATAGGTAGGTAGAGAGAACAGTTCTTCATGCTTTTCTATCTAAGCACGTAACTTTCGTCTCCTCCAAATTCATACATCTCGGAATGCACAATTTTAATTGGTCATACTAATCACTTTATCATCTTTTAAATTCTCTTGATCCAACTTTGCTTTTTTTTGTCTACCTCTTCCACGTACACATTTCGCTTATGACTTCTATACTCGTCATTCATTCTCTACATATGTACAAACCAACTTAAATCTCCTTTCTTCGTCTTACTGAAAACAATAATCCATGTATTAATTTATATTGTCTTCATTCCACCTTCTTTCATACATCGACACTTCACAAATTTTCTTTAGTGCATGCAACACCACAGAATTAATATTACTTGTATTCTTCTGCCAAGTCCAAGATTCACTTCCATAAATCTAGATGGGCACTAACACACTATTATGTAGTCATTTTCGCTACTTTTGACATTAAGCTCTCCGTTTACCTCGTTCCCTGTCGCTGCCTTTCTTTCAATACTTATTTCAACTCACCCATTACACGTTATCGTGTTACTCAGATAAAAGATACTTAGTATAATGACACTTAAATTATTTATTTGAATAATAAATGTATTAAATCTAATGTATTAGTATCAATATTGGTTTAACAAATACTGGGAGCAAATAGTCGAGTTTAGTCTGAGTGTTGAGATATATAAATAATACAAATTTTGACAGTTCTCTTAAAACATAACATTACTTTTCAAGTACTTGTCATGTCAAGTGTAATTTAAAAATCTAAATACAGTCTTTAATCGCTTAGGTCGTCTAAATTAACAAACAATACCTTTACATCACATAATATTGTATACCAAAGTAACATTCAAATGTCAGGAACATTGTACTTAATACCAAAGTAACATTCAAATGTCAGGAACATTGATTGACAAATAAAAATACAGCCCATTTAAGAAATATTATTTTATTAGTAGCTACAAATGAATTAACAAATTCTCTCGAGGCTGGTTGAAATGATCATTGCTATTGTTAACATTTTTTTCTTTTTTCAATGATTATTAATAATTATAAACAAGACTCCTTTCTGCTCCCCTGATGATGAGGTGAAAGTCTGGAAACCGGTAGGGTTATATCGTTACAAAAAAGTGGAATAAACAATGTTTGATAAAACAAATTACAATGTCTTTAAACCTCCACAATGTTAATGACTTAACTATAAATAATATAATAATTATAATAATCGTTTCGAATACGATTTTATAAATACAGTTGAATATGTGTAAAAATTTACAAATTATTGTATTTTCGATAAAATTATTTTGTGATATTTTTTCAACAGTTTTATACAAAAAATATTGTTCAAAATAAAAGATTTCATTTTTACACATTTCTTTAACATAAATGCATGTTATGATTTGAGTATTGCACATAATTCAATATTTATTAAAGATTGTTAAACAGCGTTGACTTTTTGAAAGGAAAAAGCAACTATAAGTTAGAATAATACGAGATATTTGGGTGCTAGAAGATTTTTTTGTACACGTGAGCTATATTTATTGAACAGCGACCTCGCGATCGACCAATGTACAGGAAAAAATACAAAATTATAATAAGATATAATAAATGAATATTTATTATGGACAAAAATTAATAACTTTTTTTGTTCATGATATGGCAGAAAAAGTAAATACCTAGTTACAACATGCTGCGATCGCTGGAAGAGCGCGACCCCTGGTTTGGTACCCCTGATATAATTAATACATTTGATATGATTAGCTCGATTGCTTTATGGTCACTTAAAATTTATATGAACGCGTTGAGAGGAAACGAAACGCGATAGATTTACTAAACAGATTTATAATAAGTGCAATTGGGCGAAACACTAAATGAAGAAATCAAAACAACTGGGAGAGAAACAGACAGGATTATTTAAGGGCTAGACGTTTTAGTGTCTATCACACTATAGTCAGTAGAATTCTTTGAATTAGAGATGATGAACTCTTCCTCGGCTTCAGAGACGACACTGAACAGCGCTCGCTTGATTCTCAGCTGGTAACCTTCTGGCATTCGTTTGGTTGTCTGGCACATCGAGCTAAAGAATTGCCTTAGAGGATCAGGGGATACATTCACAATCTCGTTTGTATCATTCGTCAATTTGATCCTTTTCATTTCAGGTTCTTCCAGCATCATCGAGTCATCAAAGTCTTCCAGGTGTTCCGAGCCTTCACTCGGAGTAGATTCTCTAATTCTTTCTTCCTTTATTTCTCTTATTTGGTCTTCTTCGGCTACTTGTTCGGGAAATAGTATGGTTTCCACGCTCCCTGAGCCCGCCTCGTCTCCGAAATCTACCAGCTGGATTTGACTCTGCATTTCTGGAGTCGTCACCATTGGGATCATGAATATCATCCTTCTGAAATGTTTCCACGCGACAGGTTTCATCGGCCCATCATCAGTTAAATGTCTCCTCAATACTGCACGAAGAATGTCTCTTAGTCTCTTCCATTTGATTTTCGCAACTTTAACTGAAAAATATTTTTATATCAATTAATTAAAATATCCCGATTGATAGAACTGTTAATCGAAGGCTTCTTCACTTAATGATCTGCTGCAAAAACTAAGATAAAGTCTATATTGTTCTTAATCATGACAACTTGGAGGAAGATCACGGTTTTCACTGGAGATGACCGCCGAGTTTAGTCGAAGTGCTTCGAACCACATTAACAAAAAAGTAATAGGTTAGTCAAAAAGTTCTGAAAGCAACATCTATGGAGCAGTAGAAAAACCAAAATTTCTACGCCATTTTAATATTTCATCTTTCATAAGAACGTACTCAAAATTTCATTTCGATCTGTCAATTCATTCTTTGTTTACAAGCCATTTGAAGTTGACGTGTCAGTGTATTTTTTAACAATGGAAAAATCCGAATATCGTGCAGTGATTAAATTCTTTGTTTTGGAAGGTTTATCGGCTACTGAGATCCATGCAAAGATGGTGAAAGTATTAAAGGTGTCGTCTCCTTCATTTCTAACCGTTCACCGATGGGTTTTGGAGTTTAAGCGTGGCCGTACAAGCGTTGAAGACGATCCACGCTCAGGACGTCCAAAAAGTGCATCAACACCAGAAATCATAGCGAAAATACAGGATATGGTTTTGGAAGATCATCGATCGACTGTGGATGTGATAGCTGACACCATAGGCATCTCACATGGAACAACATGGCATATTTTGGCTGAAGTTTTGGGTTTCAAAAAACTGTGTGCACAATGGGTGCCGCATTTGCTAACAATGCAACAAAAACACGTTCGAATGCGACTTTCTGAGCAACATTTGGAGCAATTTCGAAAGGATAAAAAGGATTTTCTGCGTCGATTCATCACTATGGATGAGACTTGGGTCTACCACCATGATCCTGAATCAAAACAAGAGGCTAAGGAGTGGTGTGAACCAGGCACTTTGGCTCCGAAGCGAGTTCGTGTCCAGAAATCGGCCAAGAAGGTTTAGGGTCAGTTTTTTGGGATGCAAAAGGAATTTTATTGATAGATTATCTCCAAACTGGTAAGACAATCAACTCTGATTATTATTGTGACTTTTGGACCAGTTGGATGAAAAAAATTGTGAAAAAAGACCCGGTTTGCAGAAGAAAAAAATCATTTTTCATCAAGACAATGCACCTGCTCACACAGCTCAAAAAACCATCGCGAAAATCAATGAATTGGGGTACGAATTGTTGCAGCATCCACCCTATTCGCCAGATTTAGCTTCCTCTGACTTCTGGTTGTTCTCACACCTCAAAAAATTCCTTCGTGGAAAGCATTTTTCATCAAACGAAGAGGTTATAGCCGTCGTAGAGGAGTATTTTGCAGGCCTTCCAGAAAGTCACTTCCGTGATGGGACAACAAAGTTGGAAGATCGTTGGACCAAGTGTATTGATCTTATGGGAGACTATACTGAGCAATAAAAGTGATTTCCCCCCAAAAAAAATGTATTTTCATTTCCGCTTTCAAAACTTTTTGACTAACCTAGTATATTATATATATTTTTTTATAATATCTGAAATGTTATATTTTTCTCGCATAATATCTTTAATATGTTATATAAGTTCAAAATATACCAAACCCATTTGTGTTATAGAGCAGAATTTATAACTCTAACTTATTATATTTTAACAATATTTTCAAATAAAACTGCCATTTTATAAAAACACTTTATTTTTAATAATAAAGACAAATACATATTTTATTTCGCCATTTTGCAAGACTCATTAATTCCGTCCTTCTCAGCAATATTTACAGATATGTATTTCAACAATAAGTAGGAATTCACAGCCTCACTTAACATAATTTACTGTTATTTTGTTATATAATATACAATACATGCGGTGTATAAAAACGCAAAACAAAAAATTACTTATTCATTTCTCACAAATTATGTTGACAATTGTACGTAAATAAAAAAAGTACAAGATATAACTGAACAACTTTCCAGAATATTCCACTAAAGTTTGTCTTAAAAAAATCTATTGTCCTTCTACTAACTTCTACTTCTACTGTTCAGAATAAAATAAATAAGAAATATTAGAGCAATAATTATGAACCTCGTGTAGATTGAATATTTTTATGGATATACACAAGAAAATAAAAAAAATAACCGATGTCTGTGATATCGAAGGCTCAGATATAGTATAACAACAAAAGTTGATTAAGAGTTTTTCATCGATAACATTTTTTTTGCATATTTCGCATAAGTCTCGGATAAGTGTTCTTTATGGAGTTTCGACATTATTTTCAGACTCGTTCAATTGAGAAGAATTAGTATAATTGGAGTTCAGATATTCTTCTTCAGCTTTGGATACCACGTCAAAGAGTGTCCTCTTTATCCTGAGCTGCAAAGCCTCGGGTAACTTCTTGGTCGTCTCGTACATTGAGCTAAACAACTGCCCCAGGGGATCTTGGTTGAACTGTGTCGAACTATTTGATGCGAATGTCAAGTTTAGTCGCTTGGGTTCTGACTCGTCTAATAAAGTCTGATCCCAGTCTATTTTTTCTAACCCTTCGATAGACCCTCTAAATTTTTCTATCTTGGAATCGCCATCGAGCGAGTCGTCATCCACTTGATCTGGTAGAAATATCGTCTCTACGGTATCGTCGATCATCGCATCTTCGCTTAGGTCTTTGCCGTCGTAATTTAAGAGGTGTACCCTGCTTTGTAATTCTGAACTGCCGACATACGGAAGAAGGAAGTCCATCCTTTTGAAATTTTTCCACTTGATGGGTTTCGCTAGTCCATCGTCTGTCGTGTGCCTTCTCAAGATTTCTCGATGAACATCTCTGATGCTCTTCCATTTGAGTTTCGCAATTTTTACTGAAAAAAATTTAAACGAAATATTTTTATAAAATAACAACTAAAAGTCCGGTGGGTATGATATAGTCAACATCTTTGTTGCATTTTCGTCCATTATGGTATAGAATTAATCTGCGTTCTCGGCGACATGGGTTAAATACCCAAATACTACCAGTTAAAATATTTTTTTACTATATAGAAATGTAAATTTAGGTTATCTAGCGATATCAAGAACTATTCTTGGGTTACATTCCCATTTGGCTCGAGTACTCGTACAAGCATTCCTTAATGCGTTTTTTGCACACTGAATTATGGCAAAATAGTGGGAAACGAGGGCCGAGTTAAGCCGCAAAGTGATTCGAGTGCAAAATTTTAAGATAATTGATGAATAAGTAAAAAGGAAATGGAATTTTGACAGCCAACTTACATTCTGAGACTTATAATCGAATAGAGCAAATATCATACGTAGTAAGGTACAATATTTTTACACGTGTCGATGCAACAGTGGTGTTGTTTCGGTGATTAGAGCTTCTGCTGGTCTGCTTTGGCGAATATCATCTTTAATGTTTTTTCTTCCGAAACGAAATCATTTAGCCCATTCTCTCCCTACCAAATATGAAGGGAAATGTTTGTTTTATTTACATACTAGGCGCGTCCAGAAAATAAATAACGATTGCGCACCACGCCCTGCACCGATCCCCCACCACCGCGATCGTATGCGCGCCAGTTAGCTCCTTCCCCCGCTTCAGTGCATGTTGAGTTTTGTTGCTGAACGATCGTGCGTCATTGTTCTGTAACCTTTCATAATAGCTGCGCCCATCGAAAATCCCGCCAAATATGAAGTGCGTAGTGTCACTCGTTTTCTGAATGCACAAAATGTTCAGCCTATCGAAATTTATAGGCAACTTTAAGCACAGTACATGAATCTTTCCCACAAATTTCACGATCGCTCCTACATGAAATAGTGACAGAGCACCTTGGCTACAAAAAAAGTGTGCTCGGAAAAGAAAACCTGAATCTCAACACCAGAAAAGTGATGGCAACAGTTTTTTGGGACCGAAAGGGTTTCATCCACACGGAGTTTATGCCAAGAGGACACACAATAAACTCAGAGGCCTATTGTGAAACTCTTCAACGACTTAGACGCGCCATCCAAAACAAGATACGTGGTAAAGGTGGTTTTGATTCATGACAATACGCGGCCTCATGCATCAGCACGAACACAGCGAGAACTTCAACGTCGTAAGTGGGAAATTTTTGGACATCCTCCTTACTGCCCTGACTTGGCACCGAGTGATTTTCACTTATTCCCGAAACTAAAGGAATTTTTGGGAGGAAAACAGTTCGCAAACGATGAAGACCTCAAACAAGAAGTGACATCCTGGCTCAAATCTTTGGCGGTAGAATAGTAAAACATCGGAATTGAAAAATTGGTTCCACGTTACAATAAATGCCTTGACAGCTATGGCGACTGCATTGAAAAATAGAGTAAGGTACTGTGACTTTGTAAATAAAGTTTTTTGTTGATATCTTTCGTTTTTATTTAGTAATGCCAAAACGTTCCTTACCTTACCCACGTAACATTTAAAAGTTGCTTGCTCTATAGTATGACATTAATATGGCAAAATAGGCACCTGTCGTAGTTATACAACATTCGCGAATAGATAAAAATCCAGACATTTGAGGAGCTATTTTCTTATGACGAAAGACGGACACGATACATGAAGACAGCCTTGATAATAATATGCGCCCGTTTAATTTACGAGTAAATTACGTTAGTCTATTCCAAGCGTGACCAAACATTTACTTAAGCTGGCAATATTCTGTCTGATAGAAGACATCGCGGGACAGATGACAAAACAATACTACAGTTAAAAGAAACGATTGATATATTTATTATAAATCAATAATCACCCTTCCAGTTATAATTATGGTAAATCAGTTACCTTTTTTTAAAAAAAAAGTCAATGAGAAAAACGAGGCAACTTTGTATCATATCGTCGATGTTCTGCATCCCGAAGCAATTCCATAGTTGGTATTCATCCCTGCCAACCAGCACGAGAATTCATGACTTAATAAACCACGACACATCAAGTGATTCGGAATAAATAATAAAAAAAATATAGAAAAAATAATATTTTAGAACCGTTTCAGTCACCTTTTTACAGTTGTTTTCACCAAGAAAGGATTAAGACCAAAACAGGTGTCCGTATTTTTAATTTTTAGATAATACTACCTTGATCAAAAAGTTTTAGGGCTTTATTCATAAAATCGAAAATACAAGTTTATTCATCAAATTCGATACGGTCCCCTTCAAAGTACTCCCCATCGACTGCAATGCAATTTATGCCAGCGCTTGATCCAATCCTCGAAACACCGCTAGTACTCAATTTTCGGTATGTCTATCAGAGCCGTCTTCGATTTATTCATGACATCCTTTCGGGTGCTGTAACGCGTTCCGCGAAGCGGTTTTTTAAGTCGGTTGAACAGGAAAAAGTCGCAGGGAGCCAGATCAGGTGAATTTAAAGGCTGCTGCTGGATAGCAGTCGTGTTGTTTTTGGTCAAAAACTCATGGAAATCATGTCTTTCGCGATTTCAACGCGGTCCTTTTTTTGCATGAAATTGAGGTATTTTGACACCAGTTTTGCAGCGACACGTCTGAGGCCAAAATCACTAACCAACATGTCTTGAGCGGATCCATAAGCGATGTTCAAGTCCTCTGCCAGTTCTCTGATGGCCAATTTGCGGTTTTCGGCCAACATTTCTTTAATTTTATCGATGTTTTCATCGGTTTTCGACTGCCACTGCGTTCGTCATCCTCGACCGACTCGCGACCACTTCTGAAGCGTTCGTGCCATCAAAAAACACTTCTCCAACATTTCCAAGGTCTGCGGACCGTTAAATCCGTTTTTCACACAAAATTTAATGCAAACTCGTTGATGCCATTTTCAAACTTGTAAAAAATCGAAAACACGCACAAAGGTAGATGTACTCAGTACAGCGTAACTTTTACAAATGTCAAGTTATGACGCTGAAATTTGGAGAAAAGTGACAATGATAGATGTGGTAATCAAACACAAAAAAAAGAATTCCAATCGGGTGACTGACAGCGCCACACGGTGGCCGGTCGTAAAACTTTTTGATCAAGGTAGTATTTTTCTATGTTTACTGATAATAAAATTTTAAAGACGTTTCTAGAGAAAGATATAAAAAAATACTTTAAAGTAAATCATTAAGTAAAAGTATAAGTACGAAAGAACATGTGCTATATTGGGAATTTTGCATTTCTAGGTTACGTTTTACGTAATTTATGACGTATGATATTACGCTGTATTCGTCATTCCGCAAAAATGAATCTCGAGAGCCGAATCTGGTCCGCAGACACTAGTTTATATTATATTCTTCTGAGGTGCATGGTTAACGCACTAGACTCCCGCGCAGAAGGAAGGTCGCCGGTTTGAACCCCGCACTGTGCTACTCCCCTCAAATGATAGATATTTTCCCATCTAGTATTTGAAGGTATCAGGATACATATGACTTCGGTCATATCTATCTTTTCAAAAAAAGAGAAGAAAAAAAATATGCCGGTGTGTTCCTATCGTTTCACTTCGGTTTTCCATCGTATCATCGTCAAAATTCCCATTTTTAACAATTATACAAAACTAAGTTTATATTTAGAGTAATTCTTCGTATGAATGTTGGCGAAAATGTGTATAAAAATATTTATATAAAATAAAATCAAATTCAAGTAATCCGGATTGGCTCACTAAGGTTTTGTAAATTATTTTTAATTGAAAATGACCTCCGGTCTAGTTGGTGAGACGATTGACTTCCACCTGGGGGTTTCGGGTTCGACTAACGATGGGACTAAAAAAATTAAAAAAGGTTCCTAGTCTGGTCAAGAAATTCGTTATGTAAAAATATTCACAAGCGACGAATACGTTTGAATGTTGTATCTTCACTTGCTAGTGTTACCAACCGGTTCAATAAGGAACCGCGAGTTACGTGTTTACTACAGTAGCTCTTAACCTGAAGGCTCGATTACTGCCTAAAGGCTCGATTACTGCCTATAAGGCAGTAATCGAGCCTTCAGGTTAAGAGCTACTGTAGGAACTGTGCTCGAACCTGAAGGCTCGATTACAGTAGCTCTAAACCTGAAGGCTCGATTGACAATATTGTATCTCGGCCATGCTCTTCAATATATCCAAATCACCACCAATTTGGATATGTTATAGAGGAAAGGGAACCACACGATTAAAAAATCTTATAATATAAAATTAGTGTGGTAGGAGGTATTGAGGGGAGGATATCTCTCCAGAAAGGATAAATCACAAGACTTTTATCTCTCGACACATGTACATCCTTCGCCTTTTCTAGATCCATACGCCTTCTCATACAGCTCTTACGATTTTCTAACTTCTTATAATACTTTTCTTTCTTTCAAAATATCATTCACGTGGTCCAGCCATACTTTCCTTGGTCTTCCTCTCTAACGCCTCCCACTTACATTTCAACTATATTTTTGTTTTATTTTTCTTCGTTCATTCGTTTCACATGTCCAAATTATCTGAGTGCCCTCCTTTAATATGCTGAAAAATTTCGCATTTAATGCCAAAAAATCGACAGTAAATTAGAACTGCCATTTATTTTTAATATTTAAAATATTGCGAGTGCATATTCTGAAAATGTGACAGCAATGATAGCATTGTCTATTGGAAAACATTCTAAATTTTATAGAAGCGCTTTTATTTTAAATTGACGAGAGAGGTTCTAAAGAAGTATTGTGGCGCATTAAAATACGAGTACGTTGCCGGGGAATTATGTCAACTATTACTGATGAGGACTCCTCACATCAATTCAGGTAAATTTTTTTCATTTTCCTTCATCGATGACATCGGATGATAAGTCCATCGTCGCTAATATTCTTATCTCACTCAGGCTTGTTGCCACTGCAGGAGTCCCTTTGGTGGGCTCTTTTTTGGTATTCCCATATACCGCGTTCCCATATACCGAAGTAGAGTGAGAGTGAGACGTGAATAGCGTCGCTTCCTCACCCATAGCGTTTTTTTTAAGAATGAATATACCTACGTCACACACTGGCACACGTTTGATTGTATTGGTGAATTTATTCCCGATTTTCACAAAATATCTCTGATGTGGCCGATAAGTGAAAATTATTATGGATATTATTTTTTCATTCAATGCGTAAATGTATTACGGAGCAATACCTAAAAGCTGAACCCAGTATTTATTATATTTATAGAGATATTTCAGTTTTTAGAAGATATGTGTACTAGTTACTCATCACAGGGAAGGAAGGGTTAACGACCCTTTCTTCATCTTATTCAAAACATCCATTTTATTAATCCATTAGTTTCTGATGTCTTCATTCAGAATTATTTCATACATAGACACTCGCACAACTTTTTTCTTATTACACGCAACTCCACAGCATTCATTTTATTTTATTTTTCTGCCAAGCTGAAGATTCACATCCATACATCAATGTGGGTACCAACAAACAATTACATATTGTCATTGTAGCTGATTAGATCGATCGTTACCTTCATGCATGATACGTACTCAAAATTATTTTCGATTAACTGCCCTGTAATATGGAACTTGTCAATAAACAGATATTGATTCATTTGAAAGAAAAATATACAAGAATTGCCCATTGAATTTGTTTCTTTGCTTTGATTATTTGTAATAAATCATCACGAAATGAACAAAATTGTTTTACATACACAATTAAAAAAAATGTTTAATATCTTGGTCAAATTCTAATCTATCCAACTGTCTAAATAAAGGAAAGTTATTATTACTATAAAATATTAAATCGAATTTCTCATTACGGAATTGTTTACATACAAACACAACTAAAAGTAAAAAAATAACATCATATACATTGGACAAAATTTATTTAATCCGATATTGTGTTTCCTTATCGGCGTGTATTTATCAAACAATCAACCTTCTGTTGAACTTGGTCAAACTTTTTATAGTTGACCAATAAATAATACAACTAACTTCCAAAATCAATACGAAAATCAAAAGTAACGAAGCATTTATATACGAGTACAATAATTTTGTCAGAAATTCAAGTATTTCACAAGTGAACAAGGTATTGTTTTGAAGTTCGTAGCCAACATGGAGAGAGCAGGTGGCGGCCATTCGCGGCAACATTCACGCCGATAGCGGACTATAGCGCTGCACCGCGTAGAGCGGTGACAGGAGCAACTAGTGTATTATATCTAACCTAAAATAAATCGATGTCGGAGGTTCGGTGCTATCGTTGTCATAAAGTCGTTAGCCGACAGAAATTACAATAAAGCGTGCTAATCTGAAAAGTGGAATTCAATTTTCTCAAAAAAATTTATTTAGGAATGATTCTTTAGCACATGGAAGCATAAGAAACATTTGTTACCGTACAAACTGTCATATTTATGGATTAATTGATTTAAAATAAAGAATAACATGGAATTTTTGCTCAATTCTACATTTCAAAAAAAGTCAATTCGAAAGTTGTCATTTTTATTTTAACAGTTTTAACCCTTTGAACTCCAGATTTTTTTTTGTATGACATACCAACAACTCCAGGGTATTTTTTTGAAATTTTACTATAAAATGATAGGTTTTAGAAATAATTTATTTAAAAAAAAATTAATAAGGTTTCATGCAATTTTTTTATTCAAACTATTAGATAAATGTTTAAATGAGTTTATTTTGACAAAAAAAATAACAATTCAACATTATTTTTTAGTTTTATAATCTTTCAAAGTATGATATCTGAGGAAACAATCCCCTAAATGCATCCTAGGTTTTCCAGGACAGGTGTCGCAAAACTCATATGTTTCATGTCGTTTGCCCATTTTGCCTCTATTTAAGCAGACCACACAGTCCTTCTTCTTTCCCTTCTGCAAAACATGAAGTTTACCATCTAGTCGTACATCAAAAGTAGAAGTTGATTACTACTGATTCGTCAACACAGATATTTTTGTTGGGTATGAAATAGTCAGCAAATTTTTTATTTATATATTCTAAAAAATTACTGACTTTCTGAATCCGTGTTCTTAAATCACTATGGCCAGTTTCTTGTGTATTCAAGTGTAACATCCAGAATATTTGATGAAATCGAGATCTCGTGAAAATATTTGCAAAGAATGGGACTCTGGAATTATCTCTAGTAGACCAATATTCTTGCATATTGGCAAGTGGCATTGTTCCCATATTTAAAATGACCCCAATGAATGCCCAAAACTCATCTTTTTGTACATCACGCCAATTTTGCCAAATAGAATTTGCAGTTAGAACTTTTGATTGAAGTTTGACTTTTGCATATGCATTTGTTTCCCGTATTATCTCCGTTACAATTTCTTCCGTGAAAAATAATTTGAAAAATTGACTTGGTTCTTTGATTGTTAAAGGAACATTTGGTCCGACATTCTGAGCTCCGATGTCAAAATTTATAATGTCAGGAGAATCCACCGTATTGGATATATCAATCCATTCATCGTCTTGTGAATCTTGAGCGCTTGTAGTACTTGAAGAACTATCTGATGATAGAAGAGGACCAACTCTGCGTTTTTTATGACCAATGTACTCTGATTCATCACTAGAGGTCTGAATATTGATGTTACTATCACAACTTTCATCACTATATACATTTAAAATAAATTCGTCTTCACTTTCACTCAGTTGCGATTTTTCCATTATTTTAGAGGGTAAAAAAAAAAACTTGTGTAATCTCAACGGTGTAAAAGGGTGCGTACTGATTATTTTTCAACCGAAACACGTCTAAACAGTAGAACAGTTGTTGTGAAACTAATTTAACATGTTTATACCTGCTCCTGGGTGTCCCGAGATGTTTGTTTATGTAAACAATACAACCATAAAAAATGGCGACATATAGTCGCCTCTGGAGTTATTAAAATAATTACCATGGCGACTTGGAGTTATAAGGGTTAATCCATAAATTTAACTGTGTAAGATATTTTTTTCTCAAATATTTCGAAATTCATATTAACTATTCATAATTTTATTTATTAATTTTAATTGAGCAGAAATAATTTTAACAAAAATCTCATAAATTGTTTATTATCTACCACATTTTTAGGGAGATAAAATGAATATAAAAGCTTGATCATTATAAATGTTTTCTAGAAGGGGTGTGTTTATAGGGTGGCCAACTCCCAGGGTTTCATTTGGAGTATCAGGGTTTCAACATCGTCTCTCTGAGCTCCGGGTTTTGTTTTAACTTCTCCGGGTTACGTTAAGTTTGTCTAAAATTAACTCAACCATAACTCAGTTATATCAATGAAAATAAAATACGTGTCATATAATCGCCGCAAATCTCGCTCGCGGCGTGGCGCCAGCATATAGCGCGTAACGTCAGATTAAAATAAAATATAATTTTTACTTTAAGTAAATATCTCAGTTCCTAGTTTTACTCTGTTTTATAAAACAAATATTTATCATAACCATTTTGACTGATTTGTTGTATATTGTTCTTATATTACATTATTTATATTATATAAAAGACATTTGTCATTAACAAAAAGGAATAAAAAAAATTATAGCTGGTGTTTTGTTTTCTATAAACATTTTATATTTTCTATGGAAGAAACACTTTCTTCACTCACGAACAATCTCAGAGTTTACATAAACTAAAATCTGATCTCTAGATGTGTATCGTAAAGACGTCTACTATCCAAAAACAAAATGCCCATATGACAAAGATTTCTTACGTTTGTGATATTTTAAATGAAACAAGCTTAAAAAAAAGAACATCTAAAATGTCTCAAAAAGGTCCATGCCGCGTAGGGAATTTTACATAACTGTGTATTTTAGTATAAGCACAAATCTTATTGGTTATATAAATACACGCCACAAAACCCTCTCTATTTATATCGATAATTTCTAGTTACTCTACTATCGATAATGTCTAGTCACCCTACTATTGATATTGTCTAGTTACATCTACTTTACTATTGATCCTTTGTTATAAACACCGAAACAAAAAAAAATGTATCGAATATTAGTGTTGTATAAAATTAAAGTATACAATAAGCTTTTAGTCTGAAAAATAAAACTGCTTCAACAGAAACAAATGTTCATCCAATTAAGTTTTTTTAAACATGACATTTATTTCCACTTATTAAATAATTGTAATATATTAAGTCGAATACTGCATTAAACTTGTTAGAATGAAATATGCCAAAACGAGAATAAGAAATTATTTAAATAATAATGAAACAAGAAAATGAAAAAGAATAACAAACACAATCAACAGAATGTAATATAAAAAAATACATTGACACAAGTTAACATATACACATATGTTGTATTTCATGACACAATACCCAATACTTAAAGTAAATTTACAGACTTTAACACCGTTGATTAATTCTCAAAGATTGTAAATACTAATGAGTAAAATAGAAATAAGTTTTACACAATATTTAATATTTTTGGCTCCGTTTAATTTATTTGATCTAAATAATACCTGTCACCATTTTGAAAAAGAATACAATGGAGTAAATATACATTGATTTCAATTATTATAATATATATCGAAACACTCGACTAACTCGGCTCCCATAACTCACTCGAATTGTTTTTGTTAGATATTCAGTTCGCAGCTTACATCACGCGATGCCGCCAAGTCTACCGACTGCAACGTGAACTATGTCCCGCGCTTACTGACACTATTGCAATGCAATTTAGTTCGCTATCATTTGCGATATCCACATTTTATTAAAGATATTTTATAGTTACTTTAAATAATCAAATATTTAAAAAAACGTTCAGGCAATTCTACGTATAACTTTTCCCCCAATATCCACCCCCCTTAAATACTCGAAATTTTAAATTTTAACTTGAAGCCCCGAGTAATACTATTTTTTTTCAACATTTTGCTACTAATAGAGTAAAACAAGATGTTGACATTAATAAAATTCAAAATATATAATCAAAATTTACAAAATAAACTAAAAACATCGAGGTTTGAAGTAGAATTGTCTGAACGCAGCTTAATCCAAGATGGCGACGTAAACAAATGAAGAATGTCTCACCGTCAGGTATCCGTAGCCTCTCTGCAATGGTCAGCCATGCGATATCTTTGGCTTCTTGATCTTTATATGATTTCAGGGATGAATTCCATATACATGGATGTTTCCGCACAGCTTCTATCAACATTTCTTCAAGTCTATATGCTGTAGGCCGTCCAATGCGATATGACTCCATATTGTCAGCTATATGGTTGGGCTTCACAAAACTATGCACGACCAAGCGGCGGGATTTCTCTGGCCGCACTGGCTGGCGACGCGGAGCGTTGTAGCTAACGGCTGCGCGGCACGAAAGAACATCGCTGACTCTTTCTCTCTAGAGGGAACGTCGCATTCAACTTGAATTCTGACTCTTTTCAACTAATGCCGTGACACTAGCGCTATCTGTGACGTTGTCGCGCTTGCTGTTTCGTACTATATCGAGGCGGCGTTTATTGCTACTTGATATGTGCAAGCTATTATAGTCACAAAGTATACTTATAATAAGAGTTAATATATCTAAACGAATGCTCTTGAATAAAAACGTGTAAAATTACGCGTTATTGTCAACAAATTTTTATTTGATAATTTCCGTTGCACATAATACAATATATGTAAAAAATATTACTGTTTTATTATTAAAAATATTACATCAAGCGTATGCATATATTATGGTGAATAATATTAGATGGTGTAGATAAACAGTTTCTGATTCAAAGTTCGTTGGTTCAAATTTATTATTGGAGATACGAATTCATGGACTTACAAGAATGGGTTAAAAAAATATGTAGGTTACAAATAAGAAAGAATTTTTACCCTGTCTCTATGTGGGAGGGAAGGGGCATGGACACGCAGAACTGTTGCTTTTATCTCTTTACATTATATACTCGTATGTATACTCCTTTTAATTTGAAGAACCACTCAGTGATGAATTACAAAGCAAGAAGACATATGAGATACTCAATGAACAGAAGTACCTAGTGTTATATTTTATCTAAGGTATCGACTTAAACTTGTGGAATTTCATATAAGAACATTTAACAAATAATTTATTTGTTATTCCACTAATTACATTGATCCCCGCTCCACGTTTCTCTACTTCCTATCCCGAGGGTCTCTTCAGGTTGAATAACATCCTTGCAAGGCTTGAAGAGCCTTGCAAGGCTTGAAGAGCCTTGGGATAGAAGGCAGAAACACGTGCAGCGGGAATTAATGTAATGAGTGCAATAATAATTTAAATATTCTAATTATTATAATTATTGGAATAATTAAATCAATATTCTAACTAATTAATTTTTAATATTTTTAAAACTATCTAGTAATTTTCTCAACGTACAACAAGAGTGTGGGAGAGCAGGCGGATTAAAAGAAGGTGCAATGCTTAATATAAAGAAAGGGACGTTGAGATGAGTAGTATAGAAGGTACGAGAACTTTGGGAAGACCTAGAAAAACGTGTTACGACCAAATTAATCAAATTCTGAAAAAGGGAAGAATGAAATTTCTTTACAACAGGAGATTATGTATGACGAGGTGTATGATGATTCATTTACAGAATAAATCAATAAATAAATATAGGTTTATTGATAGCAACATAGTATGTTTATTGATAGCAACATAGATTTATTGATAGCAACATAATATGTTTATTGATAGCAACATAGGTTTATTGATAGCACCATAGTATGAACATATAAATGAGTTTTCTGTAGTTTGTTTTAGGATGTATGTGCGATACTCGAAATAACTTTATTGTTTATTATATATGTACACATTGTGTTGCTGGCAAGGAACCTTTATCTGTTTGTTTAAATTAATATGAGGTGGTATTTGTGGATTTGTCTTTTTTTATGCCATCTATTTATTTTCTGATTTTTTTTCTTCTTATTCTAAATATGCGAGGGAGTGGGCTGAAAAACATATGGTGTCCCCGTGGCTGGGATCGCCCTATATTAATGGGGTGTATCTTGGCCGAGGGGGTGTTATTAGATGAGCCCAGACCTTTTGATAGCTTCTGTATTTAATCTATTCTCTGCAATTTATGGACCTCCGTGGCCTGGTGGTAAGGCGCTTGTCTGCCGATCCGGAGGTTGCGGGTTCGATCCCCAGTTAAAGGAATTCCAGTCTGGTTTTCACTTAGGGCCCATTAAAACATATTTCTGGTTGGTTGGAAGAGATTGCCACATGGCGATAAACACGCCAGGTGAAATAAACAAAAAAAACGAGCAATGTACCAAAAGAATCTAAGGACTCGCCGAAGGCATATTGCCGACAATCTGCCAGTGATTCTCAGTTCTTCGGGAATGGAGGCGTTAGTTCGCCCTATCGTCTCTATGGAACTCGTAACATCCCTCTCCAGCACCACATTTCAAATATGTACATCTATTCTACGTCTCTCGCTTGCTATCAGAGTCCAAGTCTCCGGATATAACACTCCACCAAATGCCGATTGTGTTACTTATATATATTGGAAGGTCTATAGATTCTTTTTCGTAGTTCATTTTCTTTTGGTAAAATTTCTTTCTATTGGTCTCTTGATATGTGACGAATCACCTGATAAATACTAATAGGAAGTTTAATTCAAGTTCAAATACATCGCTCCACTATCAGTCTCTTTTAGTCCAATATTTGCTTTCCCTAATAGGAACATGGGGAAATGATGACGAAGTAACGAAAAAAAAACATGTGGGCATACTCGTATTTACTGGAGATACTCGTACCATTAAAAACGTCAAACTTTACGATGCTGATGTCAGATTTGACGTATCTACACTGGTGCTGCCATATCTCAAAACTTAAGTAGCAACCCTCGTACATATATTATGTGTGAAACGAAAAATTTGTGTTGATTGTACTAAAATCAAGCGTGAATCGTCAAGTCATTAAGTGTAGGAAAAACCACTAACGTTTTGTAAGGCTAGTAATATAAGCCATTATGTTAATACGCTGTTCAGTGCTGGCACTCTCACTATTCTTCAAATCTTAAATCACTCCCGACATTCACTCAAATCTCAGAGATTTGCACCAAACAAATAAACGCCAACTATCACGTAGATTAAGCCATTTTAAATTATTGTAAAAAACGTCATTTATAAAACATCTTGTCGTTTCAACATTCTAATAACCCGAGTTGACTTCATTTAAAATTTTGTACTGTATAACATTTCCGTTGTATACAGTACAACCCAGGGATATAAACAAAAACAAACAATCGATTTATTTACACTAATTTTCATTTTTTTTATGCGCAGCTATTTTGAATAGTTTGTCAGTTCTAAATAATTAATTTTTATTAAAATTTGAGTAAATAGGTAAAAATACACACATAGATACTATCACGCGATTTCCCTGTCGGGATAGGCAGAGCGCCAGACTTTCATATCTCCACACACATCCGTACCCTCTTCAACCTCTATAAACCTTTTTATAGAACTTCTACGATTAACATATTAAGCACTCCAATCCCAGGAAACCATATTCCACCTCGAATATAGACTTCATGTAATTTAGAATAATTTTACATACATATGGTACATATCATCACGCCGTGTCTCTTGAAGGGTAGGCAGTGAGAGCAGATCTCCAAACTTATCTAAATACACAACTTTTGCCTCCTCCACATTTTCACATCTCGCCATGCTCAATCTTCGATTATTCATACTTCTCGACCTCTTCCACGTACACCTTACACTTCTGACTTATATATTCGCTTAGTCATTCTTTCATCATTCATTCTCTCCACATGTCTAAACCATCTTAAAATTTCTTTCTTTATCTTAGTTAAAACAATCATTTTATTCATGCATTCAAATGAAATTAAAACATATTTTAAAAAGAGTTAAAACATCTTTTGCCCAAAGGCAATATTCCTATTTAGCTCCCATGACAATGGGGTGCCGAATTCGGGGTTGTTATTGCGACAGGAGTTTGAGTACTTGGGCTTGCAAGAAGAATGACTTGTAGAAAAGGTTTGTGTGAGCTCTTGAGGGTGGTTCTAGTTGGGGGTTTTTCTCGGAGTGTCGGTCCAACTTACGGACACCTTACTCCTTCATCGAATAAATGGAACGGACTTGTGAAATTTGAAGGTTATTTGGGCGGTGGTGTGAAAAAGTATGTTATAAGAGAGGAAAGGATAGAATTCGGTACATATATTAAGGTAATAAATACATATAGGTTACATATTAATATACTTATATTTTTGTATGTCACAGGTGTTGATAAATATGAATAAAGAGATGGAAAGGATAGAGATGTATACATATATAAATATAGATATAATAATATATTACGAAGATGAGGGGGGGGGGGGGGTGAACACTGTGACTTTTAAGATAAATATTTTTTACATAGATAAATATGGGGCTAAAATAAAATACGTATTATGTATGCGCTCTAGGCATAATTCGGCGTCTACCGTTGCGAATAGGTGGTCGGGGGGTTGTGCGAAGAATCTGCTTCGGCCTTGGGTGGATGATATTCGCGTTTGCGTCGTAGTCCGACAGTGAACTGATTAGGGGGTTCGGGTGGCTCGGGAGAGAACTGTAGAACCTCTCGGCCAGAGAGATCGCGTATTCTCGGATGGTGGGGAGATCTAAATCTTCATGAAGCCGTTTGTTGCTGACAAAGTAGGGTGCATCCATAATGATGCGCGTAGCTTTGTTTTGCAACACCTGGAGTTTGCGCATGTGGGTTACGGCCGCGTGGCCCCACACCGGGATGGCGTAAGTCATCTGAGGACGTATGATGGCCTTGTACAAGTTTAACTTGATACGTGGGGACATCCTACTGTGTCTGCCCAGGAGTGGTGTTAGGGCTTTCAGAGTGCCGTACGCCCTCCCGGTTATGATGGTGGTGTGCCTTTTCCAGGACAGCTTCGCGTCGAGAGTGACGCCGAGGTATTTCACCTCGTCGCACCACGGAACGCTCTGGCCGAAAAGTTTGAGTGGGCGGATGAAGTCGAGACGTCTTCTGGAAAAACGGACTGCTGCGCTCTTGGAAGGGTTTATCTTTACCTTCCAGTTTCTACACCAGCGTTCTAAATTTGGGAGGAATTCTTGAATGCGAGAGTGGGAATCGCAAGAGTGTCTCGAACTCGAGAGAAAAGCCGTATCGTCCGCGTATTGAGCCGTGATAGATCGGCTGTTTTGGAGAGAGGGCATGTCGCTGGTGTATATATTGTAGAGAGTGGGAGAGAGGAGGGCTCCTTGCGGAACCCCCGCTTGTATGGGGCGGTGAGAGGAATTTATACCGCTCACCTTGACGGAAAAGGTACGGTCGCTTAAGAATGAAGCTATGATCTGCACGAGGCGGAGAGAGATTCCGGCCTTGTGCAGTTTGAAGAGCAGTCCGTTGTGCCAGACCGTGTCGAAGGCCTTCGCCACGTCCAGCGACAGGAGGGTTGTTTGTTGTTTACTATTGTAACCAGTCACTATATGTTCTACGACGCGAAGAAGTTGATGAGAGGTCGAGTGTCGCGGTTGAAAACCGTGTTGCGTATCTGGAATTATGTTAAGCGAGGTTATCTCGCTTGTTAGGCGATCGAGAATAAGTCGTTCGAGCACTTTACCTAGGGTAGGCAGTAAGCTGATCGGGCGGTGATTTTCGGGGATCGTGAGTTTTTTACCCGGTTTCGGAATCATTATAACGTCTGCGCATTTGAGAGCTGTAGGGAAGAATCTATGCCTGTAGCAGGCATTGAAGATTGCTGAAATGGCGCAGACGGCTTTATTCGGGAGTTTCTTTAAGGTGAAATTATTTATTGAATCTGGACCGGGAGCTCTCTTATTATGGAGGTCGTGAATAATTTTATGGACTTCTTTCGGGGTGAAGAAGTCCGAAGTTGGGGGAGGTCGTGAGGCGATAATTCGTCGGACCGTTTCGTCAACTGAGGCGGAGTGCGACGGGTTGACGAGGTCTGAGTTTGGGGTAAAAGTGAGGGCGAGCGAGCCCGCAAAGATTTCGGCGCGATCTCGCGCCGAGAAAACTGTGCCGTTTGGGCCCTGCAGAGGGGAGGGCCGTTGAGGGGTTTTACGGAGAGAACGAGTCAGCTTCCACTTTTTGTGTTCCTCGACTTCGAGTGATTCGATAAATTCGCTCCAGCGATCGTTACGATGGCGCTGTAGGTCGAATTTGATCTGTTTCACCAGACGATTGTACAATGTTTTGTACGTGGGGTTGGCGGTGTTCTGCCATAGCTTCCTGATCTTGTTCTTCTCCGCGATTTTTATTTTAATATCGACGGGGAGCGGGGGATCCGGCTTTTGAGGAGGTCTCAATTTTGAGGCTGACTCGAGGGCCGATTTGATGTTGTCGGTGAGATAACTCACCGCTACATCGATGGCCTCGGAGTCAGGAAGAGAGGTCGGCACTCTGATGTTAGATTCGAGAGTGGCCGCGAAATCATCCCAGGAGGTGATATGCCTCCTGAAGGGGAACGGATCCGGAAGGGGGTTGTTATCCGTGAGAGTTAATAAAACCGGGTAGTGATCGGACTGCAACTGCTCTAGCACTAGCAAGTCGCTGTTGAACGGGATGTCATTTTTGATGATGATGTCTAAGACGTCAGCAGAGTCGTTTACTCTTTGGGAGTATCTAGTCGGAGTGGCGGGGGCGTCCACAAAGTAATTTTTGCGGGAGGAGATCTCGGCTAGCGTGCGGCCGTGAGTGTTTTTGACTCGGCTGTGCCAGAGCGGATGTTTGGCGTTGAGATCTCCCGCTACTATAGTGGGAAGATTGTCCGCGAAAAGTGAGTCCAAATCTGACTCGAGAAATGGTAATGTCGGTCGGAGATACACGGACACGAGCTTGAGAGGACCGTGGTTGAGGGTTTGAACCACAACGCTGGTGCTCTCCATGTTGTCCGTGGGGGGAGATGCGGAAAGGCAGTGATCGAGACTCGCCTTTATTATGATAGCTGTGCCGCCTCCTCTGCCTGTGAGGCGGTCATTACGGTAAACATAATAATTACGAAGTGAGTATCGGTGGCTGGGTTTTAAGAAGGATTCGTTAATCATCATCACATCTAGGTTGTGCTCGACGATGAAGTCCTCGATTTCTTGCTTGTTGGTTTTGCAAGTGCCGTTTGCATTCCAGAACGCGACGGTTAGATGGCAGGGTTTTTTGTTGTTTTATATTTATATTTTTATATATTTTTTATTTTTATGATTATGTGCGCTCCATTGCGGGATGAGTGTTTTGGTCTGTCTGGAGTGATGAAGTGTGAGGAGTTGGATTTCGCGTGATGTATACATATGTAATTGAGTGTCACTGTTTGTCAGGTTGATGAGAATGTGCAACGGGGTTTTATATAATCAAAAATCGGAAAGAAGTATCGATTTATTTTTTCATGCTACATGTCCTCAGTGAGATACAGGCAAAGGCCTAGTTTACTGGGGATACGACAAATGAAAGGCAACAAACTCAGATCCATTAAAATTGTGTGTCCAAATTAAATTACCTGTTGTTTTTTTCACAAATGATGTATATTTCTTGTCATGTGTAAAATAAATAAATAAAATTTATTTTTGATGTTTTAATTCCGCAATCTTTCAAACATTGACACACCACAAATTTTCCTTAGTTCACACATCTCCACAGCATTAATCTTACTCTTATCCTTCTTCTGCCAAGTCCAAGTTTCACTTCCATAGGTCAATGATAAAATTAAGTTGAGAACTACTGTTTGCAGTAAATGATCATTACTGTGAAAACCGCTTTCAAAGTCTATTCTGCCATTATGTGTTCGGGCAGAGGGGAAATGAATGCGTTTGATTGATTGGTTCCGACAGGAGTGTTTATTATTATCAGACCACGATGAGATTCATCCCCACGATCCATCTTCATGTTGCATACGTCGGAAATACCTTTGCTCTGGGGTTTTCCATATTTACCATTCACTGCGAACCTTCCATGATTTTGCCATAATATATCAATCTTTGTATCAGCCGTGATAAAAGCAAAACAACTGTATTACCTATAGAATAAAAAATTCCATTGTTTATGAATGAATTCCACACTTTTATAAAAAGTTTTCACAAATAAATATATCTAAACTAGTAAATAACCCGTCGACAATGACGTTGTGCTTGTATTTGTGCTGTTTCGTGTCGTGTTGCTGCTCTCTAGTCTCGCTCGCTCGTTGTGATTGACGCGATCGTCTCTTGCTTTTATCATCTGCAACTCTTTATGCAGCCTCTTTATTATTTCGATCCATAATTATGAGTAAGTATGTAATACTTTAAATAATTGCAGAAGAAATTGAAATAATTAAGAGCAAAAAAATTGACTTTTTTTTGACAAAATAAGGGGCACCTTCTCCCTGGCTCCATCCGAACTCATTGTCTGCGAAGACTGTTAGGGTCAGCTCTCCTCGTCCTCAGGTTGTATGCTCTTCTGTCCCGGACTACGTCCCCTAGGCCATGCCTCTGCATCAGGTTATCCTTTTGCACCACCCATGAATTCTTTGGTCTTCCTCTGGTTGTTATTCGAGGAAGATCTATGGAGATTACCTGGTTCACAATGTGATCGGGTGATCTGCGTCTAACGTGCCCATACCATCTCAATCGCCTCTCCTCCATCTTGCTCTCGATGTCTGTAACACCTAGGCTTCCACGAATGCGTGAGCTTTTTATTTTGTCTCTTAGGGACACACCAGCAGACCATCTTAGCATGTGCATTTCAGCAGTTTACAGTTGCCTAGAGTAAGAGTTATACATCGTACAGCATTCGGAGCCATAGAGGAGTGCGGGTCTGACAATCGTTTGGTATACTTTTCCTTTTAACTTTACTGGCATTTTTGGAACACATAGAACTCCCGTCATTGGTCTAAACTTCATCCATCCCACACTAATAAAGGGCACCCTTATATACATATTTAGAAATCAGTATTTAAGATGATTGAAGAATTACGAAGGAAATTTAATGGCGTATAGCCATACGAAACAAAGTCAATGAGGCACTAAAACATATATGGTATACTTGTACCAGAAAGTATTAAAATCTTGAGACAGTATCAAAATCTGCTAAGTTCATGACAGTATTTTAGCACCAACTTTGATGTATGCGAGTTAAATGTAGACATGGAAAAAGACTGAAATGAGCCGAATAAATGGTGTCTTAATGCATGCACTTTGAAAAATAGATGGGGTGACAATGTAGGATAGAATACGAAATTAAGTGATTAGCTAATTATTGCTAATAGATGTATGAGTGGAAGGCGTGAAATAGGAAGACCAAGGAATATAGGTATGGATCAAGTGAATTATATTTAGAATAAATTAAGAGTTGTATGAAAATGTATGATGACATGTCCTCTCTGCCTACACTGTCAGGGACATGGCGTGATTGTAGGTATGTAGAATCTCAAAGAAAATTTCTTTATAACATAAGGTTGCTCCTTACCTTAGCCAGTTGCGCCCGGCGCCGATGTCACCATTCTGTAAAAAGATAAAGCTTTTATAATATTATACATAAAATCTGAATTATTTTAAAAGCATATGATTTTCTTCTTATTCTACATGTGCAAGGGTGTGGGCTGAAAAACATCTGGTGTCCCCGTGGCTGGACTCGCCCTATATTGGTGGGGTGTATCTTGGCCGACGGGATGTTATTAGATGAGCCCAGACATTTTGATAGCTTCTGTCTTTAATGTATTTTCTGCCATTTATGTATTTTTGAAGTGTATTTAAATATATTATGTACATACTATGTTGCTATCAATAAATTTATATTTATTTAAAATACAAGCTAAATACGGAAATAAAAATAATCCACTCCCATAAAACATTTTTTAGTTTGGTTGAACTATCGAAAGAACAAAGCTACAAGTATAATGCATACACACATATCTGCATGCAGTGTCCCTTGTGTGTTAGGCGAAGCTCCAGACTTTTGTACCCATGCACACAGTTTTCACATCATCCACATTCATATATCTCGTCATACACTATTGTCTATTAATCATAGTTCTTATTTTACCTTCTATCAAAAACATTTGATCCAAACAGGTTTTCTTCGGTCTTCCTCTTTCACGCAAATCTTTCATTTCTGACTTGTACATTCGCTTTGACATTATTTCTTCATCCATTCATTTCATATGTCCAAACCATCTAAACAGTTCTTTCTTCATCTTACTTAATACATTCATTTTATTCGGGCAATCGTTTCTCATGTCTTCTTCTCGCCTTCTTTCATACACTGACACTCTACAAATATTTCTAAGTGTACACATCTCTTCACCATTAATTTTTCTTTCATCCTTCTTCTGCCAAGTTCAAGTTTTACTTCCATATATCAAGTTAATTTTGTTTTAATTTTTATTCTTATGGTTGTGTGCGGTATATTGTGGGATGAATATTTTTGGTCTTTCTGGAGTGATGATGTGTGAGGAGTTGTATCTCGCAAGATGTTTCCAGTTGTAGTTGAGTGTCACTGTTTGTCAGGTTGATGAGAGCGTGTAACGGGGTTTTGTTTTTTGTGTAATCAAAAATCGGAAAGAAGTATCGATTTATTTTTTCATGCTAAATATCCTCAGTGAGATACAGGCAAAAGCCTAGTTTACTGGGGATGTGACAAATGAAAGGCAACAAACCCAGATCCATTAAAATTGTATGTCCAAATCAAATTACCTGTTGTTTTTTCGCAAATTATGTATATTTCTTGTCATGTGTAATAATAAATAAATAAATAAATAAAATAAAAGTTGGGCACTTACACACTATAATGTATTCATGCGTTAATTTCTGATGTCTTCATTCCACCATCTTTCATACATTGACATTCCATAAATTTTCTTAGTACACTCACCTTCACAGCTTTAATCTTACTTTCATCCTTCTAATAATGCTAAGTCCAAGTTTCTCTTCAATAAGTCAAGGTGGACACCAAAAAAATATTACGATATTTTTAATGGACAAATTTTTATACGTGTATTTTATGTTAATTACGCGCATCAAAGAATTTAAAAAACATTTATATTTGATAAAGACATAAAATTTTTAATGAATAAATCTAAACCAAATTTTACATATTATTGCAATTTTAACACGATGAAATGAAGTAATTAATTTTATATAATGGCAACTAAATATACAAAGATAAAAGCTTAATAATAATAAAAATGGCCGAAGATCGTTTTAAATTCATGATATATAATATTTAGTGTTAAAAACAGACGCGACGAAACATTTCTGCATAATTACGACCAAATAATGACTTGAAACAGGTTTCCATGTTCCCATTGCATGCTAGAGATCCAAGTTTTAGTGAGAAGACTAGGGTACATGGGCTAGCTTACCTTCCCAGAAAAAGGTTGGATTTTAAGGCCTGAACGTTCGGGAGGCAGGGGCCAATTGTAGCATCAGTATTTTTTTTATGGTCGAGATAAAAACAGCCATGTATATCAAGTCGTTTTCTCAAATGTTTTTTTTACATGAAATTCACAAAAGGGTTACATAAAAAAAAACATTAAGTTTTAAATATAAAATACGAGTATATCTTCAGTATACGATTTTTTAAACTAAAAAATACATAATAATAACAATAAACGAATACTTTGTACATCAACTTTTAGAGAGCAGACTTTCCTCAACATAACAAACTACAGAGAAACTTCGTAAATCTTCCGATGTGTAATAGTAACATATTATGTTTTAGGTGTAGTGTGTGTGTGTGTAATGTTTTTGTGTAATCGAAAATCGGAAAGAAGTATCGATTAATGCTAAATATCCTCATTGAGATACAGGCAAAAGCCTAGTTTACTGGGGACACGACAAATGAAAGGCAACAATCCCAGATCCATTAAAATTGTGTGTTCAAATTAAATTACCTGCTGTTTTTTCGCAAATTATGTATATTTCTTGTCATGTGTAAAATAAATAACAAAAATTAAATATATAATCATAAATTTGTCTTAAGTACTTCCTAACGCTGCATACGCCATCCATACCTCTAAAACTGAGATGTCTACCATTCCGCGCCAATGATCAGCAACTGCAAAAGGTTTATCATAAAACCCACCCTATTCGATCGATTCGGAATAATACATTTATTTTATTTTATTTATTCCATGAAGACAAAATCTATCTCCAAGTTCTACTCCTTTTCGAAGGAGCATCTCTCAGATACAAATTCGAAAGAAACAATGGACCGATCACATTCAGCGAGTTGAACCAACACATGCTGTATCGAAATCCAGGTCACACATGTATGAAGTTTGTTAAAATATCTCAAAACATGTAGAATGGGTTGGATATTTTATTCATACATACGCTTAATTATTTTAAACACAATATCATGTTCTCTCAACAATTCGACTTGATGATGTTCCGCAGAAAATAACCATCAATTGTGCTGTTGGGTATTTTACGCATACATACGCTAAATTATTTTAAACACAATGTCAAGAATACTCGTGTATATTATGTTCTCTCAACAATTCAACTTGATAATGTTCCGCAGAAAATAACTATCAATTGGGCTGTTGGGTATTTTACGCATACATACGCTAAATTATTTTAAACACAATGTCAAGAATACTCGTGTATATTATGTTCTCTCAACAATTCAACTTGATAATGTTCCGCAGAAAATAACCATCAATTGGGCTGTTGGGTATTTTACGCATACATACGCTAAATTATTTTAAACACAATGTCAAGAATACTCGTGTATATTATGTTCTCTCAACAATTCAACTTGATAATGTTCCGCAGAAAATAACCATTAATTGGGCTGTTGGGTATTTTACGCATACATACGCTAAATTATTTTAAACACAATGTCAAGAATACTCGTGTATATTATGTTCTCTCAACAATTCAACTTGATAATGTTCCGCAGAAAATAACCATCAATTGGGCTGTTGGGTATTTTACGCATACATACGCTAAATTATTTTAAACACAATGTCAAGAATACTCGTGTATATTATGTTCTCTCAACAATTCAACTTGACAATGTTCCGCAGAAAATAACCAGCAATTGGGATGTTCCTCATTTTCATTGTGAAGTATGTCAAGTGGAGTTGAATGAAATATGATACAATTATAAATAATATAAGTATAAATAAAAAACACTAAAAAATAGTGTAAGTAATTTTCTAAAATATATACGAAAACATTTTTGTACGGCACCGGTACAAAGACTGTAGCAATAGGTAGATGGCTGCTGATTTTGGCTCACGGTGAAAAGGTCGGTAAAAAGCAGCAGGGTGAAGAGATTCCTCTTTAGCAGGTCGGTAAAAGTAGATGGTCGCAAGTAAAAGGCAGTAGACAGAGTGAACTGAGAATGTATTTTCAAGGCGTTTGGCGCTCCTTATGTGCGGCCAATCGCTCATCGCAAGCGCCTGTTTTCACCCGTGTATGCCGTCATAACTTACAAAATATCACAATTCTCGCAAGTTTTTGCATGCATAGGCCAGCCCACTTTTGATACTGTCTTGCCATGGCCGGGCATAAGAAACATTTCAGTTACGGTCGTGACACAGCACGGACCTCAACAAACCCAAGAATTTTTACATCAAAATACCAAATAACATCAAAATATCATATCCTAAAGGTACCAAATAACAAACAGGAAAACAAACACTTCATATGTTTTGTCTGACGCATACGTCCGATACAATTGTAATTTCCTTACTTAAACACTGTTTTTTCCCTTTAAATAATTATACGACCCTACCAGTTTAAAAAATTTCACCTCATCATTAGGGAGCACAAACGAGAGTATTGTTTGTACTTCCCTAATGATGAGGTGAAAACTTTGAAACCGGCAGACATATACAAATATCAGAAGAGGAAAAACAGGGTTTTAGTAAACACATTAATATGTCTTGAAATCTTCACAATGTTAACGCCTTATCTATGAATGATACATCGAAAAACATATTTGTATCCTAAATTTATCTCCAATATGCATTGTTTGTCATACTTTTATGAAATATCACGTGAATCTAACTTAATTCTGACAGCAGAGGCATTCAAAAACTGGTATATAGTAGTATTGGTGCAATAATTATTTAGAGAAAATCTTCTAAACCAAAATAACAAGTCATGTTGAATTTTCTCTCGAATATTTGGTAAAACATACTATATATATAATATAACAAATAGGTTTTAAAAAAACAGAGTTCATTTATGATAAATTAAGTTTGATGCAGAAAGCTAACAAAACATATTTTATTAAATTAATCGCCTGAAATGTGTCTTTATATTAATTAAGTATTCTCTCATATAAATCTATTGTACATGACTTTATTTAACCCAAATAAAATTAGTTTTATTAAATATATTTATTACTAAACAACTGAAAATATCACAGGTGTACTTGAGACGTAAAACATATTGAAAATATAACAAGCATTTAATGTCATAACTGCTAATAGAACTGTGTAAGTAATGTGGACTTAATTTATCTGATAAAACGGAGCATATTGGGCGAATGTAACAACAGCTACCAGTGCTGCCTGTAGTTGCGAATAAGCCCAGCCTCCCCGAGTTAATTAAAAGCGCCCCCGACACCAGCGCCCCTCTCCCGCTCCTACGGGGTATTACTGAAATAGTTATTTAAGACTGACTTCATATTGAAAAGCAGCTAGCCATAGGCGTAACTAATGAAGATTTTAATATATTATTTATCAAAGTATGATTGAAGGAGAAATTACACAATTTTAACAAACGTTTAACGAGAAAATGAAGAGATATGGATGGAATATTAAACAAAAAAAATATTTTGTCACGCCACTAAATAATAACAGTAATCCCCGCTATACGTGTTTCTTACTCATATCCCGAGGCTCTCATAACAAACCGGGATCATTTCGCTTGAAAAGAGCCTCGGAATAGGAAGTAGAAACATGTGTCGTGGGAATTAATGTCATCAGTTACATATTATTAAATATTCAAATATGGAGTGATAAAAAGTGAAAGCTGAAACCTTTAGGCAAAGGCCACAACAAAGTGATTTGCTAGGTGCTAAGTGACTAATAGACTAGGTGACTTCATGTTTTGCCACACCAAAGTGCTTTGCACAAATTCATTTGACATTGGGAGCGGTTGAGTCAACAAACGATCCCACTCTCAAAACTAACCAATTTCATTACAACTTACCATCTTTATTTACTTCCTGTGCAACTTCATTCCAAAGTGATTTTATTACAGGTACATTTTTGTATAATTTGCTCGATGGGTTCTACAAAGGCTCCCTTTTATACACAGCTGTTATTAAAACTTCCACCATCTTGTAAAATCACTTGGCGACACAATAAAAATAACCAACATGTTTGTTCGCTAGGAGACTCACTAGGTGACTAATCGTCATGTAGCGTGGCGCGAAGCGTGCAGTGTGGCCATTGCAATAATATTCGGTGCGTTGGTTCACTAGGATATGTCACCGCGTAGCTCTAAGCACCAAGCTAGGCTCCTACCTGTGTGGCCGAGCCGTTAATAAATTATAAGATATGTAAGGGTGTGGGCTGAAAAACGTCTTATGTCTTCGAGGCCGGGCTCGCTCTATATTAGTGGAGGTGTTTCCAGACCAGAGGGATGTTATGAGATGAGCCCTGACCTTTTGAATGTATTTTCTTCGCTCTGAAATGTATTTTCTTCGCCATTGTCTTGAGATACTCGTATGTATATGGAATCTCAGAATATGTTCGCTTTGAAATATATCACGGAATGTTTCCCCAAATTAAAACGAGCATAGAGATAAACAATATATCAGTTTTACGCATATATATGACCTCCGTTGCTTAGTTGGTTATACGTTTGACTTTTACTCGGAGGTTTCGGCTACGATTCATGATGGCCCCGAAAAAATAAATAAAAATAGGGTCCTAATCTGGTAAAAGAGATCGTCTATTAACACTCGAATGTGCTTGACTTGACACTCCTGTTATTGTATTGTCTTTAACATGCACAAAGATGAAGTGCGAGTTACGTGTCTACTCCAATGGGTCTAAACCGGTAGGTTCTATTAAAGACACCGCAGACAATGTTGTCTCCCAGCCAAGCCTTTCAAAATGTCCGCATCGCCAATCTGACAATATGTTGTTGAAAAAGATTCTATGCAGATCGTTTCCTTTCTTTCACACATGCATAAAATGTGTGAAAAAAGTTCTACGCACAACGTATAAATTATTTAACATACGCATATAATGTGCGAAAAAAGTTCTACTCTGATCATGTCCTTTCTCTCACATACACATAAAATGTGTGAAAAAGTTCCACACGTTCGTGTCTTTTCTCTCAGAACACGCATATAATGTGAAAACAAATTCTACCCAGACTTTGTCGTTTTTCTTACACACGTATAAAATGTGTGAAAACAGTTTTATGCAGATCATATCGTTTCTCTCGCACGAGCATTAAATAAATGAAAAAAGTTCCACGTAGATCATGTCCTTTCTCCTACACACGTATAAAATGCGCTAAGCAGATTATAATTTTTCACTTACACACGCATAAATGGGTAAGGCAAGGGCCGTGCATATGTCTTTTAAGATATTTGTATACACCACTCTATTTGGGAGACCGCTCTGTGATCGATTTCAAAAACTAATTGGCATTTATTTTATTCTGAAGATGTGACAAAATGAATTTACTAAGTAACATTACTTTCAATAAAATTCACATGACATTGTTTTGTTTTTCATTTTACGAAGAATTAATGTTAAAAAATAATAAATTTATTCAAAAAATATTGATCCAAATAAATATGTAAACAACTAAAATAATTTATAAGGTGGGTGTGTATTCAAGATAAATTAATATTTATCGCCACTCAAGAATAAATATGAAAGTCATATAAATAATAATGATTGTAAATTATTTACGAATCGTAAATAATAATTCAAATGTAAAAAAATAAGTTAATTAAAATTGCGATAAAACTGAGTATTTTTTTAAATTTCACGAATTTTTATCAAATATTTATATGCAATAAATTAGAATTAATATATAAAAACAGAAAATTTACTGTTTATTAATTTAATATTTAACATACATCATACACATTCACAAAGACGGAGAGTGCGCCACGGAGAAATTCAGATCGGTAACAGGAGTCTTGTGTGACCCAAAAATGCCTATAAAACTGAAAGGAAAGGTATACCAGACTATCGTTAGACCCGCAATTATGTATAGCTCAGAATGCTGGACTATGTACAGCTCCTAATCAAGGCAACTTGAAACAGCAGAAATGCGAATGCTTAGGTGGTCGGTAGGAGTATCACTGAAAGATAAAATTAAGAGCTCACGCATTCGTGATAGCCTGGGTGTCACTGACATAAATAGTAAGCGGGAAGGGCGACAGCTGAGATGGTACGGGCACATAAGACGGAGACCACCAGACCATACTGTAACTCAGGCAATGTTTGTGGATCTTCCTCAACAGCCGTCTAGAGGAAAACCAAAGAACTCCTGGATGACCCAATGCTCCAAAATTCTGCAGAGAAACGGCCTAGATGAAAGCGACAAGAGCGACAAGTGACAGAACCGAAGAATTTACAGCCTGAGAACGAGAAGAGCTGACCTCAACAGCCTACCTAGACTACTATAAGGATACTATACGAAATAAAAAGAAACATTGAAATTTCCAGTTTCTCCGTGGTATATGACCTGTCGCTGCCTCCGGTAACCTTTTCACACTCCGTTGTGGCGCCAGCAGAGATGGGCTTCCCCGGAAGACAGCTGTTTTATTATATTATTGACTAAATCAAATTAATTTACGAGCATATGATAGTATTGTAAGGGAACTTAATTCGTTCCGTTACTACAGTATGGATGGATGAGGGACAACAGCATGTACTTAAATATACGTTACATCGAATCTTATAAAAAACGATAAGATTTAAACAGTCCTTGACCAATGGTTTAACAATCAATTGAACCATAGTTATTTTTTTAATGTACAGACTAAGATAAATAAAAAAAAATATAATCATGTACACGGATAAAATTTAATTAATTTTGATGCTGTTACAAAAAAAAGGTAAACTGAATAAATAAAATTTGACATGGTTCTTTTTTAATTATACTTTAAAAAGGGACAAACGCTTAAATCCCCCTAACAGATTCCTCAGTCAGGGGAGCGTGTTCAAAGTACTGGCAACTAAATCCTGTGGGGGATGGACATGGGTAGGGGGCGCTTTTGTGACGCCACACTGGATCGAAAACGACACTCCTATGGCATAATCCCCATGGTCAGGTGGCTCCTGCGCTCAGTAGTTAGCTAAAAAATCTCATTCTCTCGGTTGAAAAATGGCCGAGAGAAATAAATTCGTAAGTATACATTTACTGTCATACGAGTACAAACCTCTGTCGTGGGATTTCGTTCATGAGCCGCATTTCCATGAACAGGTTTTATGTACCTACCATGACTTCATTAGGCATTAAATGACTAAATAAAATAACTAAATAAAAGGTTTATTGATTGCAATATAGTACGAGTATGTACATATATGATATATCCTGAAATTACACATATATGTTAAGACAATGGGAAAAATACAATTGAGAGAGACGCTATAAAATAGTCTGGGATCTCATAACATTCTCCTAATCGAGAAACACCCCCATCAATAGGAGGAAGAGCTCAGCTGTGTGATGTTTTTCAGTTTAAACCCTTGTAGAGTCCACGCGCCGTAAGGAAAGAATAGTGTAGAAGGGTGACCATGATTATTTTATTTATTATACAATAGATTATTTAGTTAATTTATTTATTATTCATTTAAAAATAGAGAAGTGGATTTTTTTGTTTAGAACAAATATTTGTTTATTGATACAAAGAGAAATAAAGTTACAAAGAAACAAGAAGTTTTATTTATTTCTAACAAACCTTATATTTTATTTACAAATACACAATGGAAAATTTTAAAGAAACAGAAATGTTTATTTTTTTGTAGAAACGTATTGGTTAAGAAACACAGTATGGAAATTTTATTAAATATAACAATACAACATAAAAATACAAAAAGAACTTAATTTATTATACATAAATAAATTTAGAAAAGAAACACTCATTTTATTTCACAAATAAAATTATTCACAGTCTGATGATGAATCACTATCACTTGATTCACTTAAACTTATTATGAAATTGTGGTTTTCACTTACACTCGTATGGTCAAACATGATTTCTTTTTCTCAATATTCAGACTCTACCATATGTCGTTCACGTGGCTACATATTCTGTACCACTCTTCAGAGTTAATCAATCAAACTTTTTCTATTACTTATTGATCGACTGTATTCAATGTAAACTGTACATTTCTAGAACCAACATATCCTTCGATCATGGTGACACTATTTTTTTTGACACGGTGACACACTAATACTAGAAACCGACCAATCAGCACACAGGAGTTGACTAACACAATCACACACTCTGTGTACATACGCTATAGTACAATACAGTAACAGATTCTTTCCTTACGCCGCGTGGACTTTACACGTATATTATAATATAAAAAAACATCATAAACAGTTAATACAATTATAAACTCCATAAAATGTACAATTGTTGAAAATATAAATAAATACACCAGGAGACAGTGTTTCCTGAGAATCATCTAATCGCATCGCGAATCCATTGAACTACTATATGTTCACATGCGTATTTTGTGGATGCATATTTTGTCAGCTGTTTCAGAAGAGGCAATGAACCCTGTGTAGTGTATTTTTTTTGTATACAATACTTCCAACCGACCAGAAAGGTGTTAAAAGGTTTTAAGTGGAAGTAGAACTGAAACCCTGTTTGAAAAAAAATTTATACCAACGGGAACAGAACTTGCAGCCCTCAGGTCGGAAGACAAGCGTCTCCTAAATTAAGACTACATAGAGGTATTGTCAAAAGAGATAGACAAGCCCTACTCTTGCCACTTTCAAAACTGTGTGCCAAAAGGAGCGTTACTTACGTAGGACTTTTTTTATATTTTTCAAGATCATATATAGTCGCATGGATAAAAACCGTTTACTCACCTGTTGGTCAAAGACCTGGGAGCTATCTAGTAGCAATAAGGGAGTTGCATACGGGAATATCCAGGTTAAAATACCCACTAAACCTTGTTTCAACAAAAGAAACCTGTTCAAACTAATTGTGTTTATTATATGCAGGATAAGAATAGACCACTGTCGAGTAGGAATTCATCTTTATAAAATCCATATGTGGCAGTATAGTTTTGTATAAGTCAATTACTCTTCAATGGAAAATTGAAATTTAATTATTTTTAGTCGAGACAACCTTACATTGTAAAGAAATAAATCAATTTTCATTTGCGGATCCAGCATCTTTGTTATGCCTCGGTTAGATCTCTCATATTTAATTCCATAGAATCCATTGTGCGCCACTGCGTCCTGCAGGAGCGACTCAGCCTGTCCAGGTAGAAAGGGGGAGGGCCCGGGGTGCACAATTAATGGGATTTCGTTTAATTTAATGCGGGTCTAAAAAACTCAAACATCGGTCAGAAGAAATCTTTCAAATTGCCAGAAAAATATGTGGTTAGACAAAAATGATACGATTTATTTCTTAAGGAAATAATAAATAATTCAAATTATGACAGGCGATACCTCGCGATCGAAGACGATTTTTAGTCCATTATCTAGTGTTTATCGTGTGCAAACTTTTGAGTTTTAGTAAATTGACGATATTGACTTAAATAAAACTCGCAATGCACAATAAACACACACAGGTTATGAGAAAGTTGAAGAAGTACGCTCGATTTTTGGCTACTTGGGTATTCCTGAAGTTGTGCACATTGTTGATGATTGTGCCCGGAGTATCGGTTCGATTTAAAGACACCTTACTTCTTCTTCGGATTTATGAAGCGGACGTGGGATATTTTGTGGAATCTGGCTGGGGTTGTGAGGAGAAAAACACGGTAGAAAGGAAATGATAGAATTTTACGTATTTATTTATGTAACACTTTTATTGCAAATACAATCTGGCGGGCGTATTGTCAGGCGGCAATCTCTTCCAACCACCCAGACAGAAGTAAATGAAGCAAGTTACGTGGTCGCATAAATCATTCAAATGACTATCCATCCCCACGAAATCCATAAACACATACGTGAGTACATACCCACGAACCCCACAAAGACGGACAATCATCCGAACATTATTTTTCATATAAAGTGAGATATCATCAATTAAAAGGAAAGGAAGGGATGGTGGAGAGAAAAGGAAAAGAAAAATCAGGAATAAAATACGTTATTTTACTGACTAGAAATTAAGAGTTTTTTCAGTCGCTTCTTAAAGCATGCCAAGGACGGAGCGAGTCTTATGTTGCTTTGTAACTGATTCCAGAGTCTAACTGCATGGACAGTAAAAGACGACGTAAAAAAGGAGAAACTGTGAACTGGAAACGCCAATAGATAATCTCTGTTATATATTATATTATATATAGTATTTATGTTGTAAATATACGTACATGCACGTTACATGCATATAAACATATACTCGTATTTTTTTAATATGTCACATTGAACAGTTTATTTCGTCATTATAACGTACTTATTTTGTGATTGCAACAATGCGTAATATTTAATTAATTAATAATATGTTAATTGACTCGATCTATGTCTACCTGAAAGCGTTAGAGATATGGGTGGCATGTGCAACTTTAGGAAGCACTTAAAGAGAATCCTTTTCGGGACACAAATACACTACGCTCCGCCTAAAGCCAAATGAGTCACTATAACATATCTGAAAATCTACAAAGGTTTCGTTGTAGTTCGTCTTCCCTTGGTAAGTTTTCTGCGGTTGTCTTACCAAATATGTTTTTTCTAAACATATCCAGTAAAGGGGCCGAAGTCACAACTTTCCCACCCTTACACTTAACTTATATACATTTATTTCGTAATGTTTTAAATGTCAATTAAAGTGGGTTCCAAACGCAAGTTAGAGCGCCCTCGATGACAGTATGCTCTCTCAACGGCACTATATAAGTTGTCATTTAATTATTATTATTATGCTCAGAATAAACCTTATTCAGCCGGATAACATATAATTCCGCTTTGTATGGGTTTACGAGTATACAGAACATTTTTTAGAACATCATTTAGAACGGAATTTGATTATTACAAACGTGCCTAGTTGGTAAGAAGCTTGACATTCACCGGGAGGTTTCGGTTTCGATTCTCGATTGTAACAAAAAAATATAAAGAGTTTCGGTCTAATAAAATATTTCGTCAGATAACAATACTCTTACGCGCCGATTACACGTGCAAGTGTTGTCTCTACGTGCGGTAGTGTTACTAACACGTGCAATAACCAACTACGAGTTCCGTGCCTACTACAATGATTCTAATCACGAAGGCTCGATTACTGTGGAAAACAATATTGTCTCCCAGCCACTCTTTAATATGGTCGAATCACCAATTCAAATATGTTGAGAGGTACCAAGAAAGAAAGAATATGTAACCATGAAATACCCATTTGTTTGACTTGATATTTTTATACATACGGAATTGAAGTATGCTGAATCAACATTTCAAATAAACTTTTGCATATACCATACCATATATTCGTACGTCTGTTTTTAGTTGTCTTTTACTATCTACTGGAGATCTCCACCAGTGTTTCCTTCACCGAATTCTTCGGACCCACTGGAGTGATCATCTCACAAATGTTTCGGTCCTGCAACGCTCCAACTGTTAACCTATAGAAAATATGGTTGTAAAGGCGAAATTACAGTAGACCGGGCATGTGATACGCATGGGTGACGATAGACTCCCAAAACATGTATTGTACGAGGAAATAGAGGGCAAGCGAAGAGTTGGTGGGCAGAGGAATCGCTATAAGGACAGTCTGCGAGAGTCGCTTAATTTGTGCGGGGCGCCTGAGAACTGGGAGCAGATTGCTCGGGACCGTTAGGGGTGGAGAGCCGTATTTTCTCGGGCTGATGGCGTCTCAGCGGGTAGACGTGTGAGAAACAGTCAGCGTGCTACAAACATGCGTCAGCATGGCCAGGCGGCTCAGCAGGGTCCACATGTCTGACATTTGCGGGAGGGAGTGCGCATCTAGGATCGGGCTGTTTCCTCACAGAAGATCACATGATCGACGTGGAAGAAGGGTTCAAGATTGACATTGGAGTGGCGAGGGGATCCTCAACTACGAGGCCCGGCAACGACGACTGGAGATCCACTATTTATGCCTACCAAAATAAGGATATAGTGTGTTGGTGAACAAAGCTACTAACCATAAGTGAAAAAGTTACCAAACTATGGTTTGAAACATATTTCGTTCATTAATTACATTCTTAATTACAAGAAAACTTTTCAAATTAGCGTACATAAATATAAACTAAGCTTTAATTTACTAGGACACCGTTTTCTAACAACCATTAAGTGCTGAAGTTTTTTCTCGATTGCATGTAGGACACATTTAATGGCCACCCCATTAGTTATCATCAATAAATTGGAGGAAGTTGCGTCGTAACTCAAATCAACCAATTTTTTTAGTGCGATATATTCAAATATGTAAGCATAAGGCTGATGAAGAAATGCACTCTGATTTGGTTTAGAAATGTATGGGGTGTTAACATAAGTTGTGTCCGTTTTTTTTTTCAAATAAAGAGAACAAGAGGACACAACAAAAAAAAATTACAACAAATTAGTCAATATTGTATTCTCCTTCATTATTTACAACTTCTTGCCAACGTTCTACAAGTTTTTCAATGCCTGTGCGATAAAAAACATCCTGTCTTGACTCGAGGAATTCGTCCAACCATGTCCGCAATTAGACGTCATTATTGAAGGAAAAATCATCGATGAACTGTCCTTTCTTTCATAGCATCTTCACCGTACATTTCGCAAATATCGCGAGCAGCTTCATTCCCTCGATTGAACGCGAACAGAAGGAGGTGTTGAAAATGCTCACTTTCGTCTACTTGACATTCCATTGAAGGCTTGTAATCAAATAAAATAATAATATATGTAACGTAAAAGCAAATACAATATCTTGTAGAGTAGAAAATTTTCTTTCGAAAGACGTATAGCTTTTACCATTTTGTTTTACTTTTGGTGCTCATTTATAAATTTTGAAAAAAAACGGACATGACTTATGTTAACACGGGTGCCTTCCTGGTAATCTCCTGCTGTTAGGGTTTTCAGTCTTAGCGATTCTTGCCAGTCGTATATCCTCCATGCGGTCCACATGATACCTCCAGAAGCGCCTTCTGTTTCTTCCCCACCTCACTATGTCTTCAACACCACAGACAGACCTTATCGTCTCATTTCTGATTCGACCTCTAAGAGTTCTGTCTGCGATGGAGCGTAGGGTTTTCATTTCTGCCACTCTGAGAAGGTTTTTTGTCCTGTTGGTATCGGCTCTCGTTTCTATCCCATGATGGGGCGGACGCATGTCTTATATATCCTGACCTTACTTTCGGTTAGCATGTGTTTGTTTCTCTATATATGATAGTGTCCCGCAGGCAGCCAGCCAAAGCTGTCGCTTTATTAGTTTGTGCTCGTACTTCACTATATAGGTCACTGTTGCTGGAGATCTCTACACCTAGGTAAGTGAATCGCATGACTTGTTCGATGGGAACGTTATCGATGATCAGTTTGCATCTGAGTGGCTCTTCTGATATTGTTAAGCACTTTGTTTTATTGACATTGTATTTCTTGATCATGATAATTGGCCAAGTGAAAAAAACACGGTTTACAAGTTAATGCTGATGTGCTTGGATGTTTGTCCTTGTGATTTGTTGATGGTGATGGGACATGCAGAAATTATGGGAAATTGTCATCGCTTCAATAAAAATAGCAATGTTTATTCGTGGGATGAAAACAATCTCGCCACAATTACACTCGCTAGTTTAGAACCAAAACATTACATATTAATTTTTTTCGTATATTAAAGAAAATCGATATGTCATTCAAATGCACCAGTTTCCTTTCAAAGGTGTCTACAAAGAAAACGTTAGTCACAAAACTGAGCAATTATTATAAAACAATTTTAGTCACGGTAAAGTAAAAAAATATCCAATATTGATTCATAAGAAATAATAAATCATAGTAGACATCAGTTTCAGAAATAATCGGTAATTTCAATAGTTATTCCAATACAGCGGGGTATTATGATAGAGCTTTTGCCGTTGCTGGTCCTGTGGCACGGAATAGTCTGCTTCCTAGTGTCAGAGATACACTCATAGGTGGCGTGTGCAGGTTTTGGAAGCACTTAAAACCAATTATTTTTGGGAGGTTTTCTCAAAATTTATGAGTGGGTTCGAATCCTGAGTTAGAGCGCCCTTGAGGAGAAGATGAGAGTCTGCTCTCTTAATGGCATTATATAAGTAAATTAATGGATCTTCTTCAGCCTTCATTCCCTTAAAGTGTTGCAAAGATTCCTACCAACTAAAACCAAAACTTTATTCGTACAATCTCTGCTCTTTCCGATTCTGGACTATGCGGACGTATGTTACTTGGATGGCATTGAACTGGTTGAATATTAGAAATAGACGCCAAGTTCATATTCCCCTCTTATCTCGCTGAAAATTTTAAGGCTCTTTCTAATCATGGATTAGCGCTACGCTCAAACAGAGATTGTTTATTGGCCTTTCTAGTTCACCGCTCCTCTTTCTTTACGTCGACCTTTACTGTCCATGCCGTGAGAATCTGGAATTAGTTTGTGGGGTTCGTGGGCATGTGCTCACGTATATGTTTATGGATTTCGTGGGGATGGATAGTTATTTGAATGATTTATGCGACACATGATTTGCTTCATTTAGTTTTGTCTGGTTGGTTGGAAGAGATTGCCTCCTGGCAATAAGCCTGCCAGATTGTTTTTGCAATAAAAGTGTTAAATAAATAAATAAATTGTCATTTTATTATTATTATTCTTCTTCCTCGTCTTTTAGGCCTGTTATGGTCATGCATCATTGTTTCCCTTTTGTGACGTCGACTGCCAGCTGTCTTTCCATCTTTTGGCGGTCGTCCTGAAGGTCTGCTTGCTTGGGTGATACTGTCCCTGGCCATTCTTACGTCTCTTGGTTCAGCCATTCTGGATACATGTTCGTTCCAGAACCTTCTTCTCTGTCGTCCCCATCTGACAATATCTTCAACTTCGCACATCCTTCGAATTTCTGTGTTTCGTATTCTATCACGAAGGGTTTTACCAGCGATACTCCTGAGTACCTTCATTTCGCTGGTTCGAAGGAGATTTTTGGTTCTGACAGTGTCGGCTCTGAACTATATGCTGTATATCATTATGGGGCGGACACAGGTCTTGTATATCCTCACCTTACTTTGGATGTTCATATACTTGTTTTTCCAGACAGTGTTCTTTAAACATCCGGAAATAGCTGCGGCCTTTTGTGATTGTTCAAGCACTTCGCCATAGAGGTCATTATTGCACATTATGCTAGCACCCAAGTATTTAAATTTTGTTACTTGTTCAATTGATGTGTCGTCGATCGCCACACTGCATCCAACTTGCTCTCGGGCTAGAATCATGCATTTAGTCTTGCTGATGGAGATAGACATGTTGTATTTTTTGGAAGCAGTATGGAATCGATGTAGCATTTGTTTATTTATTTATTTATTTATTTAATTAACGACACAACAGTGTCTTTATATACAAATGAACATGTGACAGGTTATAAATTACTTAAAATTATTGACAAATAATACAACTTTATCTTAAACTAACATGAAGATACCAAAAGCAGTAGAATAAATTACAGTCATCGTTTTAAAATTATTTAATAATCTTTGAGAATTTTGTGGGAATTTTATGGATATATATTGAGATATAGAAAACACATGGCCTCATTAGTGGGACGAGATGCAAGTTGCTTTGCAGAATTAAAAGCTTAACACGTGCTGATGCAGGGTTACTCAACTTCAGAGGCAAAATATTGTCCTTAATATTTGGTTTGTATTACGTTATTTATATTAATAAAGGAGAGCACAAAGTTAGTAGCTATTTCTAAATATTGTTGTAATATTCTGGCGAATACTATATATACTTATATTAAAAATATCTAAATTGTTGCAAAACTCGTTTCCAAGTCTTTGCATGCGAATTATAGAGGAGTTGATTTTATAGTTAGTATAACAATTTTCGGTATAAAAGGGATTGAGCTGTCTTGTGGATCTAGTGGGGATCCGAAATGAAATACTTGCGAGTAAGTGAGGTGCATCAATCACTGAGTGAATGATTTTGTATAGCAGTACTATATCGGCTGTTTTTCTTCTGTCACACGGCTTCAAGAGTTTCACTGCATTTAATAAGTTGGGATAATTTCTTTCTTCATGCGGTATTCCAAGTTTAAAATTTATGAATCTTAGAAATTTGTTTTGTACACGTTCTAAATGCATGGGCGGCGTAATGAGGAGACCATATTGATGAGTTGTAGTCAAGGCGACTACGTACTAAAGAGCAGTATAGCAGTTTTAATGTTCGTAAATCCGAGAAATTTTGGGCAGTTCTTAGTACAAATCCCAAGATTTTTGAACTCTCCCGAGTGATTTTGTTCACATGTTCTATAAATGAAAGTTTTTCATCAAATATAATTCCTAAATCCCTTATAGAAGCTACGCGTTTTAATATATATTGATTTAGCAAATACTCGTGATTAATTGGATTTTTATTTCTATAAAAACTAATGGACTCACATTTACTCAGGTTTAAGTGCAGTTTATTTATGGTACACCATTGTTGTAATTTATTTAAGTTTTCTTGTAATTTAAGACAATCATCAGTATTATTTATGACTTTGAACATTTTTAAATCATCAGCAAAAAGTAAAATCTCTACGTCACCAAGTGTGTCAACTATATCATTAACGAATAGGAGAAATAATATTGGTCCTAGATGCGATCCTTGGGGTACACCGCTTGTAGCTGTGAAGGGATATGAAAGACAACTATCGATTTTGACAGTAAGTATTCGGTTTTTAATGTAGCTTTCGATCCAGTCTAAGAGCGGGCTAACTATTCCTAAAGCTTTTAGTTTACTTAATAGTATATTATGTGATACTTTGTCAAATGCTTTACTGAAATCTGTGTAAATTGAGTCCACTTGTTTTCCATTTGAGAACGAATTGAAAATATAGTTTTCATATTCGAGTAGATTAGTCAGTGTAGATCTACCTGAAATAAATCCATGCTGTTGAGTGATAATAATACTGCGAATCGAATCAACAATTTTGTCTAGGATAAGACTCTCGAATAATTTAGGAATCGTTGATTGTATACAAATCGGTCTATAATTTGTTGCAAGTCTTCCTCTGATTCGGCTATGATGTTGGCATCGTCAGCATAGCATATGATGTTTAGCATATTGTAGCCCATCTTATATCCCAGGTTAAGGTCGGCAACTTCTTCTATAATTTTATCCATAACCAATGTAAACAGAAATGGATTTAAACTATCTCCTTGTCTTACTCCGGTTGGTGTTGGAACCTCATTAGAGAGTTCTCCGTCTACGCGAATTCTTGTGGAGTTATTACGGTTTATGTCTAAAGTGACACGTTCCTTTCGAGCAAAATGTTTATTACATCTTCTAGTTTACTATTATTATTATTAAAAACGACAATATCACCATTGATTGATTTCGGATGATTCGGATGCTAACGGGTAAAACTAAAAATAACGCCGTAGTGCTCTTAATCCACTACCGAGAGTAGTTAAGTTCTTCCAAAAAGGAAGTAGCCGGTTTCTTCATAATCGCCGGTCGAGATAAGATAAGTAACCTGCATAATTCAAAACCTCTTCTGAATGATTTACCCATTCACGCTTCGCCGAGCCTGCGGTTATCATGTTCAACCCAATTACTTCTAATTTTATGTTACTTGGATTATCCGACGTGGACGACCAAGATATGATAGCGGTTGTTGAGGTTGGCGAGGGAAGCTTTTTTTATGATCATAAGAAATAATGATGACATCACTCTAATAACTTCGATGGATAATTGGATGGACTTTATTTATTAAAGCGATGATGATGATGACACGACTTAAAAATAATTGTATCTCTCGTCAATGACATCGCGTGTCTTTCTCTATCCATCCAATATTCGTGTCATTCTCTCCTCCGTGGTTGCAGTCCTAAGACTGGTTTGCAGCAATTTCAACTCTTCTCCTCCATTCCCTCCTGTCCTGTGCGGCTCTTTTAAATATGTATATGTTGAGCAGCGCACGTCCATCAACAGGTCCTCCAGGTACTCTCGGCGTGGGCGTCCCCTAGAGCTTGTACCCTCGGTCATACCCTCCATTATGGCATGCAAGAGGCCCTTTTGTCGTATTATATGACCGATCCATCTTGCACGCCTTTCGGACAGGATCCTGAGCAGGTGCCTTCCTCCTTCGATTCGTTGGAGAACCTCTTCGTTTGTGATGCGGTCTCTCCAGGAAATTCCTAATAGTCTTCTATAGGACCACATCTCAAAAGCCTCTAGTCTTCGTCTATCTCTTTCGGATAGGCACCATGTCTCGCAGCCGTACATCAAGATACTCCATACATAGGTCTTGATGAGGAGTATTGTCAGTTTATTTCGTGTCATTATGATATAATAATGTTTTTTATATATTTTTTTCCATTTCTTAATTCTCTACTTTTAGCTTACATTAACCCTTTAAGTGCCGCAAGGTATTAGTATGGCTGATCTCGGAGGGCCGTGATTTTTTTAGCAAAAATAAAACCTAATAGAATTATCTTTTTTGTATATATATTCAAAGGATATTACGAAGACTTGTAAGACCAAATACGAGTATGTACAACATGTGTCGTTTGTGCCGCCGTTCACTCAGAAAAACACAATTAAAACTTTAACAGAATGTCAGGGTTGTCACAGCTTATAACAGAAACTACGGAAACATACGTCAATAAAATATTTGATAGAATTAAAAGTTTATGTAACACGAAAATATTAATTATTTTAATAACGCACGGAAAGTAAATAATGTAACTATAGTATAAAATCATTTCAAATTTCAACGGTTAAATAAGTAAAACACAAAACTGACAACCCTGTATTAGAGACACATGTCGACTGTCATGCGAAGCTTTTAGGTAAAACTCCGTAAATTCGATAATATATGTAAACTGTAACATTATAGTATTTGTTCATCATCTCAATAGATGTCTCTATATGTTTCATGTTTTAGATTATTCGAATTAGTACTAGACATTGGCTAGAAACATGCATAAAGTTGAGCGATTTAACTCGCTAATTTTGTATGGCCGGCCACACGGGTACGGCAACAGAGAACGAGTAAACTTGCTTAAGGCACCTAACCGGTTAAATCATCGAAAAATAGTTTCTTTTTTAAATAGACATTTCCCTGTCAGGGTAGCCAGATAGGACATAGCGCCAGACCTTCCTATCTCAACACAAATCCTTCGCCTTTTCTACATCGATACACCTTCTCATAGAACTCCTACAATTTCTCTGACTTTTTAAGTTTTCAATATATCATTCACTTGATCCAAACATACTTTCTTTTGGTCTTCCTCTGCCACGCTTCTCACTCACAATATACGAGTATATTCGTTTTGTTAGTGTTTTTTTCCTTCATTGTTTTTTTTTAATTTCATTATATCGACTCTAAAAATAGCATTTTTGGCTTTAAAAGTGACGGCACATCATATTATGAGTGGATTGCCTGCTAATCGATTCTAATGATAGACATTTTTAGTTTTAAAAGAGATAGTACATCCTACAATAGTATGGGTGTATTTTCGTATATCGATTCTTATAATAGCATTTTTAGCTTTAAAAGTGATAGTACATCCTACAATAGTATTGGTGGATTCCCTGTATATCGATTCTTATAATAGAATTTTTAGCTTTAAAAGTGATAGTACATCCTACGATGGTATTGGTGAATTTCTTGTATATCGACTCTTATAATAACATTTTTAGCTTGAAAAGTGATAGTACATCCTACAATAGTATGGGTGGATTCCCTGTATATCGTTTCTTTTAATAGCATTTTTACCTTTAAAAGTGATAGTACACCCTACAATGGTATTGGAGGATTTCTTGTATATCAACTCTTATAATAGCATTTTTAACTTTAAAAGTGATAGTACATCCTACAATAGTATTGGTGGATTCCCTTTATATCGATTCTTATAATAGCATTTTTAGCTTTAAAAGTGATAGTACATCCTACAATAGTATTGGTGGATTGCTTGTATAGCGACTCTTATAATAGCATTTTTAACTTTAAAAGTGATAGTTCACCCTACAATGGTATTGGTGGATTTCTTGTATATCAACTCTTATAATAGCATTTTTAACTTTAAAAGTGATAGTACATCCTACAATAGTATTGGTGGATTCCCTTTATATCGATTCTTATAATAGCATTTTTAGCTTTAAAAGTGATAGTACATCCTACAATAGTATTGGTGGATTGCTTGTATAGCGACTCTTATAATAGCATTTTTAGCTTTAAAAGTGATAGTACATCCTACGATGGTATTGGTGGATTTCTTGTATATCGACTCTTATAATAGCATTTTTAGCTTTAAAAGAGATAGTACATCCTACAATAGTATTGCTGGATTGCCTGTATATCGACTCTTATAATAGCATTTTTAGCTTTAAAAGTGATAGTACATCCTACGATGGTATTGGTGAATTTGTTATATATCGTCTCTTATAATAGCATTTTTAGCTTTAAAAGTGATAGTACATCCTACGATGGTATTGGTGGATTTCTTGTATATAGGCTCTTATAATAGTATTTTTAGCTTAAAAAGTGATAGTACATCCTACGATGGTATTGGTGGCTTAGTTAATAAAACACCCGGCCAACCCGGGTTTGCGGGCTCGATTCTCTTTGGTACTCAGATAACCTGACTTCACGCCGAACAGCGAGAAGAAACCCTACAACACCACATCCTCGCTTGGACCGTGAAGTTCTATAAAAGTCAACAGAATCACAGCAATCCCTTAGTCGCTGCCCTGGGGACTTACGAGAGTAAATCCGACCTACCCTTCCGTTATAAGCACAGGCTCCCGAAGTATTATCTGTTGCCTGACTAGTCCACCTACAGTATTAGCTGGGACGACCAAGGTCTGAGTGAATGTGATGGAATACAACTAGCCTGAACGAGTGGACTTATTCTTGCTAAATAATTATTGTAAGAATTGTTATCTAGTTATAAGTAGTATGTAGGTGTTAATTATTTCTAAGATGTCATATATTAAGATTGAATAAATAAAATAAAATAACATATAGGAAAATAAAATTAAGTAAGTTCATAAATTATAACATATAATTAAGATTAGTTAAGTAATAAATGTGTATATAGGTACAGTCTTGAGAAATATTTGCACAATATATTACTTTGTTTAATAAAACAAACAAAAATGGTACTTAGATTCAGGATTTAAAATATGTCGGGTATTTTATTAAAGCTAGTTTAACTCATTTCTGAAATGTTGGAAGAGATTATCATAAATCGATAAACCCGCAGAGTCGTATTGTATATAACGAAAATGTAATATTGTATTGAGAATTGATCTATTTCAAACTGATTGCACATAATAAATAAATAATTGGAAAAAAGTTATATATTGTATAATGTGGTATTTTAATATGCAATAGATTTAATCCCTTAAACTTTAACCCCTTTGTGAGATATGACCGAATTATTTTAATGAACGGAAAACTAACTTGAAAGGAGACATTTCTGAAAATTTTACTATGAATTAATTACTTTGTTATTCCACTAATTGGACTAATCCTTACTACTCGTGTTTTTATCTCTCATACCGAGGCACTCTTCAGGCAGAATGCTACCCCCCCCCCTCGAGGATGGATGTACAGTACCCGGCGGTAAGTAATACACATCGTTTGTAGAGCGTCGTCTCTATCGCACGATGTGCTAACAGTCCGGTATCGTACTTACGACGCAGTTAGCGCATCGTGCGACAGAGACGACGCTCTACAAACGATGTGTATTATTTACCGCCGAGTACCGTAATTAGTAGAAAAAAACAAAGTAATTTATTGTTAAATATTTTAATATGGAGTTCCACAAAGTTAAAGCCTATACCTTTTAAAATACAAAAATGCGAGGTTTCTTTTTTATAATCTCGTTATACCGACTACACAAATTTAAAGAATATTTTCACCAAAAGGAGAGTTATAATTTGATAGTGCTTTGAATGACGGAATGCACCCCAATCGCACGCAGACCCTCAACTGCCCATAATTATCTTAAAAAACTCTTTAGTTTCGTTTTCTCCTTGTGACCACCAACTGACGTGTACCACAGCATCCCAATACCACCATACCACAGCATCATCTCGGCAGCTGCCCGCGGCAAAATATAATGAGGGGCATTACTAACAGATTACAGCACTCCAAGAACTGGGGATTTAAAGAAAAAAGTTTTACAAAAGAATATTGAAGATTATGAAAAAGTGATAGTCTTCACAGGGACTGATAAAATAAAGAATTTTTTTTTTATATTCATTTGAAGCAACAGCACTGTAATTCGGCCAATTTGAAGCAACATCACTGTAACTCGACCAATTTTGTTTCAGAGCTTCTATAACGATTATAAAGAATATAACTAAAATAAATACAAGAAAAATATGTAAATTTGTGGTCGATGAGACTTCAATGAAAGAAATGAATAGCCTAAGTCTTTGATTTTAAACCTTACAAAAAAATATACAAATTATAAATTTACTTTTTCATTCGTGAACGTGGATAAATACTGAAAATAGCCGAATAAATGCTGTTGGGGTGGGTACCTGGGGTGGTAATTAATTGCAGAATACGGAATCAAGTTATTAGGGATGAATGTTAGCTTAAGGCTTATATCGCATGTTGAGAATCATAGTGGCGAAACTACAAAAAAATAATTTTCGAGTTAAGACTTTCAAATGGCACTAAAATGACTCATTTTTACGTGCGCAAGTGGCGAAAGTATATTTCAACTCCTTGCCGTTTCAAGGAATCGAAATATACTTTCGCCACTTACGCACGTAAAAAAGTAGTCATTTTAGTGCCATTTGGAAGTCTTAACTCGAATTTTTTTTAAGTTTCGCCACTATGATTATCAACAGGCGATATGTTGAGCAGAATGAAGAAGTGCACTCTGAAATCATTTGAAAACGTGGAACGAATGAATTAAGAAAGATTAGGAAAAAATGTACAGTGCTAATATGTGTAGAAGGCGTGGTAGAGGAAGACTAAGGAAAGTATGGTTGATTAACACTTGCCACCCTGTGATGGATAGCGAGTGACCAAGACTTATATTTTATTTGATTATTCGACGTTTTAATACATAATAAAATTATTTTTATAGCTAATTACACAAATAACCTAGCAGATTTTGCATAATTTTAATTTAAAACATACATTTTTCACTGGACGCTTAGCGTCCAGCACCGTGGCTGGCGGAATTTTTTAGCACAGTAAGGCAAGTGTTAAAGTGCATGATTTTTTTTAAAAGGGAAATACTAAAAGTCTGTTGAATCGCAGGAACGCTCTGAGAATGTGCATTTGTTTTATTTCTTTATAATTTTTTACAATCATATAACACACAGCGTTTTCTTGCCTTACTATGGGTATCCCCGTTCTTAGGGAGGTAGTTGACATAAAACAATAAAGTTGCATAAAAAATCTTAGTAAGGAAATATAAAAGAGACAAAAGATGTGTATCGTGATAGCAAAGTATGACGCTCTCTCCTCTTCGTTAACCCCGACAGTGAGATGGCGTGATAGTATGTATTATATTACCGTATTGGCCCGACTATAGGGCGACCCTGATTATAAGGCGACCCCAATTTTTTAAACCGCTTTTTGGAGAGAAAAACATTTCCCTCACCATTATACAATAACAGTAAAGTACATGTTTAAACATGAAAAGAAGAAATAAAAAAGTCCAACTACAGTAGCTAGATCAGTTCAGTCAGATTCACATATGGCTATATGGTATAGGTGGCATCCTCAGCATCAGTCTTATCTTCAGTGATATTATCGTCTTCGGAATCCTCAATCATATTTTCCCACAAAATATCTTCAGCACCGTCCATTTTATTGGATATGCAACATTTTTTAAATCCATTGATGGCAGTCGCACAATTGTTGGTTGATTCTGCAGGACGCACCACCATAACCTTAAAATTGGAATCATAGCTTCAGCGTATTCCTTGATTCACTTGAGTTTTTCGAGCTCCTCGTCTTTCAATATGGTCAGTCATAATATTTTTTTAGGTAGCAAAGATGCAAAACGAAGCACAGTACAAAAAAAAACACCTAAAAACTGTCAGAAATTACTACGTACAGGCTATGTGTAAACAATGACGCCTTTTGAACGCTCTCATTATAATGTTGCCATTTCGCTAATCGCGAGTAGTGAATTTATTGTTACCCACTATGTTTGTGACTCGAATATAAGGCGACCCCCCTATTTACGTGTCACCTTTTTAAATAAAAAAACCTCACCTTATAATCGGACTAATACGGTAGTTATTAGACATTCCATCATATAAAAAGGATGATTTGTGCCAATAACAATTTGAAAGCAGGAAGGCATTGTAGTAATAAATATCGACGGAGTTTCGGACAGTAAATTCAGATATGTAACTTAAGGAGAATTAATTGCGAGTAGGTGGGACATGTTTAATGGACCGGGGGACATTTATAATTGGACAATCGTTACCATATACGAGTATGTGGCGTGTAGAGCAGTGTTCCCCAACCTTTTTAGACCTGTGGACCGGTAAAAAAAGGAAATTTTTTTCGCGGACCACTAATACTGAAATAAAAATGTTTTTTTATTTAATATTTTTTTAATCTTATATTGTGACAGATGGACATATGTAACTATAATTAACAAATATACATATAACAGTTAAACAATTTTAATTGTAATAATTGTAAAAATTGTAAAATTGTAAAAATTTAACAAAAACCATGGGGTTTTTGCAACAAACTAATGCGAAACCTGCTATTGATCTTTGCTAATATATTGGATATTCTTGGCTGCAGTGCTGTCTCTGACATACGAAGTGCTGCATTCACGTCCAGTCTATTCCTTTGTTACGATTTTATTGAGGACATGGATGAAAATCCCATATTTAATATTTTTGCATGGCGAATTTTTTGAAATTTGGCATACTGTTTGCGGCCCGGCACCGGGCCGCGGACCACCGGTTGGGGAACACTGGTGTAGAGGACACTCAAAGAAAATATAGTCGAGGGTCTCCTAATCCATTCCACACGTGCATGTAGATCTTTCATTTATATGGGTTTTATAAAGGTAATTTCCTATAAAACAGTAGCCGATTCTTACCCTGCATAAATTATGACAGACACAATTAGTTTATTATTAGTAAAATAACTTTTAAGTTGTCTTGAAAACCGACAAGCCTTAACAAAACCTCTGTTTTATTTAGCCCCCCTGCAATATTTCCGCCAGGCTGTTATTATATCAGCTAAAGTGGATTTGACATTTAAATCCTGTGGGGGTTCTAACACACCCTGTGCCTAAAGACATTTCATCCCCCCTTAATTACACAATTGTCTCATTTCAGCCCTTGAATATTTTTACAATTCATAGAGGATCAAATCAAAATGAGACAATTCATTTTTCTCGTCATTATTCTAAAATTTTAATGATGTCTTGGTTTGCTTTATACAGAATTTATACAGAATGGGTATTTAAGACAATGAAACTATAGATCATGTATTTTCAATTGTTTTTTTACGTTACATATTTAATTTACAAAATGCCACGTTCTTCTTTTACAAATCGATTATATATTTTTTCAAGTTTAATCAGAAAAAGCTTTAAATCTCTCTTAACACTAAGACCCGATCAAAACCATGACAACCTTTTCCAGTATCCGCCTTGTTTATAAAGAAGGCATTTATAAACATGGCTGATACTGGAGTTTAATAAGAAAACGCTTTAAATCTCTCTTAACACTAAGACCCGATCAAAACCATGACAACCTTTTCCAGTATGCGCCTTGTTTATAAAGAAGGCATTTATAAACAAGGCGGATACTGGAGTTTAATTAGAAAAAGCTTTAAATCTCTCTTAACACTAAGATCCGATCAAAACCATGACAACGTTTTCCAGTATCCGCCTTGTTTATAATGAAGGCATTTATAAACAAGGCGGATACTGAAGTTTAATTAGAAAAAGCTTTAAATCTCTCTTAACACTAAGACCCGATCAAAACCATGACAACCTTTTCCAGTATCCCCCTTGTTTATAAAGAAGGCATATTTTTCTGACAGGTTTACTACAATCGTTACATCTAAGTAAATATTAGGGATATTGTATTGAAACTTTGTGTATTTGTTAAAAATACTTGAATAATTTAGTTTAGTATAATAATTCTGCCAACGTTCACCTTTGTCGAGAACTTCATCACAAAAAAATAAGGGAGACCCGGTACATGTGTAAGCAACATATACGGTTAACGGTTTTCCCGTCCTCCTCAATGTTTCAAGTGCTTCTCCCGATGATGCTCAAAAACTTTTAGTCGGGTTAAAGGTTTTTCGAATAATACCAACACGTACGACAGACATCAAGTTTCGTGTCTTCCCCAATGGTTTTTAATGTTGTCTCGTAGCCACTTTGTCCCTATCGGGGAAGGCAGAGGACAGAGCGTCCGACTTTATTATCACGACACACACCTTTAGCCTCCTCCACCATCTACGATTTCTCTGGACTTTTTAATTTTCTACTTTCAAAATATCTTTCACTTAATCAAACCATACTTTTATGGGTCTTCTTCTAACACGCTTTCCTAAACATAAAGAATTTTATTTTGAAGACCATTTTTTTAAATTTGTGATGCTCAGATTTGATATTATTTTCAAGCATTCTTCTTTTAACGGTCCGACACCTGTCACACGCTTTTTCTGAATACAGTGAAACCTCGAATAATTGTCCATTGAATAATCGTTTTTCTGTATGTATCATTTATTTCATACAGTCCCGAATTTATTCCAATAAAATACGCAAAAATAGATCACATCGATCATTCATCGTTGTACCGCAATATTCGTTTAGAATATCACAGATTTTTGTACTATTTTACTTATCAAAATAGTTTTTCTTATCAAAATAATATAACCATATTTCGCAACAAAATATAAATGCTTAGTTTAAACTCTAATAACAGTACTACTAAAAATGAAATGAAACACGTTATTTTACTGACTAGAAATTAAGAGTTTTTCAGTCGCTTCTTAAAGCATGCCAAGGACGGAGCGAGTCTTACATTGGTTTGTAACTGATTCTAGAGTCTCACTGCATGGACAGTAAAGGACGACGTAAAGAAAGAGGAGCGGTGAACTGGAAAGGTCAATAAACAATCTCTGTTTGAGCGTAGCGCTAATTCATGATTGGTTATACGCTGAAAATTTTCGGCGATATAAGAGGGTGCGGCGGGATAGTTAAGGATATTATACAATACAGACAGTATGTGAATTTGGCGTCTATTTTTAACATTCAACCAGTTCAATGCCTTCTGGTATGAAGTTATAAGATCGTTCTTTCGTAGGTTGAAAATAAATCTTAGACACACATTTTGAAGACACTGTAATTTTTCTATTCAATTCTGTATGTATAAAAATAAGAAGCACATTAAAGGGGTTTCATAATAAAAGCAAATGTTCAAGTTTATTTTTTATACAAACCCATACAAAACGATGAGTTATTTTCTCAATTACATATATCAAAACAAATAACACGTGGATTGGGAAGATTTTTCTTGACTACGTCCATATGAAACACATATATCATCGGATGTAATGTTTGTAGAACTGTATGTTGTGAAATGAGGTTTCAGCAAAGGCGCTTTCTTCCAAGAATATTAATTATCTAGGGATGAATCGCGTACCCTTACACTGTAATTGTTTACGTGAATTTTCTTCAGAAAATCTAGTTAACAAATAACACAATTTATTTAAGAATATTTTTTTTTGGGTACCATCGGGAATCGAACCCGAACCCCCTCCCCCCCTGAATGTCAAGCGTCTTACCAACTAAGCCACAGAGGCGCCTCTCTAGATATTAAAAACTTTATATTCTCGCAAGTTACCTTTTGCTTTTTTTCAAGTCATCTTATCAAATTCAGCGTTTCAATTTCTCGCCTGAAAAATCCAAACACCTGTCAAGGCAAATGAATGAGGAGCGATCAGTCGAGCGATCCATCTTGTTGCCGAGTTTACCGATATCTGCGGGACGAGGGATGGTGAGGGTTGGTAAGGGATGATGAAATATGCGTTTTGTGTCTTCGTTATCTATGGTGACGAGGCAGAAAATATTATATTTTTATTAATTTCTTTTGTATAAACGGTGTAAGAAGGATATAGTACACCATATTTAATAATACTTTTATTGGATTAATTTAATTAATTGGATTTTTGTACATAAAACAACAATCAAATGGATAATGATAACTACTATAATAAAGGGGCAATTTATAGAAGGTCGTTTAACGCGTTCAATGCTAACAACGCGCTAGTGCGTTCTTCTTCGCAACCGTCGGGTGCTAACAACGCGCCTGACGCGTTTTCGTATGCAAACCAAAGATACTATGAACGCGTGTACGTCAAATGATTTCAAGTCAAGTGATTTTTTTTTTTATTTTAATAATTAGTCAGCCACACGTGAATTACTTTAATAATTTGATCGCATTTTCAGAGCACACTTTCATCAAGGGCGCTCTAACTTGAGGCTCGAACCCATCATTATTGACAGATCAAAATAATAATACGTTGATTGTAAGCAAGCGAAAGTATTGACTGCAGTTATAATTGTAGATTGGGAACTTCCCCGCATTTGTTAAAAAAACATATTTGGTTAGAAAACTTGATTAATCATCTATGGATATTAACGCATAAAATTCCCATTTTGCAACACTTCCAACGCCGATCTCCTATTGCATTAAAATGGAAATCATTAAAAAGATTAGAATTATGTTCGAATTAAACATACGCCATCCTTTTGTTTCTCTAATAATAATAAAATGACAATTTATAGAGCGCCGTTTATAGAGAAAACTCTTCTCAAGGGCGTTCCAACTCGGGACTCGAAGACACTATTATTGACAGATTAAAAGTTTTACAAAATAAGTACAGGGTGTCTCAAAAAATGTATATACACTTTTGCACCGTACCGTTTAGTAGAACTTGTTACATCATGGATTCGTAAGGAGTTTAGGGATGAGGGTTTTTATTTCCAGAAAGATGATGCACCTCTCCACTACTATCGTGATGTGATTGCAGTATTAATGAAAATTTGCCGAACATATGGATTAAACGTAGAGTTAGCATTGAGTACCCCCCTTCACGCCAAATGACTTTTTTATGAGGACTCATCAAAGATAAAGTTTGCGGCACAAAACCGGCAACAGTTAATTATTTGATAACAGCCTTTTAATGAGAATGCGGCAAAATATCAAAACAAACGATTCGCGATGTTTACGATTCCACGTTATCAGCAGTACATAGACCAGACGTTGGCAAATGCGGCTCCAAGAGCCGCATGCGTCTGTTCGTTGGGTTAAGTGCGGCTCCCAATGTCTCTTATAAAAATATACTTATAATATAAGTAGATACTTTCTTTCCCCATTATACTTGAATTTTCGCGATTTTCATTTCTAAATGTTGTGACAAGATGCGCATGTATGAATGCAACTGTCAAAGACGCAAGTATTGGTGTATACGTGTGTGCTGTTATATCAATGTGTAGGATGCGCGCGCATCTCCTGCCTCTTTATGTGCGCAAACCGTATTCTGCGCTATTTTTATATTTTCTTATATGTGTATTTTTATACTTTATATAGCAATTAAGATTTATGTAGAATATGTTATAAATTTGAATTAGTGTATTTACTACTAAGTGAGAACGTGACTATGGTGTGGTTCCTTATATGGTATATGGAAATCCACAATGTGGATCTCGTTGACCTCGTGTATACCCACCCCTGACATCGATCATAACATCCATCCATTGGAGCACTTAAAACAGTAAAAAAAATTGCATTCGTCATTTCTAATTTTTTAATTTAATCTTATATATGTAACGAGTATATTTATTTATTTATTTATTATTACACATGACAAGAAATATGCACAATTTGAGAAAAAACAACAGGTAATTTGATTTGGACATACAATTTTAATGGATCTGGGTTTGTTGCCTTTCATTTGTCGCAAATTGTCGCATCCCCAGTAAACTAGGCTTTTGCCTGTATCTCACTGAGGATATTTTGCATGAAAAGGTAAATCGATACTTCTTTCCGAATTTTTTATTACACCAAAACAAAACCCCGTTGCACGCTCTCATCAACCTGACAAACAGTGACACTCAACTACAACTGGAAACATCTTGCGAAATTCAACTCCTCACACATCATCACTCCAGAAAAAGTAAATTAAAAATTATAAATTCAGTATTTATCAGCCTTTATAAATACTGAATTTATAATCACTCAAACTGTGTATACATTTTTTTGTTGTACTCGTATATAAGCAGAGTGCAAGGATAGAAACGTGGTGAATGCGGTCATTTGGTTAAAAAAAACATATTTCTTGACATAAAAAGTCACACTCGATACCTTCTAGCCAAAAGGTCAACTCAAAACGAAGAAGACTAATTGGATGCCTCAAAAGTTGTGTGAGGACTGACTTGGACTACCAAGTCCAGATTTCAGCGATAAAAAACAGTTCAATTCTGATGATAAATAATATTATTTTATGGTTTAGTTTATAACATCGCAAACAATATCAACATAGTCTAAAACATAAAACATTATTGTTTCAATAATGCGCCATGAATAATCAAAATCTGATTATCCCGATATCTACTCGTAATAGAACAAAGCGAGAGTAGAGCGCACAAAGCGAACCCAAACCATATTATCCTTTAGGGTATCCTGTGACAATAGGAACGAATCGATTTAGTAAACCCAGAGCCGTCATATATTTATGTAAAATTTGGGTTGACAAGAGAGGCCCCCCAGTAAAGTGACGGCCACGCTTCATATATGGAGCACTTGCAAACATTTTATATAATATAATAGTTTCAGCACATATTTTATGTATGACTTTATTGGTGATTTTATACAAATAGAGATAAATGAAAATTTTCTTTCTTGATTTCTCATCAACGATATAATGTCTCGTTCAAAATTATTCAAAAAAGTCACACGTATTCATTATTAACAAAATAATCTTAAAATAAAAAAATGAAAATAAAACAATCTATACCAATTCGACAGAATCAAATAAAAAGACACATCAACTCAATAAAACAATCGAAATTATACGTAAGTACACAAGTCAAAATTAATCTTAAAAATCACTTTTGATGTAATCTAATGGTTAGCATCCACACTAAGCAAGCGGGCACCCCAGATTCCATTCCTGGCGAATTCAATTCCGGACTGGTTTTACTCTTAGACCATTCTACATCGTTTTTTTTTTCTGTAGGATATTATAATGCTTATCGTTAATTATTAAGGTGTTATTAAGTAATATTGCGACATTTCTACTTAAGGTTTTTCAAGGTTGCTTTAATTGTCCCGCGATTCTAGAAGCACTAAGTTTATATGTCCCTAATAAATATAGCCGTGCAAGGAATCACCCTCTGTTCTACATACCAACTTACAGGACGAATATCATGGCTAAACACTCAGTCACGCGTGGTATAGAGATATTGAACCAACTGAATGACACTGTTGATATATTCTCGGTACCGCCTAGCAGTATGGGAAGAATCCTGGCTGATATTCTTCCTAACGAATAAGCTAACGCTAGAAGCAGACCCTCTTTGTGTAACAGGAAAAATTCGTGCAAAGTGGATAAAAAAATAAAATAACAATAATACAAATACAGCGATTTTAGAAACTGCTTAGTAAAAGGTTTTAACAAACAAAACCTGTCCATTGTCTTAGAAGTTTTCCTTTGCTATCGTAACTCTGGGTTTAATCTGTCAAGAATGTGTGCTTGCTGAAGTGAAACAGTTTGCACATAATAAACAAATCCACGTACAAGTACCACTGGATGGTTGACAATCATACTCGATCACGAGAGATACCTTATCGATGTGAAAAAAACTCTATCACAGGTTTCACCTTTTCACTTAGTAGACTTGTATACCATAATTTTATATTGTACTGTCGTTGTATATACTATAGACCAAACTTGGCAGGTAAGTTGTCATGTCAATCTCTTCCGACTAATCAGAAAGGTGTTAATCAAAGTTTCAGTTAAAACTAGACAAGCATTTTTTTTTAAATATGGAAACTAATGGGAGTCGAATTCACAACGTCAAGGATGGAAGACAAATATCTTACCAGTTCGGCCATGGAGGTACTAAAAGATTAATACACTGAGATACGTTTTTATTTACAGATAAAAAAGGACAATGTATAATATATTTAAATTGATTTAGTTATTTCATAAGAATTAAGCATTGTGAATCATTTTATTTTTGTGGATTAATTCTTGTTGAAAATTTTCTAGGTTACTCGTATGTCGATGACGAACAAAGTAACAGTGTAAAGAAATAATGCAAATTCGTGTTTTTTTTCTGTACAAATAAAATTTCAACATTTTTGTGAATGTTGAATTTACATACAAGTGTAATAAATTTGGACATATATGTATGTTATAAATCAAACACCAATTATGTTAAGCCAATAAGATTTATTTTACAATTGATATTCTTTATTGTTATTATAATAAGAAATTTATTTATTGTATTGTATAATTCTTTCGTTGTATACCTGTGTTGGTCTAGTGTACGAGTATAGTCACGGTGAAAGAAGTGTGAAAGGAAAAGTAAATGTGATAGATATATGAGTGAGTAATGAAAGATAAAAACAAGTTGAGGAATTCTGGTATTTTTTCAGATGATGGAAGAGTTACGAGGGATACCGAACGACGTGACGCGACAGAAAACAAAGTCAATGGGGCACTAAAACATATATACTCGAACCGGACAGTATCAAAATTTGGTAAGATGATAGTCCGCAAAGTATTTTAATACCAACTTTGTGTGTGTGGTAACGAAAAAGTCGAATAAATGCTGTACAAATACGTGCACTGAGAAAAACACATAAGATGATAATGTATGATGACTCGGAATACATAAGATGATAATGTTTGATGACTCGGAATACATAAGATGATAATGTATGATGACTCGAAATACATAAGATGATAATGTATGATGACTCGGAATACATAAGATGATAATGTATGATGACTCGGAATACATAAGATGATAATGTATGATGACTTGGAATAAAGTGATAAGGAATTAATGTGAACTCAAGGCTGACGTGTTGAGTAAGAAGAATAAGAGCACTCTGAGGTGGTTTGGGATTGTGGAACGAATGAATGAAGAAAAATCGAACAAAACAAATATACTATATAATTGTGAGTGGAAGGAGTGATAGAGGAAGAACAAAAATAGTATGGTTGGATCAAATGAATATTTTGTAACAAGGAAAAGTAAAAAGTAAGAGAACTCGTAGGAGCTGTATGGGAAGGTGTATGGATGTGGAAGAGGCGAAATATGTGTGACGAGTGAGGAAAGTCTGACGCCCTCTCCTCTATGCCTACCTCATAATGGTAACGTAATAATGGTATGTACATACATTGTAAACTTGGCAAAAATATTATCACGTCACAATGTCAACCAGAAATATATATGTAATAAAGATTTTAAGTGAAAATGGTAACCCTTTTTAAAGAAAGTGGGAATCGAATAGGCAACTCTCGAGTTCTAAGATAGATTTCTTATCAACTAGAAAACGGTGGTCGTAAATAATATGTGATAACATCTAGTACTTGGTGTTGGCATTTTCGATTTTCGCACGTGTATGGTATTACCCTAGTGTCAGCCCTTAGTGAACCCGACGCCCCATCCACAGCGCGGCAGGACGTTATATAGTTATGTTCCCTTGCTCACTGCTAAGGGTTAGGGCTGCGGAAGGAGGAATTCAGGATTGGCACCAGGCGCTAGCCATGTGTGCTTTAAACCGACAGGTTGTATGCCGCCCGTTCATCGTCAATTTAAAAAGACTGAAAAGAAAAGAGTCGAACAAACGCTGTATAATTGATTGCGCTTAGAAGAATGCAAGGGGTGACACACTAAGGGATGAAGTGACTAGGGATGAATGTGAGCATAAGGTTGCTGTGTTAAGTAAGATAATTATGAGATGGATTGGGTACGTGAAACGAATGAATGAAGAATAACGAAAAAAAATTACAGTGCAAATGTCAGTGGAAAGTGTGGTATTAGAAAATCAAGAAAAAATGGTTGAATCAAGGGAGTGATATTTTTAATTAATGAAAAGTAAGAAAATATATTGTAGAAGCTGTATCGATATGGAAAAATATGTGTTTCAAGAAAGGAAAGTCTAGCGTTTTGCCCTATCTGCCTATCCCAGCAGGAAACGGCGGTTTGGTATGTAAACATTTTTGTTTTTTTTTTTAATATTTCTCCTTTTTATTTATATACAATACATACACATCATCACGTCAACTGCCGGACGAAGTAGGCAGAGAGGATAGAGCATCATACATTCCTATCTCGACACACATTCTTAGCCTCTACTATATTCATACACCTACTACGGTTTTTCTGACTTTCCACGTTTCCTTCTTTCAGGATATAATTGACTTGATTCAACCATACTCTTTCCTTGGTATGTATTCCTCTCACACGTCCTCCACTCACATTTACACTATATGTCTGTTTTGTTAATTTTTCTTCGTTCATTCATTCATTGTTTTTAACCTGGCGAGTTTATCGCCATGTGGCAATCTCTTCCGACCAACCAGAAAGATGATTTTATAATTATTTATTACTTCATTCTATATGTACATGTCCAAACCATCACATCGTGTTCTTTTAATGAGTTCAAACTAAGTTGTGATTAAAGATTATTGTTTTTCTTGAAAAAAATAATACAAAATATTTATCATTAATTAATAAAAAAGTAATCTAAATTGTCAGATTTATTTTATGTGGAAAAATAAAAAAAAGGATTACACTAAGTTTGAAAATAGCAATAATTCATTTTATCCAAATACTGAGATGTGATTTATAGTAATTTGCGTTAATTTTTTCCCCGCGGGGAGCACAAACGCCTGTGATCTGACGACAATCCAAGTTTCAAATCACAAATACTTAAAAAAATGACACAAAACCGGAATAAAAATTGAACTAAAATTTAAAATAATCTTTATTCTAGCGACATCTCTGAAAACCTTGTCAAATAATATATTAGTTTATGAGATATTGTTGAATAAACAGAGCGCCGAATTTTTTTGGTTTCTCAATATTTCCAGCATTAACGACCTGTCGCGCGGATCGAGTCCTGCGATGAGTCTCTCTTACGTAAATAAACATTACTAAGTCTCTCTTACGTAAATAAACATTACTAGTGCTATATGCATTTGATTGGGTGAGTGTCATGAAGCATTGATTTGATCGTAGCATTCCTTTGTTTATTTTACGTAATGTTAAGTTTATCTCCTTTATTTAATGAGTCTCCTTAAGAGTAATGATTATTATTTATTATCAGAAAATTACTTAAGTGTCATGTTTACTTGGTGTTGTAATCAAATATCAGTGGTTCTAAACAAAATATGTGTTTAAACTTAGAAATTAAAAAACGCTGAAATTGTGCCGCGCACAGGATTCGTGGAATTTGATTTTTAACGCGGTGAACAGGTTAATATCCGAATACAAATATAGTTGACGCTTATCACGACGGATGATGATGAAACGGGAGACGTTTGAAGAGGAGAATCTAAAATAAGTAATGCAAATAGCAATAATGCAGGCTGGAGCCACCACCATGAGTTTACAAGCAAAAAGAAACGTCGGTTATGAAGAGGGTTACAATGTAATCAAAATATGAACATTACATATTTGTCCCAAGTCCTACGAAATTGTCTCTTCTGGACGGAATGGTAATCATATCTTGAGATTCACCCCAGCGGGGGAATAAAACCAGGAATGGGGAATACCAACAGCGGTAGGGTTGGTACTAAGGGTGCCACCCTCTCAACTGCGGCCACCGCTACCCTACAGAGGGGTGCGGGGCTTTACATCGACACACCACTGCATCCGTCAACGTAATAGAAGTCGGGGGAAGCGAAATAGTGTGCAAAACTCTAATTTTATTGGATCGCATGCCATTCAAGAAGTGGAACTCGTAAATTAATGCTGATTGCTTTTAGCGGGATTGTCAGAAACTTAGAATAAAAGCCTAACGCCATACCAGTCTGTTTTTTTTAATTACCGTTTTTTTTGTTCAGACACTCCTTGTATATCAATGCAATCCTTTTTTTTAATTATTATAATTAAAATGGACAAACATACTTAAATACCATCACGCTGTTTCCACTATCATAGCCGAATCAGAGGAAGCCCTGCAACAAATGCTACATCGATTCCATACTGCTTCCAAAAAATACAACATGTCTATATCCATCAGCAAGACTAAATGTATGACTCTAGCCAGAGAACAAGTTGGATGAAATGTGGCGATCGACGACACATCAATTGAACAAGTAACAAAATTTAAATACTTGGGTGCTAGCATAATGTGCAATAATGACCTCTATGGCGAAGAGCTTGAACAATCACAAAAGGCCGCAGCTATTTCCGGATGTTTAAAGAACACTATCTGGAAAAACAAGCATATGAACATCCAAAGCAAGGTGAGGATATACAAGACCTGTGTCCGCCCCATAATGACATACGAGTACAGCATAGAGTCCAGAGCCGACACTGTCAGAACCAAAAATCTCCTTCGAACCAGCGAAATGAAGGTACTCAGGAGTATCGCTAGTAAAACCCGTCGTGATAGAGTACGAAACACAGAAATCCGAAAGACTTGCGAAGTTGAAGATATCGTCAGATGGGGGCGACAGAGAAGAAGGTTCTGGAACGAGCACGTATCCAGAATGGCGGAACCAAGAGTCGTAGGAATGACCAGGGACAGTATCCCTCAAGCAAGCAGACCTCCCAAAAGATGGAAAGACAGCTGGCAGTCGACGTCGCAAGAGGCAAATGATGCGGGACCATAACAGGCCAACAGGCCTAAAATAACATGAAGAAGAAGAAGGCGCTGTTTACATATCGGGATAAGGAGAAAGAAGAGAGCGCTAGCCTTTCCTATTGCCACACACATATGCTATGTTACATCCATACACCTTCTTGAACGAGTATAACTACGATTTTTCTGACTTACATTTCATTCTTTCAAAATTTCATTCTTTACTTGATCTTGCTCTATAACATGCCTTATTACTTACATTCGCACTGCGTATTTTTTTAGTATTTCTAAATTCATTCGTTCTACGTGTCCAAACTATCTCAAAGTACTATTTTTCATCTTATTAAATACGGCAAGTTCACAGTCACCTCATGTGGTCTATTCAATGCACGCATTTCTACAGCTTTTATTCGACTCTATTAATAAATAATCAGCTTTAAGTTTACAGTCACCTCATGTGCTCTATTCAATGCACGCATTTCTACAGCTTTTATTCGACTCTATTAATAAATAATCAGCTTTAAGTTTACAGTCACCTCATGTGCTCTATTCAATGCACGCATTTCTACAGCTTTTATTCGACTCTATTAATAAATAATCAGCTTTAAGCTCACAGTCGCCTCATGTGTTCTATTCAATGCACGCATTTCTATAGCTTTTATTCGACTCTATTAATAAATAATCAGCTTTAAGTTCACAGTCACCTCATGTGTTCTATTCAATGCACGCATTTCTACAGCTTTTATTTGACGCCTTTCAGTATTTGTCTACATTCACGTTTCATTTCCATACACCAAAGCTGATACGCAAATACCGTTTTGGACTATCATCTTAGCAGATTTAAATTGACAATATGTTGAAACATGTTAAAATCGTTATTTTTATCAATATACGAGTATTTTATTTTGGTAAGGTCGGCCCTGGAATCGATCAAATCTATATGAAACAAAATTGTATTTTTTTATTTTAAATATAGTATATATTTTGGTTTAATAATTGTATTTCATATATCAAGCATGTGGGTCTGTATTTTTAATTTTGTTTATTTTTTATTTACGTGTTTTGTAAATTTTTATTTATAGCGAGAGCGTAGATATAAATAATTGCGAATGCGTGGAAAAACAATATACTCCAGAATAAGAAATGAAGATATATGAAAAAATGCGGGTCGAAAGAGAATGCAGTGCTTAAGATGAAGAAAGAAACATTGCGATGTACACGTAGAAAGAATGTGTGAAGAAAAAATTACAAAAATAATCTATACGAGAAGTTTGAAAGACGTACAAAAATCAAATACTGAAAAAAATAAGAGAGAAAAGCCTTTATAAAAGGAGAGAACGCATAACAAAATGTATGAATGGGCAGAATCAAGAGGATATCTAATTCTTCCTACGTGAACTTATATTTTCATGGCGTGATGGTAATGATGATGAATTTAAAAATAAACAAAGTGCAATTAAAAAAAATTAAGTTAACATGCCAAAGATAAGCGAAAAAGCTACCAAACTATATTTTGCAATGACAACCTAATAAATCAAATTGTGAAAGATGGAAAAGTGAAAAACCTTAATAATTTAAGACTATAATAGAAAAAGTGTATATATTTTTATTTATTTATATATAACACTTTTATTTCAAGTACAATTTGGCGGGCTTATCGTCAGGCGGGAATCTCTTTCAACCAACCATTCAAAAGTAAATGAAGCAAGTTACATGGTCGCATAAATCATTCAAATGACTATCCATAAACACATACGTGAGCATATACCCACGAACCCCACAAAGACGGACAATCACCTGAACATTATTTTTCATGTAAAGTGATATATTGTCAATCAAAAGAAAATGAAGGGATGGTGGAGGAAAGGAAAAGAAAAATCGGGAATGAAACACGTTATTTTAGTGACTAGAAATTAAGAGTTTTTTCAGTCGCTTCTTAAAGCATGCCAAGGACGGAGCGAGTCTTATATTGGTTTGTAACTGATTCCAGAGTCTCACTGTATGGCCAGTAAAGGACGACGTAAAAAAAGAGGAGCGGTGAACTGAAAATGCCAATAAACAATCTCTGTTTGAGTGTAGCGCTAATCCGTGATTGAAGACGCTGAATTTTTTCGGCGAGATAAGAGGGGGCGGTGGGACAGTTAAGGGTATTATACAATAGAGACAGTATGTGAATTTGGCGTCTATTTCTAAAATTCAAACAGTTCAATGCCATCTGGTATGAAGTTATATGATCGTACTTTCGTAAATTGAAAATAAATCTTAGACAAACATTTTGAAGACGCTGTAATTTATCCAGCTTTTGTTCCTCTGTAACAACCAAATAACATACGTCCGCATAGTCCAGAATCGGAAAGAGCAGAGATTGTACGAGTAAAATTTAATATATGTGGCAGAGGTGAAGAATTTGTGCCAGGATGGAATGAAGTGGAGATCGGTTCTCCGTGCCTACCCCAATAGGGGGATGGCATGATAATGATTTATTTATTTATAGCTTATGTTGCATTGCATTTCTCTGCACATCAATTGGAATACAGGCTTAATTCGTTAATTTCCTTGTCCGTACCATCAAATGTTAATGATGCCACGTGTTCAACGTAGGAAGCAACAGAGATCGCCTTATCATTCGCATCAATCAGGTTTTGTCCCAAGCATGTATTTAGTCCTGATATTTGAACAAGTAAGCAAGTGTTGTGAGTCAATCATATCCCCAAAATCACGTTCAATGTTACCTCCGTTCAACCCCATCTTTATATATTCACCTTAAGTCTAATCACCCCTACGCGGAGTCTAGACTTAATATAATTATTATTTGGTTAAGTTTTAAGTATTTAAGATTCAAAAGAAATAAATATATCCTTTAATATTAAGATAAGTGAAAAATAACGATTACCAGAAATTATTATCAACCTAACATAAAACCCAGACTTCTTACCAAAAAAGTGTTTTTCTAAATATGATAAATGCAAATGCGGGCAAGTTCCTAATCTAGGGTCGTAACCGCCATGTTCCTACACTCAACACGTTTTTTTTTTTTTTTTTTTAATTTAATATTATATGTCAATAATAATGGGTTCGAATCCCGAGTTAGACCGTCCTTAACACTTGCCACCCTGTGATGGATAGCGAGTGACCAGGACTTATATTTTATTTGATTATTCGACGTTTTAATACATAATAAAATTATTTTTATAGCTAATTACAAAAAATAACCTTGCAAACTTTGCATAATTTTAATTTAAAACATACATTTTTCACTGGACGCTTAGCGTCCAGCACCGTGACTGGCGGATTTTTTTAGCACAGTAAGGCAAGGGTTAAGGAGAGAGTTTGCTCTCTAAACGGCGCAATGTAAATTGTCATTTTATTATTATTATTAACCAAAATTTCAAACGTTATCATCATCATCGCTATCACGCTATGCCCCCTATTTAAATAGACTAAGTTAAAAATTTGGCACATCTATTTTTCGCTTCTGTTACGTTCATACGTTTTGTCATTTATACTATCCAATAAGGCTGTTAACTTTTTTAAGAATTTGATCATTTCATTACTTTTCATAAGTCTTTTCAAATTTTTCATCCATTCTATGTTACTTGTATATATTATTTTCGTAAATTATTCATCAGTCTTTCTTTTAACGTGGCCAAATTATTTCAAAGTAATTGTTTAATCTTAAGTACTGCATATTCTTACAATTCACATTCTTTCCTAATGTTCTCATTCCTTAATTTAGCATACGTTATTTTTCAACACATTCTATGCAACGTTTTTTCTACGACATTTATCACAATTTTCTTACTTTGTTACCACGTCCAAGTTTTCTTTCGTTATCTTAATATTGGGATCAATATTTAATTACGATCCACCATTTACTCTATTGCTGTTACACTTGTTTCAATATCGTACTTCGCGCGACCATACGATGTAAACACACTTCCAAAATACAAAATTTCCTCGACTCGCTTTAATGTTTCAAATGTAACTCCAGATTTGAGAATATCGCATTACAAAATCACCCCTTGATATAAAAAAAAATAATCACCGAGGTATTGCTGTGGATATCGAATTACAAAAGCCTTACAAATTGATGGCAATTTGTTCCGAGAGACATTACAAAAAATTACCGTGACATCCATTTTGTTTTTTTTTCAGGATTAATCAAAGTTAAGGCAAAGCTGCTAATCTCCACCCCGGCTTCAGACTGCTGCCCAGGGAAGATTGGAGGGGCACTCAAGGAAATGAAAGGATCGGGAGCAGGAGAAACAAGGAGTTAAGTACAAGCAGCGGCAGACTATTCAGGCAGACTCCCGCTCAGCACCCTCCAGGTTGGAGCTGATCTTCCGCTAAACGCAGGAACAAAACTCACTCCGAGGGAGTACTTAACTTTCACTTTTCAAATATTCATCAGACTGGTACAGTAAGGAGTGATCTCTGACAAGGTACGATTTAATATAAAAAAATATAATAAAATAATTTATGCTAAGACGATGGTCCACAAAAATATTTTGTTAACAACTATGCTGTTTGGAAGTGAAATGTGGATGTGAAAAAACACTGAAAAGTGCCGAATTAACGCTTTAAAAATGCTTGCAATGGAAAGAGCAAATAAGTTGACTGAACGTAAGGCTGATGTATTAAGTAAAATGATAAACAGTACTATAAGATGGTTTAGACATATAGAACGAACGAATGAAGAAATACAATAAAACAAACATGCAGTGTAAATGTGAGTGTAAGGCGTTGTAGAGGAATTTAAGAAAAGAAATCATATGACGTTTATGGATATGAAAGAGGTAAAATAAAACAACATAATTTCAGATGGTCTAAAAGTAAAACTAGTATAAAAGTAAATCCGCCAGCAATCGAACATTTTTAAAATTATTATTATTATTTAATTATTTAAATTATTATTAAATATGACAAGAAATATACAGCGAAAAAACAACAGGTAATTTAATTTGGGCATACAATTTTAATGGATCTGGATCTTTGTTGCCTTTCATTTGTCGTATCCCTAGTAAACTAGGATTTTGCCTGTATCTCACTGAGGATATTTAGTATGAAAAAAATCGATACTTCTTTCCGATTTTCGATTACACAAAAACAAAACCCCGTTGCACATTCTCATCAACCTGACAAAAAGTGACACTCAATTACAACTGGAAACATCATGCGAAATCAAACTCCTCACACTTCATTACTCCAGAAAGACCAAAAATGTTCATCTCATAATATACCGCATACAATAATAAAAATAAAAACATACAGAAATACAAATATAAAACAACAAAAAGAAACCCACATTCAAGAGCCCACACAAATCTTTTCCGCACGTCATTCATCCTGAAAGCCCAAGTAATCAAACTCCTGTCGCAATAACAACCACGCTCCGATCGACTGTCTAAATGGTTTTCCTCCCTTTACCTTTATTGAATTTGGCACGCCTTTGTATGTCATGGGAGCTTAATAGGCATATTGCCTTTGGTCAAAAGAGGTTTTAACTCTAGGGATGGTGAACATTTCATTAGTTGCCATGCGTGTCATGTGTGTCTGCTGAGTCTGCATCTTCCCTTCCTCTCGATGGTAGAACATGGAGCGCCCATTTGCTTAGCGTAAATGCTAACCACGGTCGCCAACATATTTGGGGTACCATCAGGAATCAAATCCAAAACAACCAGGTGGACAAACGTCTTTCCAATTACGCCACGGGGGTCTCCACATTGGGTCATAATTATTGTTACTCTCTGTTGTGTCTGATTTTGGAATACCGGTCTTTACGCTTGATTCATTATAATTAGATTATCTAGCCCAAAATAAATGTCAGTTTTAAGAAATTTAATGCGAGATGTCAGACGAAATATAAACTAATCAGCGTGTAAAACCAATGTGGAATTATGTATCCCATAAATTAGTGCGCCTAGCCATGTGTTTGTCTCAGTGGGCGGTAGAAATATGGTGAAACAATTTCATAAAAACACGCGATTATACCGTTTAATTAAACCATAAATCCTCCTGATTTCACACACTCCTTGTGCCTCAGACCACAATAGACTATTCCCATCAGCTGTGGGGACATCGAAGGCTTTAACTTGTAGGTATGTGCAGAAGAGGGCTGATGATACGATGTCGGATTCGCTGACCCCAGTGGGCAGATCAGATATGGAAACGCACAGTTACCGTGAGAATAATATAATACAGCGAATTTCATTGTGGGACTAAAAAGTTTACAAACTGTATGAATGAAGGAATAGCGTATATAACATTATGAATTTGCTGTATTTTTACATTTCTCCCCGTAAGGAATACGTTATTATTTTCTGTATTAAATCTATTATTTTTTTAATATCGAGATATTACAAAGGGTGCAATAAAGACTTAGGCCGAGGGCACACAGGAAAGAGACTCGCTTGATGCTTAGAGATATGTTGCGAGTTAGGCGACATATCTTAGCGAACCAATGTACCGCATACTATCGCAGTGGCCATACTGCACGCTTCGCGCGACGTTGCATAACGATTAGTCACCGAGTGAATCTCCGAGCGAACGGACGTGTCGATTAATTTACAGTTTTAATGACGGCTGTGTATAGAATGTAGCCTTTGTGGAACCCATCGAGCAAATTATAGAAAAATGTACCTGTAATAAAATCACTTTGGAATGAAGTTGCACAGAAAGTAAATAAATATGGTAAATTGTAATGAAATTGGTCAGTTTTGACAGTGGCATCATGTGTTGACTCAACCGCTCCCGACTGTCAAATGAATTTGTGCGTAGCACTTTGGTGTGGCCATGCATGAAGTCACCTAGTATATGAGTCACGTAAAATATAGCTTAGCACCTAACGAAGCATTTCGGTGTGGTCTCGGCTTTACTTATCACACTGTTAATGATAGTTTAATGAAAATTTAGAATGAAACAGGTTTAAAATTGTAAAATCACATGTTACCAACACATTACGGGGCTGTCCATAGGCGCACAGACAATAGACAAATCATTCGAAAACCAATCAAATTACAAATTCTTTCCGATTTTTGATTACACAAAAACAAAACCCCGCTGCACGCTCTCATCAACCTGACAAACAGTGACACTCAACTACAACTGGAAACATCTTGCGAAATTCAACTCCTCACACATCATCACTCCAGAAAGACCAAAAATATTCATCCCACACTATACCGCACACAATCATAAGAATAAAAATTAAAATCAAAACAAAATTAAAACAAAAAAAAATACACAGAAACACAAATACAAAAACAACCAAAATCAAAACAACAAGAAGAAACCCACACTCACGAGCTCACATAAATCCCTTCCACTCGTCATTCATCCTGAAAGCCCAAGTACTCAAAATCCTGTCGCAATAACAACCACGCTCCGATCGACTGTCTTAATGGTTTTCCTACCTTTACCTTTATTGAAATCGGCACGCCATTGTATGTTATGGGAGCCAAGTAAGCATATTGCCTTTGGGCAAAAGAGGTTTTAACTCTAGGGATGGTGAACATTTCATTAGTTGCCATGCGTGTCATATGTGTCTGCTGAGTCTGCATCTTCCCTTCCTCTCGATGGTAGTGCCAGAGAATGGATTTGAGATGTTGAAAGACAGCTGGCAGTTGACGTCACAAGAGGGAAACGATGATGCAGGACCATAACAGGCCCAAAAAAAGAGGAAGAAGAAGAAGAAAATACTATGAATGATTTGGCTTAACCTTACATAGGTTGAAAAATCCAAATACATATGCAGAGTCCTCAATAGTTAAGATTACGTAGATATGTTATGGGAATCCAACAAGGATCAAAAGTGGAACCATGGCAGTCGCAGATTTTTACAAACTACTGAGCTGTGAGCCAAACTTAGAAAACAAAACTTGTTTATCTTACTCATAATATCATACGAGTCCGAAGTGTGAGTCATGCCACTCAAAGATCAACAAAAAATTCTGTACATCGAAAGCCAAATACTTGAAAGATACTTGGCCCAAAACAGAATGCGGGAGTGGAAACTGAGATCTAATAACGAAACTCGAAAATCGACGAGACAATAACTAATTACCAGTGACATAGCGTCACGGAGGCCTTTATGGATAGGCCATATAATCAGTTCTCATTTGAACAAAGATTATTATGCAAGTTCAACGACGCGAAAGAAGGTCACTTGGAAGACCGAGACAAAGGCTTTTAGATAGTGTGATGCGGGATCTTGGGAGGATGGGAATGAAAGGAGACTGGGAAGAGATGTCGAGTGATCGACAGGAGTTAATCAATTAAATTGTTCAATTTGATTATCCAGCCTGGCAAAAGTAAATTGTAAATTAAAGGATATTCATTTCTCATTTTGACTGTCCCTTGATCAAAATATTTTTTTTGTCACAATCAATTATTCAGATGGCGTTATCAAACTATTCTTACAATTCTGACCGAAATGCTGCATAGGTTAGGATATCATAGCATAGGTTAGTACATTGTGTAGACTCTTATAAACTTATGTTTATCTGTGAGTTATTTTAAAACTATTTTTTTGCATAAAATTGAGGTCTTTCGAGGTCGATGTTCAAGTCCTCTGCCAGCCCTCTGATGGTCAATTTGCGGTTTTCGGCCAACATTTGTTTGATTTTATCGATGTTTTCATCGGTTTTTGACTGCCACTGCGTTCGTCATCCTCGACTGACTCACGACCACTTCTGAAGCGTTCGTGCCACCGAAAAACACTTCTCCAACATTTCCAAGGTCTGCGAACCGTTTAATCCGTTTTTTACACAAATTTTATGCAAACTCGTTGATTCACAGTTGATGCCATTTTCGAACTTGTAAAAAATCGAAAACACGCACAAAGGTAGATGTACTCAGTACAGCGTAACTTTTACAAATGTCAAGCTATGACGCTGAAATTTGGAGGGAAGTGTCAATGATAGATGTGGTAACCTAACAAAAAAAGAAAAGAATTCCAATCGGGTGACTGACAGCGCCACACGGTGGCCGGTCCTAAAACTTTTTGACCAAGGTAGTACATATTTACCAACACAATTACTTCTAACATTTCTCTTAAGGCAAAAATTACATCAATTTTAGTTAATTTACATAAAATGTATTGGATATAATCAGCTTTATTAATCGATTGTAATAACATCACATGTGTTTATTGTATTGTATAAATATATCATAATTAATGTACACTACAAATAGTTAACATAACAAAAAAATGTGGTAACCTAACAAATAGATGTGGTAACCTAACAAAAAAAAAAAAAGAATTCCAATCGGTCGACTGACAGCGCCACACGGTGGCCGGTCCTAAAACTTTTTGATCAAGGTAGTATTCGCGTTAAATTTTCGTAAATATGATATTGTGGCCTTTATGTATGTGCTGACATGTATATTGTTTCTTTTTGAATAATATGATGATGATTTTAGCAATTTTGAGCACTCAAAAGTGCAAATGTGAGTGGAAGGCGTGTGTAATGAAAGGGAAATATAGTTGGATCAAGTGAATGCTACTCATATTTTGAAAGAAAGAAACGTAGAAGGTCAAAGGTTGTAAGATAACGTGTATGGATTTGGAAGAGGCGAAGGAAATGTGTCGAGATATGAAAGTCTGGCGATCTGTATGAAATGGCGTGATGGTATGGATGTATAAATTCACGACAACATAATATTTATGTTAATGTGGTAATAACTCTGAACTTAATGAAAAGGGATGAATTATTATTCTGAAAAGTCAGAGGACACCCCGTTTCGGGTCAAGTATGAAACTAGAGTGAGCGCAAAAATATTGCACAAATATTTCCCGCCTCCCTTCACGGGGTATTTTATCATTTTTTAAGAGAATCCCCCATCCCCATCCCCATCCATTTCAGTATGAGAAGAACAGAAATGTCTGTAGTTGCTCGTGAAATTCCAAGTAGACATTAAAATAAAATTTCTCCGGCATAATTTTGCATGAATGAATACTTTCAGGCTGTTCTCACCGAGAGGATCGTTAAAATATTATATTAAACGGACCAACAGGATAATTTTATGTAACGTCCTTTTAAATTTCCTTCTTCCTCTTTTCTATTCTCAGTTTTAAAAAATAAACCCTTTAAATTAAGTGTTTTGAGACTACCAAAGTATAATATATCTTGGAAAATCCTAATGAATTATAATTTTTGTTATTTTCTCTTTGTATTGTATAGCACTTCCGATGTATACAGTATAATTTGGTGAAATTATTTTCCGAACTTCGTATTAGAATAATTCAAGGGATGATAAGAAGCCGTTACACCGGAACAACAATTATATGATATTAAATGCTCTTGAAAGTCTGGAAATAGTTCAATCGGTGCATGGGGTAAACCCATAGTGAACAATAGTGTCCCTAAGGGTAATCCTATAAAATTCTAATTCATAAAAAATATTACAAATAATAAAATTTTATCGTTTTAGTGTTCTTAAATTTAATACAAAAATAGCGGTTTCTTAGCCTCGTTTTTCTTAACACTTGCTTTACTGTGCTAAAAAAATTCCGCCAGCCACGGTGCTGGACGCTAAGCGTCCAGTGAAAAATGTATATTTTTAAATAAAATCATGCAAAATCTGCTAGGTTATTTTTTGTAAATAGCTATAAAAATCCTTTTATCATGTATTAAAACGTCGAATAATCAAATAAAATATAAGTCTTGGCCACTTGCTATCCATCACAGAGTGGCAAGTGTTAATGTTGTCAATGCCAACTACTAAAGATTACTAGTGATATTGTTATCGTTTCAAATTTAGTCAGTTCGGAGTACCCCTGAAGATAAGTCGCATACGACATGAAACTAGTTGGGTTAAATATATTTTTTTAAGTGGATAAAACAAGGTTTAAATTTTTAATTATGTGATTATTCCAGTTTTAACTCTAAAACTCCAGAAATACTACAAGTATCAAGAATGTATGACATTGTAATTTATTTTTATCAAACACTATTTATTCCACTTTTTTGTGATATATTTTGTGGTATAACCCTACCGGTTTCAAGGCTTTCACCTCATCTTCAGGGGAGCGCAAAGAAGATTGAATGCTGTTCGAACTGGTACCGATATACACGCTTCGGCGGTTGGGGAGTGAGGGAGGCATGGGACAATTTCGGCCAAGAGCGGAGAGTTTTTGGGAAATAACTGTTCAACAGATGTTTGGATCGGTGTACTGACTTAGAAATTTCTAGGGCCTCTAATCTGTCCAATTTATTTCCGTTACTGCTGATATGTAAGAATTTGGCATCATCGATAGAAAAAGTATGGTTTTCTCGGTGACAATGATTTCAGAATAAATTAGAGGATTTGTTAAGGCGGATTTGTGTTCACGAAATCTCTTTTCAAAAGATCTTCCTGTCTTTCCTATATAGAAATTATCACAGTCAGAACATCATTTAGTCTTGTTTGCGCTCCCCTGAAGATGAGGTGAAAGCCTTGAAACCGGTAGGGTTATACCGTCACAAAAAAGTGGAATAAACAGTGTTTGATAAAAATAAATAACAATGTCTTTAAACCTCCACAACGTTAATGCCTTAACTATAAACAACATAGAATGTATGACAGAATACAGTATAGATTGATAAGGTATGAATGTGAACTTAACACTGATGTGTTAAGTAAGATGAAGAAGAGGACGTTGAGATGGTTTGGGCATAGATTGACAAAACAGATATATAATGCAAATGTAAGAGGAAGACCAATGAAAGTATGGTTGGATTAAGTGAATGGTATTCTGAATGAAGGAAACATATAAGTTATATGAGAAGGTGTATGGATATAGAAGAGACTAAGGAGGTGTGTCGAGATAGGAAAATATGGCACCATGTCCTCTCTGACTACTCCGACAGGGAAATGGCGTGATGGTATACCATATATGTACGAGTATATAGCAATAAAAATGTTTAGGACATTTGGTTTCACTTATGTTACATACTCGTATACCATACACGAAATAAGTTACTCAATAATTAATATTGCTATTTTTTGTTCTGGCAATTCACTCTGCTGAGATTACTTTGTGGATAATTAATATTCATAAAAATCCATCGTGATCTAGATTATCTGATAGTCATTCGGAAGCGATATTTAAGATGTCATCAATATGATGCAGGCATCCTGCTATGAAAAAATAAATGGATATTTTGATAGTTATAATTTGAAGTATAATTATTTATCTAGAATAAATATGTCAATACTTACATTTAAAAATTGTAATATTTAAAAAAAAAATTTATCTCTGATCCCCATTTATTTTTGTGAGACAAAGTATCCTAGAAAAGTATCAAAGATCCGCCTACGAAAAAGTTTGGCCACACCTCAGATAGACTATAACTGAAGGTGATGCTGTGGATGATATGGCAAAATGGAGTAACTCACAATTTACCTGTTTTGAATTTTTTATTATTTATTTAATTTAATTAACGACACAACAGTGTTTTTATTATATATACAAATGAACATGTGACAGGTTATACAAGTACTTAAAATTATTAACAAAAAATACAAAACTTTATCTTAAACTAATATGAACTCCACATCTCCAACACCCCAAAATAGACAAAGACCGAACCAATTGAAATATTAGTCGAGAAATCGAAAATTAACCAAAAATAAGTATCATCAACTCATTAAATATTACGCAATAATAATAGAAATGTTGCAATAATAAAATAATTTGAAATTGTGATTTAATTTCATTTCGATACTTACAAACTTATGGCAATAAGACAACGATGTACGCACATACTCGTACAACAGTAAATATAATCTAATAGTGGATTATGATTTTAGATCCAAAACCAGTCAATTCTGATTAAGGGCAGGACGTTTGAAATTAATAATTGATCAGAGTGCGAGGATAGTCTGGGTGAGGTGATCCGTTAGATATGAGCAGAGTGACAGGCCGCGGGCTGGCGGACTAATGGCGGGATTGCGGCATCAATAATGCAGACTGGACCTGCCAACCGACAGGATGATAGCACGGCGAACAGCGGAGGCTATTTTCATTAATATGGTCTGGTGGGAGACGGTTGGGTACTGGAAAGGTCGCTGTGGGGGAAGGAGATTGATAACCCATCCCATGTAGTGTTCAAGTCTGGTGTTAAAAGGTTTATCCACAAGAAGGGATCAAAAAGTTTTACGATCTTCTGGGACAGCCATCTGCGTTTTGAACCCATTCAATGATCAAAGATCACCTCAAGGGCACATACATTTCAGTGAAACATCTCCACGACCTACATGGTCTAGATGGTAAGCCACTTGTTTTCCTATCTCGACACATATATTTCATCTCTTCTACATTCATACCACCTTCTCATATAAATTCAACGACTTTTAACATTTCCTTCTTTCAAAATATCATTCAATTGACCCAATCATTATTTTGTTGGTTTTATTCTACCATGCCCTCCACTCATATTTGCACTGTATATGTATCTGTTCTGTTAGTGTTTCTTCATCCATTCGATCCACATGCTCTAAGCATGCCAGAACGCTCTATTTCATCACACTCAACATCTAGATCATCCGATCTAGACCATCACACTCAACATCTAGATCATCCGATCTAGACCATCACACTCAACATCTAGATCATCCGATCTAGACCATCACACTCAACATCTAGATCATCCGATCTAGACCATCACACTCAACATCTAGATCATCCGATCTAGACCATCACACTCAACATCTAGACTCGTAGTAACACATTCGGTATTAGGTATAGTGCAATATATGTCTATAGTGTTCATCAATAATCATACATTTTCATAAGAATTCCCAAAAATGATTGTCTTCACGTGCTTCCTAGAGCTGCACACACCACCCATTTATCTAACACTTAGAGGCAGACCATCCCACGCTGCAAGATCAACAACGGTAAAAGTCGTATCATAATATCCTGCCATTTTGGATCGAATCGGATCAATAAATATATTCAATGAAGACGAAATCGACCTCAATGTTCTATTTTTCTTCGAAAAAACAAGTTCGAAAGATCCTCGTACAATGGAGACATCCCATCAAGGGACTTGGATACAAAGAGACAAAGTTTGAATTTGTTGATTTCTTACCACGTGGCTGTTTTTAAACCAACCAGAAATATTTTATAAGAGGACTTAAGTGAAAGTGGCGTACATTGAAAATATATTATTTATATTTAGCACAATGTTATGCAACAAGTGAAGCATGAAATCTTTTGTGCATGCTTAAATAATGCAATGGCAGAAAGGTAACAGTTCACGATACAATCAAATTTAATACAAATTTGACTCTAGAGATCCTAAAATACGATTTTTTTAAATTTTATCTTGGTTCCTGTGCTACAACATTGGATTCCAACAATAGCACTTTACACCAGACCTTTTTTAGAACAAAAATCTTTGCATACGTCGAACAGTGAGTTATTACCCTTTTCCCGTGATGTCGGATTATAAGTCCGCCGTCACTACTATCCTTTTTACACTCAGGTGTGTCGCCATCGGAGAAGGAGTCACTTTGGGCAGTTCTTGCTTTGTTTCTATGTGACGTCGCGCTCATAAAAAAAATAAGGAAGATTTCGATCTTCTAGTGTACATGGATGGGGACTTATTTTGTAATAGCGTGGATTGAGGTGAGATCGAAATGAACTGAACTGAAGTTTTTTAAGAGAGGGAGAACTAAGTGAACACAATAACAATCCGCCCATGTGAACCCGGTCTATGAGTTTGTGCGTTGGCCACAGTACAAAAACCATAGAAACCGAAACAAAATAATCAAGAAGTGACAACTGTCATATTGAAAAAAACCGTTTTGAATATGGAACTGTATTAACTTATGTATTTTTGAGTTTCTGAATATCATTACATATTGGTACGGCATTTTATTGTTTTAATATTAATTAGTTATGCAACGTTTCTTTTAATTCAAAATACGTTTTAGAATATTCTTATTTTTCCAATATTATAAAGCACAAATTGTAATACCATACTCCTTCGCCATAAAACACAAAGTAAAAATATTGTGTATAGAACAAAAACTTTTGGTTGTTTTCTCTTTTGTCTTTCAATGTTAGTTTAATTTTAGATTTTTTTTTAAATAAACTTGTTTTAAAAGACACATTTATAAATATGAGTATGTTTTGTTGTTTTTTTGACAATTTTTGTTGAAGCGAGGTAAGTTTTGATTAGAACCAATCACAGTATTTTTGATAAGTTGAATTTTATTGACAGATCTTATATTTAAAAGGTATGAAAATACAGCGTGATAAAGAAATACATTTATGATGAATTTGGCAAAATGTACAATATCGTTTTTTTTATGACCGTGTCTTAGCAGCTTAATATTCAATCTAAGGAATCAATGCGAATAAACTCAAACATAATATATCTTATAAGAGTTATACGAGTATGAGCTTTATCGTTAAATATTATTTCAACTTTCTATTTCCGTATCTCTCATCGCGTATCTGTTTTCATTGCGAAATTTCTTATTCCAGCCAATGCGATGAATTGATTATGTGAATAATATATTCGTATTGACACACATATACTATCACGGCAATTCCCTGTTGGGATAGACATATAGGGCATAACACCACACACAATACACTTCCGTCGCTTCGCCCACATCCATACACATTTTAATATGTCTTCTTTCGATTATCTTATTCATTACTTTTGATTATCTTATTTATTCAAGGCAAAATAGAAGGTCGAAGAGGTGTTGGCAGGATCCTGGCTCCGCAATATACGTGATTGGACTGGTATAATGAGCGTTGGGGATATTTTTCGGGCTGCCGGGGACAAAGATGCTTACTCTCAGGTGATATTCAACGTTGGGGGGACCTGACACGACACTAGGAAGAAGAAGATTCATTACTTTTCTTTAACCAAATTTCATTAACTTGGTTCAAACCATACTTTTCTCGGCCGTCCTCTACCATGTCTCCCATATATGTTTTCATTAGAAATTTGTTTTTTTAGTCCAAACGAACTCATGATTGCCAAAAATCTATAACTAATAATGTGCGGAAAAGAAGATATTCTTAACTATCAACCAAAAACATTCTCGCTGTTTGTACGTCGGCTGCAATGCAAAAATCATGAAACTTAAACCAAATAATCAAGAAGTGACAGCTGTCATATTGGAAAAATAAATATTCTCCGAAACATGTTTTGAATATATGTATTTTTTTGTATTTATGATTGATGTATTTGTGAGTTTCTGACTATTGGTACAGTATTGGTACAGTATTATTGGTACAGTACTTAATTGTATTAATAATTAGTCATGCAAGGATTTCTATGATTAAAAACATGTTTCAGGTCATCTTTATTTTCCTAATATTATTTGACAGCTGTCACTTCTTGATATGATTATAAAACATAAAATAACACTGGCAAATAATGCATATATTAAAACAGATGACTTTACTTTTAAAAAGTGTAGTATAAATATCTAAGGTATTTTAAGTGTAATATAAATATCTAAGGTATTTTAAGTGCAATATAAATATCTAAGGTATTTTAAAAGTGTAATATAAATATCTGAGGTATTTTAAGTGTAATATAAATATCTAAGGTATTTTAAAAGTGTAATATACATATCTAGGGTATTTTAAGTAAGTACTTTGTGCCAACTTTTTTGTATAGAAGTGAAACATGGATCTTGAAAAAAACTGAAAGGGGCCAAATAAATGCCGTAGAAATTATTGTACTGAGAAGAATACAGAGGGTGGCAATGTATGATAGAATACGGAATGAAGTGATTAGGGATGAGTGTGAACTTAAGGCTGATGTATTGCGTTAAATCAAGAATTCCTAAACTATTTTCGACCCCAGACCCCTTTACCAAAAACTTTTAAAACCGTCGACCCCCTAGTCATTTACTTAACTTACTCAAATTAATAAGTTTGTACAGTACTCGATATTAAATATTTCACTAGATATCAAACTTTTCATTTTTATCACCTGTAATTAAGGATTAAAAAATATAAAAGGACTACGGATTATGGCATTATCTTGTGCAACATTTAATATTCAAATCTGCGCTGACGAAAATCAAAGCAAAAAAAATACGAGCAGTTTTTTTAATTTTTTACATTTATGAATTAAATATGTTAATCCAAAATAAGTACAAATATTGACAAATATTCTTAATTAGGTACAGTACCCGGCGGTAAATAATACACATCGGGCTTAAGAAAGAGACTGCCGGCCATAATCGGTTAACTTCGGCTTTGTAAAGCGTCGTCTCTGTTATTCATACACGTGTTCCATCGCGATTTGTCATTCGTTGTCAAACGTTCTAGGGATAGAGACGACGCTCTACAAAGCCGAAGTTAGCCGATTATGGCCGACAGTCTCTTTCTTAAGCCCGATGTGTATTACTTACCGCCGGGTACTGTACCTATAGGAATTGTAGATATTTTGAAGTAACAAACAAATAGCAGTAGTAAGGAGGTCTATTTTTGCTGTCGTCGACCTCCAAATTTTTTTATTGAAACTATCGACCCCTAGAAAAATCAATATCGACCCCTTTGGGAACTCTTGCGTTAAATGAATATCACTGAAATGGTTTGGATATATAGGTACACATATTTTGAAAGAAGGAAACGTATAAAATCAAATAAATATTAGAAGGTGTTTGGATGTAGAAGAGGTGAAAGATATGTTTCGAGGTAAGAAAATATAACGTTCTGTCCTCTTTGCTTACCCTGACAAAGATATATCGTTATGTAAATTTAAATTGAATTAAAAAATCTTTTTGAAAAATATTCAAGTTTTTTTATTTACTCCCGTCCTTGACGGGTAATTGTTACAATTATTTCAATAATTGTCTATATTCCATAGATTTTCTTGTACCGTGACAAATTGAAAGATAAAAGTAGAAAATGTTTTTACCATCACTTGACACTGGCGTATACTCCTTCATATATAGGAGTTCACGGCCCATTATTCAAAGAGAGAGAGAAATGTTTTTTATCAAGATCCGTGCATTTCGACTCGGTATGGGATTAAATTTGCCAAAAGAAATCTGATGTCTAAATTCTTTCAACACAGAGAGAGAGAGACCAGACAGCCTTTTTATATTATCATTATTCGATTTGCCTCGCATCCGACTATGATAAAAATAAATCCAAGGTGTAACTGTATTTATTGAATTCTCTTTTGAACAAAAATCCTCTCGCGACAAAAACCTGTTCTCTGAGCCCGGGACAGCCCGTTATGACAGACATTTTGATAGAGGTTGACATTTCAGTACTGAGGACGTGATCATTGATCAGTGAACTTTGATCATTATGATCACTGATCACTAATTTATCAAAGACCGAGGAAACAATGGAAGCATATGGTAGGAGAAATTTTATATGTAAGAAAGGTTAGAAATACGAGCAACAGAATAATAATTATAATTAAATAATAAAATGACAATTTATATAGTGCCATTTCGAGAGCATATTGTATTGTATTACACTTTTGTTGTATACAGTACAACCTGTCGGGCTTATTGCCATGTGGCATTATCTTCCAAGCAATCAGAAATATATTAAAGAGACCTTAAGTGAAAACCAGACTGGAATCCCTTTTATTTTTTTAAATCTGGGTTCCAATGGGAATCGAACCCGCAATCTCCAGGCTGGGAGACAAGCGTTTTACCAACAAGGCCACGGAGGTCGCCTAGTTGGTAAGAGCATACTATTCTGAAGGGCGCTCTTACTCGGAATTTGAACCCACTATAAAAAATATTATGAAATAAATATGTATAGGTTGAGTGTTAAGATGGGAAGGTAGTGGCTGCGGCCATTAGATTGGCCCTGTATCTGCACATATTCAGAAAAAACATATTTGGTAAAAAAAATGGATAGAAAACTTAGCAAGAGAAGATACACTACAAAGAAACCTTCAAAGATCTTAGTAAAGGGTATTTCGAATTGAGCGGTTTTTTAAATTCTTGGATAAAACACAGATGGCGTCGCGAACTTGCCTGAGTCTTGTGACATTTGATAAAGTGTAATGTATGACATTTATAAAAATGGAGTCGACAACGCGTTCAAATTGTTGAATTATTTTATGTATCATAATATCCGGAAACGGTGATGTTAATTGGCCACCAAGATCAAGTGATCTGACACCGCTGGACTATTTTCTTTGGGGTAACGTGAAAAGCCAGGTCTATAAGAATGACCAATCAATTCCTGAGCTGAAAGACGAAATTATTCACGTTATTAGTGAGTTAGAACCGCAATTATGCCAAAATGTCATCAAAAATTTTGACAAACGAGTGGACATCTGTGGAACTGCAAGAGGTGGACATTTGGCGGATATTGTTTTTTGTCTTTCAATGTCATACTTCAATGACCAATAAAAAGTTTTTTTATTGTAAATCAAAGCAAATGGTGTGTTTTATTCAAGAATTTAAAAAAATTGAATAAAAAACACGCTCAATTTGAAAGACCCTTTACATGTGATTGTAACACATTCGGCTTTAGGTGTAGTGTTCCGGGTAGTGTTCATATAACATCATCAAATTTGATAACCTCCCAAAAAGGGTTGTCTTTAAGGATGTGGAAGAGTTACAGGCTTTGTGAGTGAATAAAAAAACGTAGAAATCTTCCCTCTTTGTCTATCATAAAAAGGACATCGCTGATGGTATGGAGGTGTAAACATATTTAGTTTCACTTATAAGCTGTATTTTATTAATTTCAAACAATGCTCACTAGAGATGATATTTTATTATCATTCAAAAGAGCACTATACAAGTCATCTGAGTATTATTAAACGCTATTAGCATGGTGATACACAACTCCGTGGTCTAGTCGACATTACGCTTGTCTTTCAAATTTACCGAACTCGATTCCCGTTAGTACGAGTACCTAATTTATTTTGAAAAGCGTTACAGAGTGTTTTTTTACTTAAGTGTCTTTTTAAAACATCAATTTATTCTTTTGTATACATGGTTAAATGCCGTGCACCTGGCGGGCTTATTGTTATATAACAATTTAATCCAAAACCTACTTATCTTGAATAAGTTGTTTTTTCCCCGCGGGGAGCACAAACGCCTGTGATCTGACGACAATCCAAGTTTCAAATCACAAATACTTTAAAAAAATGACACAAAACCGGAATAAAAATTGAACTAAAATTTAAAATAATCTTCATTCTAGCGACATCTCTGAAAACCTTGTCAAATAATATATTAGTTTATGAGATATTGTTGAATAAACAGAGCGCCGAATTTTTTTGGTTTCTCAATATTTCCAGCATTAACGACCTGTCGCGCGGATCGAGTCCTGCGATGAGTCTCTCTTACGTAAATAAACATTACTAAGTCTCTCTTACGTAAATAAACATTACTAGTGCTATATGCATTTGATTGGGTGAGTGTCATGAAGCATTGATTTGATCGTAGCATTCCTTTGTTTATTTTACGTAATGTTAAGTTTATCTCCTTTATTTAATGAGTCTCCTTAAGAGTAATGACTATTATTTATTATCAGAAAATTACTTAAGTGTCATGTTAACTTGGTGTTGTAATCAAATATCAGTGGTTCTAAACAAAATATGTGTTTAAACTTAGAAATTAAAAAACGCTGAAATTGTGCCGCGCACAGGATTCGTGGAATTTGATTTTTAACGCGGTGAACAGGTTAAATTTATGTAAATAAATACCTTTCTTTCAACAATAATGGTAGGATAAGAGGAAGATAAAGGAAACAAAGGAAAATCAAGAAAGAATTGATATATCTGGATTTCGGAAGATATTGTCAGATGGCAATAAACCCGCCAGATTATACTATATACAACGAAAATACAATACAATAAAGGTTAAATATTCCATTTATAGGCATTAGTAAGGTTTCAAATGAAATTATTATGGAAATCGATATTCCATGATTTCGCATCAGCTTCTGATACATTCCTAATACCCAATGAATATATATCGTTACAGGGGGATTAATGGAATATTTATTCAGGATAACTCTGGAAGCCGTGACGAGACCAGGATCCCCAGGACGTGCCGGCGGGCCTGACGCCAGGCTTACAGGATAATTGCAGAGTGTCCTGCGTCCTGGTGTTGATCCCTGCCATCAGATATGCCCATGAACGGGGAAGGGTCGTGCCCAATATGAATAATAATGATAAAATAAAAAGCTAGAAACAATGGATAAACGTGCAGTGTAGTATATAGCATACTTAGGAATAAATTAAAGACGCCACTAATTAATACCTATAGTATATTTACCTAAAAAAAAGTACGGAATGGCAGATACAATTGGAGAGAATTCTATATATTGATGAAACAATCCCGATGGATTCACGCTTACTGCCAGAGAAAATAAGATCTGCATATTGCACAACGTCCATTCAGTTGAAAAGCAAAGCTATGCAGTGGAGATTTCGTTTCTTTTTTCTCCTCTTTAAGTGAGTGAGCGGTGTCCAACCAGCAAACTCACAGGTCACAGTGGTGTACTCGATCCGATGGTACACCTGAGATGAGACGATCGGAGCACACCGATATGCTATTTTTTTCCTTTTATTAAAGAATAGATATGACCGAAGTCATAGATATCCGTATACCTCCGAATACTAGGCGGATAATATGCCTGTGTCGTTCGAGGGGAGAAGTACAGCGCGGGGATGGAACCGACGACCTTCCGCATGGACAGTACATACATACGAGTATATTGGAATGACTCAAAGAAACATAGGCACTAGAATATAACAACATAAGCGTTGTCTATCTATTTGTAATAAGAATTTTTCAGAATTCGACAACCATATTATAGAGACAAATCATAATATTAAACAAAGTGATGTTAAAGTTATATATCTTCTTCTTCCTAGTGTCATGTCAGGTCCCACAACGTTGACTATCACCTGAGAGTAAGCATCTTTGTCCTCTGCAGCCCAAAAAAAGATCCCCAACGCCCCTTATGCCAGTCCAATCACGGAGCCAGGAGATTTGTCTCATGCCAACACCTCTTCGACCCTCCCTATTTTTCCTTGGATGATCACCCAAAGTTTTATATACGTTACAAAAATTATACAAAACAATGAATATTGAACCATTAGAGACACACAAAGCCATAAACAAACACGAAATAGTAATAAATAACCAAACAATACACAAAAAGGTTTTACCCTTCTTAAACATTGTTCCTTTTCAATAGACCACATACACTTCGTAACATAACACCAGTCTAACTGAGCACGGTTTTTTGTAACAAATCGGGATCATTCTGCCTGAAGAGAGCCTCGGAATAGAAGGTAGATACACGTGTAGCGAGGATAAATGTAATTTATTGTTAAATATTCTAACAAAAGGACAATTTATATAAGGACATTTAGAGAGCTCACTCTCAAGGGCGCTCTAACTCGAGATTCAAAATCACTATTATTGTAACAAATATAAAATAAATAAATAAAAGTTTAGTGTAAAGATAGGAAGGTTGAAGCTGCGAGCATTAAATAAGATACCACGCATCTGCATATTTAAAAAAAAACTTATTTAGTAAGAAAACCGCAGAAAAAACTACAAAGAACCTTTGTAGTTCTTCCGATATGTGGTAGTTACACATTCAGCTTTTAGTGAAGCGTAGTGTATATTGATGTAGTAAACTCTTAATAATAATAATTTAACGCAATTTACATACATACAATCACGCCGTGTCCCTTGCGGGGCCAGTAGAGACAACATATCTCCAATCTTTTATATTCAAACACAAATCTAGTCATACACAATCTACCATTAATCGTACTTCTAACTTTATCTACTTTCAAAATCTGTTCCACTTAATCCAGCCACGTTTTCCTCAATCTACCTATTTTATGAACACCTTGCACTCTGAATTGTACACTTGTTTATCAATTATTGCGTCATTCGTTCTCCTCGCATCCTTAAAATATCCATGAATTAATTTTTGATGTTTTCATTTCGCCTTCTTTCATACATTGACCCTTGAAAGTCAAGTCCAAGTTTTAATTCCATTCGTCAAGGTAGGCATCAAGATAATATTATGTGTTGTTATTTTTGCTACTTTTTACAAAGCGGGGATGTTGTATACTACATTACTTGAACAGTTTACCTTGTTCCCTGTCGTTACCCTTCTTTAAATGTCCCTTTCATCTCGCTCATCGCGAACGTGGATGAAATTATAGTAGAGAAAAACTGAGATAAATATGGTTGGAACAAGTGAATTAAGCTATAGAGAACAAAATGTTAGCAGTGAGGGAAATCTAAGTAACTTTATGACAAGATGTATAGATGTAGAGGAGGCAAAAGAAGTATTGTATTACACTTTCGTTGTATATAATACGACCTGGCAAGTTTTCATATAGCAATCAACCAGAAACATGTTTAAAAGGTCTGAAGTAAGAACCAAACTGACACCGTTTTTTTTAAATTTTGGGTTCTAACGGGAATCGAATCCATAATCCCCTTAGTTAGAGTTAAAATACTCAACTAAACCACTGAAGTATGCGGTGATGGGGCTGCTTTAAGGTATGTCTTTCCTGCCTACCTCGAGAAGAAAATGACTTGATGGTTTTTATTATTTTGTTGATAGCTATATATATGGTATATTGATAAAAACAAGCCCTGACAACGAGAACTGAACGGTCTTGAAACGTTGGCACAAAAACGCGATGTAAATTCAAAAAAACCTTTTATCATATAAACTAAAAAGCTGAAGGAGAATAAAATTATTAAGTATGTAGATAAAATGATAGGACTCTATCCCAGGTTAAAGGGAAAGGTCTCCCTCTAACTTGATAAAGTAAAGTTTTATTTCACCCCCATAATTTGAAGTACAAAGATACGCCTCTAACTCGGCAACAGTAAAATGTGACCTATATTATTTTTAAAGGGAAAAGAAGATTTCATATAAGAATAACTACCTACTCGGAATAAAGGTTTTATTGAGCATACTATTATGCCCAGCTTTTCCAGGACCAATATCGTTACCAGTATTTGAATAATTTTTCAGGAGAGATAAAAAAAAACATGGCAGAAAATACAACATATAAACATAAGTTTTATCAATAAACGATTTAAAATATGATGCTTTTTTGTAACTTTGTATATTTATTTATTGACAGAATAAATTACGTTTAAGCGTCTTTTACATATCACAGTAACAATTATAAAACAAAATACATCGTAAAATTATTCTAAAAAAAACATTGTAAAAATTCAGGAGTATACAGAAGAATGATATAGCTTTCAAAATATGGTATGAGAAACTATCAACGTACTACCTTGATCAAAAAGTTTTAGGACTTTATTCATAAAATCGAAAATACAAGTTTATTCATCAAAATCGATATGGTCCCCTTCAAAGTATTCCCCATCGACTGCAACGCACTTACGCCAGCGCTTGATCCAATTCTCGAAACACCGCTGGTACTCAATTTTCGGTATGTCCATCAGTGCCGTCTATGATTTTTTCATGACACCCTCTCGGGTGCTGTAACGCGTTCCGCGAAGCGGTTTTTTAAGTCGGTTGAACAGGAAAAAGTCGCAGGGAGCCTGATCAGGTGAATTCAAAGGCTGCTGGATAGTAGTCGTGTTGTTTTTGGTCAAAATTTTATGGAAATCATGTCTTTCGCGATTTCAACGCGGTCCTTTTTTGCATGAAATTGAGGTCTTTCGGCACCAGTTTTGCAGCGACACATCTGAGGCCCAAATCACTAACCAAAATGTCTTGAGCGGATCCATAAGCGATGTTCAAGTCCTCTGCTAGCTCAGAGAGCTGATGGTCAATTTGCGGTTTTCGGCCAACATTTATTTGATTTTATCGATGTTTTCATCGGTTTTCGACTGCCACTGCGTTTGTCATCCTCGACCGACTCACGACCACTTCTGATGCGTTCGTGCCACCGAAAAACACTTCTAGATGTTTCAAAACTGAGATGACAGAGTTTGAAATTAAATTTTTCTTTAATATTAGGTCCTTACATATGAAATTGGCGTTTTGCCGTACTGGCAACTTTGATCTCAAATATCTTCTCTTTGGTTAGGAATTCCAAATTTATACAGCTATTTACTCAAGTATTTGTGTTTCGAAAATTATAATTCATTTGTTTTTTCCTCAATTGTTTTTTTTCTTTGCGTCACTCAGTTTACAAAATGGAAAACTTGAAATATCGTGTTATTTACGAGTACGAGTTCCACCGTGGCACCAGTGCTGCAGAAACGGCTCGAAGGATTAATGATGTGTATGGCGACGGTGCCGCAAAAGAAAACACAGTGCGTTTTTGGTTCCAACGTTTTCGTTCTGGAAATTTCGACCTGCAGAATAAGCCCCGTGGACGGCCGGAGACCAAAGTTGATAATGAAGAATTGAAGGCTATTGTGGAAGCGGATCCATCGCAAACCACGTCCGAGTTAGCTGCAGGCTGCGGTGTTAGTGATAAAACTGTTTTAATCCACTTGAAGCAAATTGGGAAGGTGAAAAAGCTTGAAAGGTGGGTACCTCACGAATTGAGTGAAGCAAATCAACAAACGCGCGTTGACTGCTGCGTTGCATTACTCAACCGGCACAATAATGAAGGGATTTTGAATCGAATCATTACCTGTGATGAAAAGTGGATCCTGTATGATAATCGGAAGCGCTCATCGCAATGGCTGAACCCTGCCGAACCAGCCAAACCATGCCCCAAGCGAAAATTGACTCCAAAAAAGTTACTTGTGAGCGTTTGGTGGACTAGTGCTGGTGTCGTTCACTACAGCTTTCTTAAATCTGGCCAGACGATTACGGCAGATGTCTATTGTCAGCAACTGCAAACCATGATGGAAAAGCTAGCTGCTAAACAACCGAGGCTGGTTAATCGCTCTAGGCCACTGCTGCTTCATGATAACGCTAGACCACACACTGCACAACAGACGGCTACCAAATTAGAAGAGCTTCAATTGGAATGTCTAAGACATCCACCGTACTCTCCGGACCTTGCCCCAACAGATTACTATTTTTTTCGAAATTTGGATAACTTCTTGCAAGGGAAAAAATTCAACTCCGATGGGGCAGTCCAAACCGACTTCAAAGATTTTATTGATTCCCGTCCGAATGGTTTTTTTAGTAAAGGGATCGATGAACTACCTATGAGATGGCAAAAGTGCATAGATAGCAATACTTTGATTAAATAAATATATTATATTAAAAAAAATCAACTTTATGTTCCTCCCAAACAAAACGCCAATTTCATATGTAAGGACCTAATATTTAATAACTAATAAAAGCAAATGAAAGTTTAAAATGAAATTAGTTCATAATAAATCAATCCAAACTATTCCATGCAGTCATATTATATTTTTTTCAAATATATCAGAAAATGTAAAAAATGGATTGGATCCTTTTTGAAATAAATAATCGTTAATTGGTAGTCATAAAGAATATTATTTATCCTGTAAATTACCAAATTATGTTAACATAATAGAGAAAAAAAATTGAGAGTGATAAGCTATCAAAAGATCCGGGATTTCGTAACACCCTATAAATCGAGATAAATCCCATCAACAACAGGGCGAACCCGGCCACGAGGACACGATATTTTTCAGCCCACACCCTTGTACACATTAACCATATTACGAAAATATTATTATAATAGTTGATGTAATTATATATGAACATTGTATTACGTTTTTTTGTATACGGTGCAACCTGAAGGGTTTAACGCCACGTGATAATCCCTTCAAATCAAACACAAAGTTTTTAAAGAAGCCTTAAGTGAAAACCAGACTGGAATTCCTTTAATAAAATGGGTACTAACGAGAATCAAACCTGCAACATCCGAGTTGTATGACAGACGTCTTACCAACTAAACCATGGAGATCGTTCTAATAAATATATACAAACATTATTTGTGTATATAAGTCCAAATACTGAAAGAAAATTTGACAGATTTCAAGTCTGGGACTGAAAATCAAAGCGTAACTTAAATTAAAATACACCACTTACCAGATGGCGATTTCTTGACGGTCAAATCAGAAAGATCCAAAATATAAAGCGAAGATTCTGAAAAAAAAAACAAATCATTTTTTATCTGGGTATAAAAATTATGACAAGTAAAATAATTTTGTTATTAAGACATGGCATGCATAACATGAGGACACATGAATAAGGTTTTTCAGTGTTGCACCGTGTGGTTTTGCTTATGATGGTTTGACGTCATATGTTAAGTTAATTGATACGAAGAACCGCGAAGGCCTCAAAATATATGTTACGAGTATATACTCGTATTATGAGGACACTTCTTTCACGTTTTGGTATTGATTCGCCATCAGATGTTATTACGACTTCATTTCAATAAGTGCCATTTACGAACTTCCTTTCATAAGAAAATGTATTTTATAATATATACTCCTAGCTACAAAACATATTATTTTCCTGTTGGGGTAGGTAAAGCGCCAATCTTTCCTATCCCGGCATACTGCCCTCGCCTGCTTCACATTCACGTATCTTCTCACACATTTCATTCTTTTTCTTTTACTTCTTACCGTTCATTCTTTCAAAATTTCATTCACTTAACCCAACTATAAGTTTTTTATGTTGTCCTCCATTACGACTCCCACTCGTCCTTGTATAGTAAACTGTATAGTCAGTTTTTCGTTACCTATCATTTCAACATGTCTAAACCACCTCAACGTGCTCTTTTTCACCATACTTATCAGTTTTTAGCTCAAATTCGTCCTTAATAATTACATTTGATATACCATGCTTTCTTTTTAGTGAATGCATTCCAACTATTTACGTGGCTCCTTTCATTAAGTTTTCACGTCCATTATTTACTCCCATATAACATATATTTTTTAAATACATACATATCATCATAACGTCTCCCTATCGGGATAAGCAGAGAGGACAGACAACCAGACTTGCCTTACGTGACACATATTTCGCCTCATCTATATCCATACACCTCATACAACTCCGGCGACTTTTTCAATTTTCTTTTTTTCATAATATCACTCACTTGATCCAACCATACTTTCCTTGGTGTTGCTTTATCACGCCTTTCTTCGACATTTGCACTGTATATTTTTTTGTTATTCTTTCTTCATTCATTCGTTCTACTTGCCCAAACGAACTCAGACTGCTCTTCTTAACCTTAGTTAAAACACCAATCACATTCCTTAATTCATCCCTAATCATTAATTCCATATAATGTCCTACAATTTTACCCCCTGTATTATTCTTAGTGTACTCATTTCCACAGCATTTCTTCGGTTCCTTTCAAAGTTTCGGCTCGGTTCAATATAAAAATGCAGAACCAAATAAGAGTTATCACAAAAAAAAACTAAATACAATGTGATAATAAACTAACACCTACAGAATCCATGTTAATATTTGCATTCATTGTATGCATAAATATTTATTCAAATTGATTTGCAAATGCTTTTGGAAACAGCATGAAACAAATTAATTCAGAATTGCATTGTTTGTGCCATTGTTACAAATAAATTGAAATCTGTTGTAAGCTGGAATTAATTGAAAATATGATTAAAAAAAATGGAGTGTTACATGTTTCCAAATTACTTTTAAATATTTTTGTTATTAAAATTGGTTTTTGATTTGTTTCAAATAAAAATTTGTAATTGTAACTAAGCACAATATGGGCGTAAGCACCTATTGAAATAATTAATTGACTCTTGAGGAAATTCTAATGTTAGCAATAATCTTCTTTGAGTAGGATTTTTATGGGAGATTGCCAAATACTTTCAAGATTTTCAAAACACATTCTTCTTTAATACGGCGTATTACTTGTTGATTTACTAGAGAACAAATTTTGTAATATGTTTCAATTTATGATTAAAATTAAAACGCTGTATAATCCACTTGAAAATATATCGCCTGTTGAAAATCATAGTAGCGAAACTACAAAAAAATAAATTTTCGAGTTAAGACTTCCAAATGGCACTAAAATTACTCCTATTTTACGTGCTTAAGTGGCGAAAGTATATTTCAACTCCTTGACGCTTCTAGGAGTTGAAATATACTTTCGCCACTTACGCGCGTAAAAAAAGTCATTTTAGTGCAATTTGGAAGACTTAACTGGAAAATTTATTTTTTTGAGTTTCGCCACTATGATTCTCAACAGGCGATATATTGAATCCAACTATTTTCAAGTATTCTTCTTCTTCAGGGGTACGCCGAACTGACTATACTTCAGAAATTGTAGCACGGTTCCTGTGACAGTTCACAAATTTGCCCCAATACAGCCTTGTAACGACGTTCAGAAATTTTAATTATTTTATCAACTTTAATATAAGCCTCGATTCTAATAAATAGCAAGCTATTTAGGTAAATACATTACATAAAACTAACAATAATGACAAATTAATACGTCTTGTTACAAATTATCAAAAATGTGGCAGTTTGTTAAAATCAAATAATATTTGGTGACGTTTGTCAGGTCACTACGTTAGTCCGCATTGGCTAGGGATGGGGTATACGATAATTGGATTTTCGATTTTTTTATACCTAAAATTAAATGTTCGTAATTAGTATTAATTCATAGTGGATCTTGGCATATTTAAAGATATATACAAATTACACAATGCACTAGAAAGTCAGTATAATGAAAATTAGGAATTAAAACGTCAGTTTACAGAAAAAAAAAATCGATTTGTAAAAAAAACGATTTTATCCCATCCCTTTGAGACATGCCGTTTAAAACGTCACAGGACCCATCCTACATTTTCTGAAGTATAAAGATGAGTCGTATTATATGACTTATACAATGTTTCAATTTTGATTATTTTTGAATAATCATGAATTTCTAGTGTTAACGCTGAAACTCGAAATTTTTCATGTTTCATCTTTTTATGTTCTATCAAGAAGTTTTTGAAAATAATTTTTCGTAATCCTTTAACGAATTACTTCTTATCATAATATTGATTTGGTTGACGATAAGCACTTTCGTTTTACTTTTGTTTATTTCTGGTGGTCCTATACTAGAGAAAATGTAGGATGGTCCCTGGACGTTTGAAATGTCATGTCTCAATGGGATGGCGTAAAATCGTTTTTGAAAACTGACGTTTTAATTCCTAATTTTCATTATACTGACTTTCTAATGTATTGTATGATTTGTATCTATCTTTAAATAGGCCAAGATCCACTATGAATTAATACTAATTACGAACATTTAATTTTAGGTATAAAAAAATCGAAAATCCAATTATCGATACTCCATCCCTAGCCAATGCAAACTAACGTAGTGACTTTTGACAAACGTCAAAAATAGTATAATATTTGATTTTAACAAACTGCCACGTTTTTTGCTAATTTGTAACAAGATGTATTAATTTGTCATTACTATTAGTTTTATGTAACATAATGTATTTACCTAAATAACTTGCTATTTATTAGAATCGAGGCTTATATTAAAGTTGATAAAATAATTAAAATTACTGAACGTCGTTACAAGGTTGTATTGGGGCAAATTTGTGAATTGTCACAGGGATCATGCTACATTTTCTCTAGTATAGTTGGCGACTTCTATTTCAACTAATCGAATGGTATATTGATAATTTTACTCAAAACACGTCTGTATTGAGTAAATTTAAAAGCTCCTAAACTATAAGTATCAGTTTAGGTGCCTTCCAGCACTCATCAGTCAACAGAGGATATCTCTTCCTCTGCACAAACACAGGGTCTCAGAGAGGGTCGTATGGGGTGCCATTACTTTGCCTAATGACCAAATTAAGGACCCGCACGCGCGACATTAACGCGTGCCGTTAGGACTCTATAATTTTATTAATGATTTCTCATCAAAAACACCAATTAAAGAAATGTTAATTTTTAACAGTAGCCATAAATATAACTTATAATTTATAGAAATATTTGTCACATTTTCTTTATCGATAGTGGTAATCTTTTGGCATACCCTATTCCGTATGTTTTAAGTTATGAATGATTTGAATTATTACATATGCAAAAAGTGCTTTTGACATCGATCTTTTTTTTTTTATTATTCTTTAAGATTGCTGATGTGTTGAGTAAGATGAAGAAGAGCACTCTGAGATGGTTTGGGCACGTGAAACGAATACATTAAAAAGACTAACAAAACAAATATACAGTACAAATATGAGAGGAAGGCATGGTAGAGGATTTGGTTGGATAAACTAAATGATAATTTGAAATAATTAACTACATAGAAATCGTAGGGCTTGTATGAGTAGGTGTATGAACGTAGAAGAGGCGATGGATGTACATATGTCGACATATAAAATTCTGTTCTTGCTGCCTATCCCGTCAGAGAGATGACGTGATGGTAAGTATGTATAAATGACTTGAATTACAAATAACGCAAAAAATGTTTTTGGTATCGATTCGCTTTCTTTTCTTTTGTTATCCTCTAAGAATATAGGACGACTTCCGTTGCCCAGTTAGAAAAACGCTTGTCCTTCAAACCGGGACATGCGGGTTCGATGCCACTTTTTGGTGTAGAAAAATACAGCAAAAAATATTTGTTCTGTTTTTTTGCGCTGTTCTGAGATAGAATCCACTCATTCATTGTTGACACTATATGACAGTTACTTAATTAATATGAACCGATGTGTCGATACGAGAAACTTAATGAAACGTTTATACCGTTAGCTTCCTGAAATTCTTAAGTTCTTTTCCAAGCAATAAAGATAATGACTGGTTCCATTTAAATAAGGGAATTTATAATCTGAGACCCAGTCAATATAAAAGTACCACGCATCTTAGAAAGCATATATTTAATCACACAAATAGTTATATCAGGTAGTACAGTGCCTGAACATTAAGGCTAAGGCCACATCAAAGTGATTCGCTAGGTGCTACGTGACTAATAAGACTAGGTGACTTCATGCTTGGCCACACCAAAGTGCTTCGCACAAATTCATTTGACATTTGGGAGCGGTTGAGTCAACAAACGATGCCACTCTCAAAGCTAACCAATTTCATTACAACTTACCATCTTTATTTACTTCCTGTGCAACTTCATTCCAAAGTGATTTTATTACAAATACATTTTTGTATAATTTGCTAGATGGGTTCCACAAAGGCTCCCTTTTATATTATACACAGCTGTTATTAAAACTTCCTCCATCTTGTAAAATCACTTGGTGACACAATAAAATTAACCAACAAGTATGTTCGCTAGGAGATTCACTTGGTGACTAATCGTCATGTAGCGTGGTGCGAAGCGTGCAGTGTGGCCATTGCGATAGTATGCGGTGCGTTGGTTCGCTAGGATATGTCGCCTAACTCGCAGCGTAGCTCTAAGCACCAAGCGAGGCTCCTACCTGTGTGGCCGAGGCCTAAGGGTTTTCAATACCATAAGAACACCGCCTAAATTCTACACTTTAAAGATACTAATGAAGATTTTTTGACAATGCCTCAAATTCTACATTTTCAGGATGAAATCACGATAGTTTTAAAACCCCGCCTAAATTCTACACTCTCGTGAAACTTTTTGAACAATGGAATTATTCAGTAAAGATTTCTGGTTTTAAACAGGTACGTAGTCAACTTTGTTATATAAAATAAGTGGTTCGGTTCAAATCCTCTTAAATCGTCAGTTTCTAACATCTCTCTTACACCCCACTGTCAGCTCCACCGCTCCAACAATACGGGTGGGATTTATCACCTGTTTCGGAAGGGAGTCTCCCTCCCCGTAGGAGTTCCTTCCACAGGACTATATCCCGCAGATCCCAGAGCTCAGCCAGAGTCACCTCGCTGCCGGCTTATCAGGAGTTAAGGAACTGTATTGTTAAGATACAAGTACTTGACTAGGGTTAAGCAAAGTTGACCGTTAGAAGCGAGTTTGAATACAAAAGCGTTGATTAATACCACCGATTAATGGAGACTTTTTTTATGAATTTATTCTCACACTGACGATTTTTTCGCAGTGAATTAGAAGCATCGAGCGCTAAAAATAGGCTCGTGGCTGAATGTTGATGACACATTGATTACCTATACATAAGTCTATTGCGATTGCGTATTATCTCTGTGAAATTTAGAGTATCTGTCAATCCACATTGACGCTCTTTCAAGTTGATGCTGGGTGTAAAGTTTGATCAAATCACAATTTTTTCTACCCTAGTTTGTTCTCTCGCATCTTATTTCCTGTTATATTATATTGTGTTGTTATAGTCAATATTGACTATTAATTTTATATGATGTTTGGTTTATTATTATTATTTTGTTTATAGTGGCACTCGGTGTGTTATCGTGCGGGCTGCCCACCTTGAGGCGGTCCGGTATCGTATTAATTAATGAGTATATTGTAATTTTTTTATATTATTGTTAGAATTTTGACGTGAGGAATTACATACTAATGTGCTGTATTAATTGTTTCATTGTAATAATACATTTAATTTCATTTTAATCAAATTTTTTCTTTCTTATTTTTGAAATATTTCTCTTTTGCATTAAATAAAACACTAATTACTTATTGTTTTAAAATATTGTTGTAAGGTACATTGTACCGTTGATAAATAAATAAGCCTACGACGAATTCCCTATTATTTGGATACATAACCGACGCCGGTAAACAAAGCGTGCGGACAGTTTTGTAAAGCGTGTGGTTACTGAAAACACCTGGAGTCAAACGAAAGTGGAAAACAATAGAACTTCGAACATCTATCTGAATAACCATTTTATCAGTCGCAAGGAAAGGGCCTTTCAAATTGAGCGTTTTTTTTAATTCTTGGATAAAACACAGATGGCGTCGCGAACTTGTCTGGGTCTTGTGACATTTGAGAAGTGTAATGTATGAAACTTATAAAAATGGAGTCAATAAGGTCTGTCTGTGGTGTTGAAGACATAGTGAGGTGGGGAAGAAACAGAAGGCGCTTCTGGAGGGATCGTGTGGACCGCATGGAGGATATACACGAAAAGGTGGAAGGACAGCTGGATGTCATCATCCCAGAACAGCCCACCGTCACAAACTGGTCATACGACCTAGACCAAGAGGAAGAAGAAGAAATAATTTACTCTCTATCTTCTCTTTGACATGATGAGAAGAAGTCTCCACAATTTTGACTGCTTATCCTTATTTTAGACTAAAATTGCAATCCCGTCTCAGATAAATTTTCACCGACACATACGAGTAAAATGTAAATTTAGAAAAATAAAGGGTCTTTCAAATTGAGCGGTTTTTTTAATTCTTGGATAAAACACAGATGGCGTGGCGAACTTGCCTGGTTCTTGCGACATTTGAGAAGTGTAATGTATGACATTTATAAAAATGAAGTCGTAAACAATACAACAACGCGTTCAAATTGTTGAATTATTTTATGTATTGTAATCTCCGGAAACGGTGATGTTAATTGGCCACGAATATCATGTGATCTGACACCGTTGGACTATTTTCTCTGGGGTTACGTGAAAAGTCAGGTCTATAAGAATGACTCCCAATCAATTCCTGATCTGAAGGACGGATATTGTTTTTTGTGTTTAAATGACATACGACCAATAAAATGTTTTTTGAATTCAAAGCAAATTGTGTTTTATTCAAGAATTTAAAAAACGCTCAATTTGAAAGACCCTTTATAACTTGAAATAAGATTTTTTTACCTCGATTGTCACCTCAATTTCACACTTGATTATTTATTTATATTCTACACTTTTAAGCCCACTAGAGTGATAGACCCCTTTAAGGTGAGGAGAAAAACTAATAAATATAAGTCATGATATTACGCTGCATTATACCCAAAGCCGAATGCGTCACTATAACACATCAGAAGATCTACAAAGGTTTCTTTGTTGTCCGTTTTCCCTTCGTAAGTTTTCCCTAGTTTTCTTACCAAATATGCTTTTCTAAACATATGCAGACGCGAGGAAGATGGTATAATATAAATCACACCACATAATGATTATTCTAATGGGGATGGTTGAGAAAAAACCCCAAGGAATTTTAAAGACGACTGTCGTTATTTAACAGCCATACTTTATCACACATACGAGTAAGTCAGAAGGAAAAAAATATAAGACGCACATATATTACATACCATCACACAGCTTCCCTGCTGAGGTAGGTAGAGAAGACAGAACGCCAGAATATTCTATCTCGACACACACATATTTCACCTCTTCTACAAACAATCATTCCCCTTCACATACAGACTCTACGATTGAACAGTTCATATCTTCAATAACAAAAATAACATCGTCACCTATGTTTGAAATTCTAACATCGTCACCTATGTTTGAAATTCTAACTGGCATTTTTAAACAAAACTTTTCATCCAGACTTTTCAACGAACTTTTAGAAAAACAGCTATGCGCCAAATAAGACAAAGTAGAAATTGGAGTACTCCTTCACGGAGGTTTTTCACTTTCACGGTGAAAGTTTGTAAGTCGTAAGAGAGATAAAAGTTAGATCTGGAATAAAATAAGTTGCCCGGTGAATAGAGTCGAGGCCCGACTTAAGAAGGTTATTAAAAAGTTAACTCATTCAGTTAGTGGGGTAAGCGGGGCAGTGGCTAGGGGTTGAGGCGCCGCGGTCATAAACAAGCCAATTATTTAGTACTCAGGGATGTTCGCGTACCCACAGTTCTACGCTTTAACAAATCAAATTCGCAATGGTTAAGGGCAGGGGCTTCTAAACTTTTTTATATTTTTACCTCCTTAATTATACAAAATAATATTCATTCATAGATACCATTTTTCTGTCGGATAGACAGAATATTCAGTTCCCTAAAAAACAAGGATTTATATAGTGCTGTTTCGTAGCACCTATTACCATGAGTTTAGATAAATTTCAATGAAAATAGTTGTTAAATCCAGCCAAAGAATTCCAGTCATATAATAAGAGATGCATGGTCGCGCGGTAACGCACTGAACTTCCGTGCGGAAGGTCGTCAGTTCGAACCCTGCGCTGTGCTACTCTCCTCGAACGACACAGCCATTTTTTTTCAGCAATATTTCAATGATATCGTCTGCCTTAAACTTTCAAGAAATATAGGTGACGAGTACATCTTTAGGAAACACTTGAAGACAATCCTTTTTGGAAGGTCTTATCAAAATGTATGATCATATAAGATGTAACATACACTACACTTGACTTAAGCCGATCGTGCTTCCTATGCCTGAGTATCGTGGTTCTCTGATAATCTGAAACTTCCTCCACTCCTGAACCATGATAAGTACAGCACTCAGTGAAGACCTAGTAATATCTTTGATTTGGTCTTACCACATGGCTGGAGGTTGTTCTCTTGCTTTCCACCACTCAACACTTCCAGTAACTACCAGCGTCTGCATACTGCCTAGCAACATCTCTGATATATTCCAGCAACATCTCTAAAGTATAAGTGTTGTCTTCTTGCATGTTGTCGACAGCCTTTCTTTGACCTGTAGATTATTTAGGATGGACATATTCGTGCACCTTGCATCCCATGAGATGTATTCTACGAAGTAGAAACCAGGCTGGAATACTTTTAAAAAATGACCACCAATGGGAATCAAACCAATCACCCCAGTTCGGGAGAGAAACGATTTACCAACTAGGCCATGGAGGTCGTCTTCTTTAGCCATTCCTCACTTTTGATGAAAAGGTCATTAGCGAAGAATGAATCTTGAAATAATAAATTTTGAGACATTTTCATAAAATGATTCAGAAAATTAATTTCGCGCATAACTTTTTGACAGATAAATTTCGTCGAAAAATCGCAATTAAATATTGTAAATTATTTCCATTTCAAAATTATAAGTGAGATATTTCTTTCAAAATGATACTCATTAATCATGCTGTTTTTTTTTTTTTTGCAAAAAAATTGCGATGGTATGAGTTAAAGAGAAGAAAATAGGATAACTCTTTTGATAATTTTATATAAAAATTCCAAATCTACCCTTAAATTCAAGATTTGAAAAAAAAACTGTTACGAATCTCAGAGTCACAACAGTGGAATGTTGGAATATTCCAGATAAAAATTTTCATTTTCGTGAGAGCATTCTGTGTACGCAGAAATGTTTCGTATGAAAAGAAAATGTGCTGCAAAAATTTTGGCAAAATATTTTCACCCAACCGAGAGAATGAATAAATACAATAGCGGAATGGAAATAGAACGTTTTATAGTGAGAAAATGAAACGAAATTATATTGAAGCATTACTCCTTCATTTTATTTTATTTATAATAAATATAGACATCTTTTGTGAAAGGGTATAAAGGAAATACGTGGTTGAGGGAAAATAATAGGTTTGTCCGTATATTTCTGTTGAAAATGCTGTTAGAACGACTGACCTTTTATAAAGTTTTCTTCCAATTTATCGGACTGTGTTTTATCTTATACAGACACTTTTCAGTACTTTGTCCACGTGATACTTGCTGTAGTGCCAGAGAACCCGCGTGTCTCGAACCGGAGAGGATTTGGTTCGTGGAATGCCCGGTGCTGTCCAGGTGGAAGAATTCTAGGCGAAAATAATTTACATAGTGAAGTACGAGACTAAACTAATAAGCGATAGCTTTGGCTGGCTACTTGCGGGACACTATCATATATAGAGAAACAAAGACATGCTAACCGAAAGTAAGGTCAGGATATATAAGACATGCGTCCGCCCCATCATGACATATGGGAGAGCCGATAACAACAGGACAAAAAACCTTCTCAGAGTGGCAGAAATGAGAACCCTACGCTCCATCGCAGGCAGAACTCTTAGAGATCGAATCAGAAATGAGACAATATAGTATGTCTGTGGTGTTGAAGACATAGTGAGGTGGGGAAGAAACAGAAGGCGCTTCTGGAGGGATCATGTGGACTGCATGGAGGATATACACGAAAAGGTGGAAGGACAGCTGGATGTCATCATCCCAGAACAGTCCACCGTCACAAACTGGTCATACGACCTAGACCAAGAGGAAGAAGAAATAATTTACTCTCAATCTTCTCTTTGACATGAAAATAAGAAGTCTCCACAATTTTGACTGTTTATCCTTATTTTAGACTAAAATTGCAATCCCGTCTCAGATAACTTTTCACCAACACATAAAATGTAAATTTAGAAAAATAAAGGGTCTTTCAAATTGAGCGGTTTTTTAAATTCTTGGATAAAACACAGATGGCGTGACGAACTTGCCTGGTTCTTGCGACATTTGAGAAGTGTAATGTATGACATTAATAAAAACAGAGTTGTATACAATACAACAACGCGTTCAAATTGATAATTATTTTATGTATTGTAATCACGCAGGAGCACGTCTTATATTGAACGTCGCTGATATAGAGAGTGGAAACATTTAAATACCTCGGAAGTATCCTTGTGGAAGATTTAGACCCAGAAACCGAAGTCAAGTGCAGAATTGAATCATCTCGTGCGGCTTTTAATAAAATGAGAAGCGTATTCTGCGATGATACCCTAAACTTGAAACTTCGACAACGGTTAGTTAAATGCTACGTTTGGTCAGTGTTATTGCATGGAGTGGAATCATGGACCCTTAAAGTTGGTAGTATGAACTGACTGGAAGCATTCGAAATGTGGATACACCGGAAAATGCTACGGATACCCTGGACGGATATGGTCAGCAACATATGGGTTTTTCAAAGAGCCAAAGTTGAAAGAGAGTGGCTGACTAATATTAAAATCCGAAAGGTGTCCTATTTGGGGCATGTACTTAGAGGAGCAAAGTACAAATTACTGCACCTGATCATCCAAGACAAGATAGAGGGTCGAAGAGGTGTTGGCAGGAGGCAAATCTCTTGGCTCCGCAATATACGTGATTGGACTGATATAAAGAGCGTTGGGGATCTTTTTCGCCGGGGACAAAGATGTCTACTCTCAGGTGATATTCAGCGTTGGGGGGACCTGACATGACACTAGGAAGAAGAAGAAGAATCTCCGGAAACGGTGATGTTAATGGGCCACCAAGATCATGTGATCTGACACCGTTGGACTATTTTCTCTGGGGTTACGTGAAAATCCAGGTCTATAAGAATGACCCCCAATCAATTCCTGAGCTGAAGGACGAAATTATTCGCTTTATTGATGAGTTAGAACCGCAATTATGCCAAAATGCCATCGAAAATTTTGACAAAAGAGTGTACATCAGTGGAGCTGCAAGAGGTGGACATTTGGCGGATATCGTTTTTTTTTTGTGTTTAAATGTCATACATTATACTTCAATGACCAATAAAAAGTTTTTTGAAATCAAAGCAAATTGTGTTTTATTCAAGAATTTAAAAAATTTGATTTAAAAAAATTACTCAATTTGAAAGACCGTTTATTTATTTTGCCAACATCGAGTTAAAATAATCACAAAAAAAATCTCTCAAATCACATAACTTATTAATTTATGAAAAATAAAAGTTATCTTAACTTAGTTAAAGTTTTCATCCTTTACCTTACTTATATGATTAAAACTTTAACTAAGGTAAGGAAAAGAAACGGTCATAAAAACGGTCAGTTACTACAAATATATTATACTCGTATGAAACAAAAGCTGTTTGATTGGAAGAAATCACTTCAATAAATCCTCAAGATGTATTTGCATTCAAGTTTGATATGAATAAAAATATTAACTCAACATATTTATATACATACATACATACACCATCACACCATGTCCCTTTTGGGAGAAGACATATAGGATATACCACATGCACAGAGCTGTCGCCTCGTCCACATCCATATACCTCGTTATGCATGCTTATCTGTTTCATGTTACTTTTTTTTCAATTAAAATTTCTCCAACTAACTCCTTCTACTCTTTACGGCTTATCTCTTTCTTCCTCTATTAATTTCAGACATGTATTATATATTTGTTTCACAAGTGTCTCGCAAATAGTTCTCTCACCAAACGTGACCAAATTCATTTCAAGATTATCAACATACTTAACACTTGCCACCCTATGATGGATAGTGAGTGACCAGGACTTACATAATAAAATAATTTTATAGCTAATTACAAAAAATAACCTAACAGATTTTGCATAATTTTAATTTAAAACATACATTTTTCATTGGATGCTGAGCGTCAAGCACAGTGGCTGGCGGAATTGTTTAGCACAGTAAGGCAAGTGTTAATAAAAAATGACACGCTGATATCACAAAAAAAAAAGAATAAATTATTATTTGTATTAACGTTTATTTTAATTTACAGAAAACTCATTCGATTCGAACATATTCATAAATTTTGATAAGAACTTCCAAAAAGTATTATTGTTTTTAAGTGATTTCTAAAGCTGCGTGCGCCACTCATCTCTCTGACACTAGGAGGTATGTTAGACCATTCCACGCCACAGGGCCAGCAACGGCAAAATATCTATCATAATATCCCCTTCTATTGGATTGATTTGGAACAACATTTTTTTTAGATCGAGAAGTTCTACTTCTTTCCGGATTTTAGACAAAAAAAAATCGCCAAAAATCTATATCTATATTTTTGTGTTTATGTCCTCAGTAAGACACATGCTAGTTTACTGAGGACATGACAAATGACAGTTGAAAACGATTATCAATATAATTTTAAAGTGTTCACTTGAAATTACTTGTTTTCAACCATTCTTTACTTCGTTTTCCTCTACCACACCTTCCTATCACATTTGCACCACACATTTCTTTATTCATTCGTTCTAGATACCCAAACCATATCAGAGTAATATTTTTGATCCTATTTAATACACCAGCCTTAACATAAGTTCACGTTCATACCTGATCACAACATACTCTTCTCAATACACGCATTCATACAGTATTTATTCAGCTCCTTTCAGCATTTTCGTGAGAAATAGACACAAAATTCACATAATATATCTAAGATATTGTATAATATCCTTAAATATCCCGCCGCCCCTCTTATCTCGCCGAAAATTTTCAACGTCTATCCGATCATGAATTTGCACTACGCTCAGACAGAAATTGTTTATTGGCCTTCCCAGTTCATCTCTCTTCTTTTTTTTTACATCGTCCTTAACTGTTCATGCAGTGAGACTCTGGAACCTGTTATAAACCAATGTTAGACTAGCTCCATCCTTGGCATGCTTTAAGAAGCGATTAAAAAAATTCGCTAGACTTTCTTATTTCGACACTCAACCTCTTCCACATCCATACATCTTCTCCAAAATCATCCCAAACTTTTAATTTCTAGTCA
>OX463838.1:57995900-58181904 GCA_949825065.1 Odontocerum albicorne | reverse complement strand
AAAATTTTGAAATTCAATGTTTGAAAGAAAGCGACATGAAGACGTCAGAAATGAATTCATGGATATTTTAAATAAAATGAAAAAAAGGAACTTTAACATGGTTGGGACATGTGAAGAGAATGAATGATAAAATAATGACTAAGGGAGTATACGAAGAGGTAGAGCGAGGAAAACGTGGCTGGACCAAATGGACCAGATTTAGAAAAAAAAGATAAAGTATGAATAATATAAGATTGTACATTACGAGATGTATAGAAGTGGAGGAGAAGAAAATTGTGTGCTTAAATAGAAAAATGTGGAGGTCTGTTCTTCGCAAAAATGGACACAGCATGTAGGTATGTACGATAGAATTCGTAAGATAACTAAACCATGAAAATCACACGCAATGACATCAAAATCACACGCAATGACACCAAAAATCACTGTTAGAACACGAAACGGAATAATTTTAGCAACAAAATAATGTCCGTTATTATAGTTATAGAACGAATATAATTTCTTATAATTAGGTTCTACGAATATTCACCAATTTATTGAAGTAATTTCGCTTTCATAATTGCTGTTCAAGGAAATCTTTTGTTTAATATTACGACCAAAGAAGGCTACTGGCATACTTGCGATTAATAAAAGATTTTATAAACTTTAATTTAAAAGTAATAATTATGAACTTTCGAAGTCAAAACGCTTGAATTTCTATTTTGAAAAGGTTTACCCAAAATTCCACAATCACCTTTTGATCCCCGAGCGATTTATGAAGCTTTGCAAACAGCTCTTTAGTTTATGGACTCCGTATTTCTTTTGTACTTTATCTTTGGTTATTTTCTTGCGGTTTTGTCTTTGGTTGTGTCCTGTGTTGTTTCCACAATTTTCTCAAATATTTCGTTATTTTAATTTTTCAATAACCCTTTCTATTCATAAGCTGCTCAGCCTTTATTATATGTAAGGCATTCGTGAGAGATTTATTTTTAATATTTATGTATAAACTTTCTAATCCAGAGGTACCCAACCAGCCGATCACGATCTATTAATCGAATGCTTTTAAGTAGATATTTACTATCCTTCCATTACATATACAAAAAAATATTATTTCATTTCATATATGAAAAATTTATAATTAAAACCACAAATAAGAAATTATTTAAGCGTAGATTACCTTGATCAGTGTTTAAAATTATCTGTTACGTCGTATAATCCGAACTTTGAAAAAAAAAAATTATCTGAACAGTGCCAAAGACTTTATTGACATTACTTTTAATTACACCAGCATTTATTGTGTTCCTAGTCTTACTTCTTCATAATATAATTCAGTTTTAAATTTAATACTGTATATTTTTTTGTTCATTATAATATGTTATTATACGAGTATATGAATATTATTATCACAGTAAAGAACACACAAAAGCTCCAGACCGCACGAAGGGGCATTGAGGGATGCATATTGGGATATACTAAAAGAGACATGGATATTCACAGTAAAGAACACACAAAAGCTCCAGACCGCACGAAGGGGCATTGAGGGATGCATATTGGGATATACTAAAAGAGACATGGACGCTCACAGTAAAGAACACATAAAAGCTCCAGACCCCCCAAAGGGGCATGGAGAGATGCATGTTGGGATATACTAAAAGAGACATGCACGCTCACAGTAAAGAACACACAAAAGCTCCAGACCGCACGAAGGGGCACGGAGGGATGCATTTTGGGATATACACATAAAAGCTCCAGACCCCACAAAGGTACATGGAAAGATGCATGTTGGGATATACTAAAAGAGACCGTAAACGAAACACCTGGATTCGCAATATAACAAAGGTAAAACACACTATAAAGGTGTGCAAAAGAATGAAGTGGCAATGGGCAGGACACGTACCCAGAATGTCAGACTCGCTATGGACATCCGAAATAATCCAATGGTACCCAAGAGGCACAAAGAGGCCCAGAAGAAGACCGAAGGTACGCTGGATAGATGAAATCAGGAAGCATGGCAGCATCACGTGGCATCAACGAGCGAAAAACCGAATATATGGAGTCAACTTGGGGAGACCTTCATCCAGCAGTGGATCGACCCTGGTTGACAATGATGATATGAATATAATTTTGTGTTTTTCAAGTTCACTGATCGCGACGTCACTTTTCAAAAATGTTACTGAAGTACGCTAAAAGGTTGGGCAGCCCTGTTCTAAACTAATGCTTTCACTCTCGAAGAACTAAGAGTCACTAACAATTTATCGACAAAATGCCTCCAAGTCCTCCGATTTTGACATATTGCTCGTTGCCAAAGAGACAGTTTGGAGAGGCTTGTGATCACCAGAAGTGTGAAAAGACGATGCATAAGAGAAAGAACCCAAATGAGTTGGACTGGCCAAGAGAGATGTAACAGAACTACCCTTAACAACTGCTCTTCTAAACGCGGGATGCTCGCTTATAAGTTTCATACAGTCACGATGCTCAATAATAAACTTTATTGGTGTCACTGCTCTGATGCAATGTATATATAAACGAAACATTAAGGACAATACTTTGCCTCTGGAGTACTTTGAGTAACCCTGCATCAACATGTAGAAAGTTTCGATTCTGCAAATCAACTTGCATCTCGTTCTACAAGTGAGCCCATGTGTTTTCTATATCTCAAGATCTATCCATAAAATTCTCAAAAAGTTCTTTACCACTATAAAATAAGTCTTCGACAATTACGTAAGTCTACTTGGTAAAATTTGGTAATATTCTGTAATACTACCTTGATCAAAAAGTTTTAGGACCGGCCACCGTGTGGCGCTGTCAGTCACCCGATTGGAAGAAATGTTGGCCGAAAACGCAAATTGACTATCTGAGAGCTGGCAGAGGACTTGAACATCGCTTATGGATCCGCTCAAGACATTTTGGTTAATGATTTGGGCCTCAGACGTGTCGGTGCAAAACTGGTGCCGAAAGACCTCAATTTCATGCAAAAAAAGGACCGCGTTGAAATCGCGAAAGACATGATTTCCATGAGTTTTTGACCAAAAACAACACGACTACTATCCAACAGCCTTTGAATTCACCTGATCTGGCTCCCTGCGACTTTTTCCTGTTCAACCGACTTAAAAAACCGCTTCGCGGAACGCGTTACAGCACCCGAGAGGATGTCATGAAAAAATCAAAAACGGCTCTGATGGACATACCGAAAATTGAGAATCAGCGGTGTTTCGAGGATTGGATCAAGCGCTGGCGTAAGTGCGTTGCAGTCGATGGGGAGTACTTTGAAGGGGACCATATTGATTTTGATGAATAAACTTGTATTTTCGATTTTATGAATAAAGACCTAAAACTTTTTGATCAAGGTAGTATACATGCATATATTGAACTTAAATATACATATTAATATTAAATAATTTTAAACAATGACTTGGTAATTTATTATTACTACTGTTTTGTGTATCTAAGACAAAGTTATGTATTTTTTGTCAATAATTTTAAGTACTTCTATAATTTGTCATTCGTTCATTTGTATATACCCTAAAAGACACTGCTGTGCCATTAATTAAATATTATAAATAAATAAATATTGTGTTACTAGACAATTAATCCGTGCAATATTTCTGAACTGTTATAAACTATGCTTGCACATTAATATTCACTGGGTTCTGAACTGTTATAAACTATGCTTGTACATTAAACTGTTATAAACATTAAACTGTTATAAACTTGTAACTATTATAAACTATGCTTGTACATTTCTGAACTGTTATAAACTATGCTTGTACATTAAATGTTCACGGGGTTCACTACTTTCTACTCCTACTACAGATGTAGTAAAAGTTCAACTCGTAATCACCTGAACTAACTACAGGAGTAAAATTAATAAATTGTTCTTGCTGGGATGAATTGATTGAATTGTGTGGATATGTTTTGTTATTAAGTTGGGTTCGTTTTCACTAGTTTTTTTTGTTGTATAACACTGCTTATACGAGTATGTTGAATTGTTATTGTTTTTTTTAATTATATTTATTCATTTATTTATTGAATTTACGACACAACAGTTTCTTTTTACATACAAATGAACATATGACAGGTTATACAAGTACTTAAATTATTGACAAAAATACAAAACTTTAAATTTTAATCTTTTGTATCAAAAAGATCAATTGCCCATAAAAATCATTTGCTCATAAAAAAATAACATTTTGATCTTTTAGTGTAGATCGCGCGTTGGATGGAGGGGAGGGACTTGTTTTGTCCCCCATAACAGCGTGGGTGACGGTGGGGGGAACTAGACTGGATTGAACCGAACATTACCCTTAAGTTCACAATCATCCCTAATAATTTCATTCGATTAATAAAAAGTATCAAATCATTTAATTTCAAAACCAAAGCGCCTTTAACCTTTTTGCTAAAAAAAATCGGCGAGTTCTGGTGCTGTTTATTCAATACACATGTAAAAATGGGCGATTTAAAATCGGAAAAATAAGAATATTCATAGCCAATCGCTTAAATTAAATTTGAAGTCAAAAGTGAAGTCAAAAGTTTGAGGTGGTCGCTTCGCCCGTTTTGTGAACGTCGGCCGATGTTTTTTTCATGTTTTCAGCAATTAAATTTCAATTATTATCATTACTCTTGACTTCGAATTGAATTAATTTAAGCGATTGGCTATGAATATTCTTATTTTTTCGATGTTAAATAGTTAATGTTTACATATGTATTGAAAAAAATAATATTAATAATAATTAGCATTTATTGGCCACATCAGAGATATTTTGTGAAAATCGGGAATAAATTCACCAAAACATCAAACGAGTGCCAGTGTGTGACGTAGGTAAATTCATTCTAAAAAGACGCTATGGGTGAGGAAGCGACGCTATTCACGTCTCACTCTCACTCTGTTTCGGTATATGGGAACGCAAGAAATAGAATCTCAGTTCGCTCGCTTCTCTCGTTTGAGGTGGTCGCTTCGCTCGTTTTGTGAATGTCGGCCGATGTTTTTTTCATGTTTTCAGCAATTAAATTTCAATTATTATCATTACTCTTGACTTCGAATTGAATTAATTTAAGCGATTGGCTATGAATATTCTTATTTTTCCGATGTTAAATCCTTCATGTTTAGATGTGTATTGAAAAAAATAATATTAATAATAATTAGCATTTATCGGCCACATCAGAGATATTTTGTGAAAATCGGGAATAAATTCACCAAAACAATCAAACGCGTGCCAGTGTGTAACGTAGGTATATTCATTCTAAAAAGACGCTATGGGTGAGGAAGCGACGCTATTCACGTCTCACTCTCACTCTGCTTCGATATATGGGAACGCAAGAATTAGAATCTCAGTTCGCTCGCTTCTCTCGTTTGAGGTGGTCGCTTCGCCAGTTTTGTGAACGTCGGCCGATGTTTTTTTCATGTTTTCAGCAATAAAATTTCAATTTTTATCATTACTCTTGACTTCGAATGGAATTAATTTAAGCGATTGGCTATGAATATTCTTATTTTTTCGATATTAAATCGTTCATGTGTATTGAAAAAAATAATATTAATAATAATTAGCATTTATTGGCCACATCAGAGATATTTTGTGAAAATCGGGAATAAATTCACCAAAACAATCAAACACGTGCCAGTGTGTAACGTAGGTATATTCATTCTAAAAAGACGCTATGGGTGAGGAAGCGACGCTATTCACGTCTCACTCTCACTCTGCTTCGATATATGGGAACGCAAGAAATATAATCTCAGTTCGCTCGCTTCTCTCGTTGAGGTGGTCGCTTCGCCCGTTTTGTGAACGTCGGCCGATGTTTTTTTCATGTTTTCAGCAATTAAATTTCAATTTTTATCATTACTCTTGACTTCGAATTTAATTAATTTAAGCTATGAATTTAAGCAATTAAATTAATTATTAATTTAAGCAATTAAATTATTAATTTAAGCAAAATTATTAATTTAAGATTATTTTATTTAAATTATTATTATTTAAAATTATTAATTAAAATTATTAATTTAAGCAATTAAATTTCAATTATTATCACTCTTGACTTCGAATTTAATTAATTTAAGCTATAAATTATTTAATTTATGAATATTCTTATTTTTCCGATGTTAAATCGTTCATATTTACATGTGTATTGATGTGTATTGAATACATAGTGGATTTTTTAGCACTGGAAGGGGGTTAAAATCTAAACGTTTAATTCGCTTTCTTTACTCCACCGAAAGTCCTTCGTTTTAAATAGAGTTCGAATATTGACATTTTCAACATTTCACAAAATGTTTGTGATCTAATTATTTTGTTTTTTTTTTTTAGTAATGAGAGTTAGTTTTTTTCGGTTTAAAAAACATATTTTTTATTTCTTGTTCCTGTATATCATCATCATCATCATCATTGTCAACCAGGGTCGATCCACTGCTGGATGAAGGTCTCCCCAATTTGACTCCAAACAGTTCGGTCCTTTGCTCGCCTATGCCACGTGATGCTGCCATGCTTCCTGATTTCGTCCATGCAGCGTACCTTCGGTCTTCTTCTAGGCCTCTTTATGCCTCTTGGATACCATTGGATTATTTCGGATGTCCATCGGGAGTCTGACATTCTGGCTACATGTCCGGCCCATTGCCACTTCATTCTTTTGCACACCTTTATAACGTCTTCTACCTTTGTTATATTGTATATATCCTGTATTATGTTCATGTTTTGTATGTAATTGGGTTTTACCTGTGTATATATAAGCTTTATAAAAAAAATTTATCTATTAAAGGCGCTGGATATAAGAGGTATCTCGGAGTACCTCAGAGCGGAGCCTCACAACTTGCTAGTGATACCCGCCCCGCTTCCATTGGAGGAGGAAACAGCATGGCGACCGAGAAGCGGTTGATCGGACACCGCTCAGATCATTCACCTATAGCCCCCATCCGAGCGGCAACCAGTTTACCAAGAAGTCTGCAAAAGCCTTCGCGAGAAGCCTTCACTATCTCTTTCAAAACTCAATTGCCGCAGAGTCAGCAAATCAATTCTTTCGACCAAGTGGAATTCTGATAGCATTCATCTTGCTGGTTGATTGGCTATCTCGGAAGGTTTCAAGAGCGGACGGACGATTGGGAATTTAAAAAATGGCGTTACAGAGTAAAAAGGATGTGACTGTTTACGAGGGAGACGCTGTCTCGTATAATTAAATTAATAGCGGAAGATTTTATAGGGTTTGTTAAATGCTGTAAAGAAATAATTGGACGGTTACACGAAAGGTATATTATAAGTAAAAAAAAAAAAAACATCGACGAAAATTGATTTTAATCTTTAAAACCTTTGAAAAAACTCCTGTATAATTGATATGTTATATTTATGATTCCAACTTTAGATTGTGTTACATACATATATTCACGCCGTGTCCCTTGCGGGGTAGGCAGAGAGATCAGATCTCTATACATTTCTATCCAAGCACACAAATTTCACTTTCTACATTCATAAATAAATGTGTGTCTAAGATTTATTTTCAACCTATGAAAGTACGATCATTTAATTTCATACCAGAAGGGATTGAACTTGTTGAATGTTAAAAATTTGTATAATATCTATTGTATAATATCCTTAACTGTCCCGCCACCCCCTCTTATCTCGCCGAAATTTTTCAGCGTCTTTCCAATCATGGATTAGCGTTACGCTCAAACAGAGATTGTCTATTGGCCTTTCCCTTTCAAAGCTCCTCTTTTTTTACGTCGTCCTTTACTGTCCATGCAATAAGACTCTGGAATCAGTTACAAACCAATATAAGACTCGTTCTGTCCTTGGCATGCTTTAAGAAGCGACTGAAAAACTCTTAATTTCTAATAACGTGTTTCATTCCTGAATTTTCTTCTTTCCTCTCCACCATCCCTTCCTTTCCTTTTAATTGATGATATCTCACTTTATATGAAAAATAATGTTCGGATGATTGTCCGTCTTTGTGGGGTTCGTGGGCATATGCTCACGTATGTGTTTTATGGATTTCGTGGGGATGGATAGTCGTTTGAATGATTTATGCGACCACGTAACTTGCTTCATTAACTTTTGTCTGGTTGGTTGGAAGAGATTGCCACCTGTCAATAAGCCCGCCAGATTGTATTTGCAATAAAAGAGTTAAATAAATAAATAAATACATTTTGCGCAATATTCTATAAGTAATACTTCTACTTAACCTTCTTTCAAAATCTGGTCTACTTGATCCAGTCACATTTTCTACGGTCTACCTCATCGACGCGCACACTTTCCATTTCTTACTTGTATACTCATTTAGTCAATCATTCTTTTCTCATGTCGAAATCATTTTATCACTTCTTTCTTCATCTTACTGAAAACATCCAGTTTATTCGTGCATTATTTTCTTTTTTCTTTAAAAGAATAGATCTGACCGAAGTCATAGGTATCCTTATGACCTCGAACACTAGGCGGAAAGAGTGACTGTGTCGTTCGAGGGGAATAGCACAGCGCGGAGTTCGAACCGACGACCTTTCGCACGGAAGTCCAGTGCGTTACTGCTCGGCCATACACCTCTTCATTTTCTGACTATATTCCGCCTTATTTCATATATTTTAGTGTCCTAAACTCTTTAAATATTTAGAACTACAGTAACTTACATATTATCATACTGCTGCCTCCTTTCTTTCAAATTGTTATTGGCACAAATCATCCTCTTTTTAGGATGAAATGTGTAATTAACTAATAATTATAATATTTCATATACGCGTATAAACAATCCACAATTTATTCTTAGCGTACGCATCATATTAATTTCATCCTTCTGTCAAGTCCACGCTTAAGTCTTCTTCTTCTTCTTCTTAAACTTTCTGTAGACTCTCAAGAGTCTGTTACAGCAGGATTGTCCTGTGATGCTGAGCTCCAGCTATCTCTCCATCGTTTCGGGGGTCTCCCTGGCGAACGCCGTCCATCCGGCACCCCATGCAGAGCTATGTATGGAATTCTTGTGGAATTCATTCTCTGTACATGTTGGTTCCAGTATCGTCGACGCTGTCGTTCCCATCTGACCACATCTTGGACCTCACAGACCTCTCGGATTCTGGTGTTCCTTACACGATCACGCAAAGTCTTCCCAGCAATAGCGCGCAGAGTTCTCATTTCCGTTGTCCTTAGCATACTTTTTGTCCTGACAGTGTCCGCCCTCGCTTCGATGCCATATGTGAGGATAGGTCGCACACAGGTCTTATAAATGCGTACGTTGCTATCCGTTCTCATATCTTTATTCCTCCATATGACATCTCTCAGGCAGCCCGCCACAACTGCAGCTTTATCTACCTGAGGCCTTACTTCTCTGGGGAGGTCATGAAAGCTGAACAGTTCACTGCCGAGATATCTGAACTGGGTTGCTTGTTCAATTGGCTCGTCACGTACTGAAATTCTGCACTCTAGTGGGTCTTTGGAGAATGTCATACACTTGGTTTTTGCTACGGAGATAATCATATTGTACTATGAGCAGGATTCATCGAACTTTGTGAGGATTCTCTGTAAGTCACTAAGTGTAGTGGATTAAATTTTAACCTTTGTATTATTATTTAATATTTTATTTCGAAAATATTTTGAACAAAATGAAAATAAATAAAGAACGAAAATTGTGAAATCGGTTAAAAACGATTTTATTTAACATTTATCTAGATTATAAAAAAATTAAGTAACGTGAAATACATTAATTTAAACGAATAAAAGAAAAAAATACATCCATAACTTTTTTGTATCAGAATCTCTCGATTGATCACGAGCAACCATTTCAGTAATAGTTGAAAAACAAAACATTCCCACAGACCAATTCATTGATCTTGTTCAGTCCGCCAAAAGAACGCTTCGGGATAAAAGGTAGAATTAAATAAAAATACAGTAGTAATTTTATTGAAGTGAAAATTCTATAGGCGCGGTAGGGCAAATTGGCCTGAACGTCACGAAAAGTGAAACGCTTCCCCTTCTTTGGAATTAATATATAATTAATTAATTATATAATATATAATTATATAATAATTACATAACAATAATATATATTTAATATATAATAACACAATCTATGGAAATTGCTGAATAAATAACAAAAATAATATTTTTTTATTTAATTAAGAGAGATTTTCTTGAATTAAATTCCACATAACCAAACTAATCCTAAAACGAAAAAAAAATCGTTAACAAATGGAAAAAAAGCAATGTATAAAATCATTTTTTCCTAGAAGCTAAGAAGTTTCACTTCTACCGCGCGAGAGTATCACGCATCTGTTTTTTTATTTAATTAAGTTTTTTATTTCTTTTATTCATATGCTACTGTTCAGCATATCCCAACTGAGGACTCGGACCTATTGAACATTATCTTCAGTTCCATTGATCGAATCTTCGATCAAGAACCATTGGAATAGGCACAGAACTCGCGTTTTGTCATCGCAGGTGTTGGTAACACTCGTGGAAAGAAACAACAACACCTGCACGTATCTAGCGCGTGTGAGTATTGTTACCAGACGAACACTTAACATATTCGACCCTATTTATTTTTGGATAACGAAGTCAGGCACCTTAATAATTAGGTCACGGAGGTCGTTTTTTTCTTTAATTAAAATAACTGATTAATTTTCCATCTGTAACACGATCTGTCCGGGAAATCTTGAGAATACTTATGTCGATCCAGTGTCTGTAGATTACCTAGACAGGTCGTGTTACGTGTAAATGAGCAAGACGTATGAACGAGGACCAAGGTTTTTAACGGGAAAGGCAAAAATGGAATACTTAGCAAAAATGATGTGTATAAACTTGTATGTGCTGACTGTGATAATGTCTTCATAGGAAAGACAGGAAGATCTTTTGAAAAGAGATTCCGTGAACAAAAGTCCACCTTAACAAATCCTCTTAATTTATTCTGAAATGACTTATTATTGTCACCGTGAAAACCATAAATTCCTATCGATGATGCCAAATTCTTACATATCAGTAGTAACGGAAATAAATTGGACAGATTAGAGGCCTTAGAAATTTCTAAATCAGTGCATCGAGGTAAACATCTGGCAAACACATATATACCAAGAATCTCTCCGCTGCTCGCCGAGGTCGTCCCATGCCTCACCCAGCCCCCAGTCTTCAATCCGAATGTTTACCGTTAAAAGTGTGTACCAGTTCGAACAGAATTCAGCCTTGTTTGTGCTTCCCTGATGATGAGGTGAAAGCCTTGAAACCGGTAGGGTTATACCGTTACAAAAAGTGGAATAAACAGTGTTTGATAAAACAAATTAAAATGACCAAGAACTACTTAAAAATGTGAAGGTTCGCAAATTGCAGTATCTCGGTCGTATAATGAGGGGGTAAATACTTGGTAAACGCCGCATTTCTTTGGTTAAGACTTGCGAAAGTGGTTTGATTGCAGTTCTATTCAGTTATTCCGTGATAACAGTGAAAATCATAACGATGCCCATGATGGCGGCAGCCTCCGACAGGAATCGGTACTACGAGAAAAATAAACTTTCCGTAACTCTTATATGAGAAATTTTTACACCAGATTCTTTTGAAAACTCGCAAGAAACTTTTCCTTTTTTTTAATTTAGAAGCGATCCACCCTCCACACTAAGATGATATGTGCCACCAAATAAAATTCACTAATAAAATTATATCAGTCAAAATCATAAAAGATTTTTTTTTAAATTACAATTTTAGACAATTTAAAGGTTCAACTGATGAAACTTAAATTTAACAATCTATAAGTTTAAAAGTTCTTCGAAGAAAGAGGAAATGCAACATTCATTGGACGTGTCAAAGATATGGCGTTTAGTAAATCAAATATATCGTAAAGGACAATCGAAAAACACATAATACATAGTTTCATAATCTAACCCACACTTGCAGCCGGGATCCTCTGCAGTACTTTAAGCTTGTCGTTTCTCTATTGTCTCCCTGATAATTAGCTACAGTTCCACGGCATTTGGCTCCAACTGTTGCTGTTTCCTCCCAGTTGTGCTGAGCATTAATATTTTACATTCTTATATCTCTTGCGCTGACTACCGTGCTTTCATCTGCCCTCCGTCAAATCTCAATGTTTGTCTTGCGCTGACCAAAGAAGATATTTCTTGTTAGTCTGTACTCAGGTATGCGAGGACCAACGCAAGAGTGCACGCGAAACCAAAATCTCGATGCTACAGCAATTTGCTCATCTCAAAACTTTATTCTTTGATACCATTGAATTACAGTCCTTGTTTATAGCGCAATCCAACGCCCATTCTTATGGAGATAAAATATCATGTAACAAACCGGTTGTCAAAGTAAGATTAAACAGAACAAGTAAAAAAATATACAAAACGACTGATGGAGTAAGCTACGATGTAGGTAACACGATTAATAAACTGATATATTTAATCGTCGTTCTTGTAGAAAACTGCTAAACAAGTTTACCTTGGCTTTCTTCGTCGGAAGTGTTCTCAGCCCCTCGACGCCTTCCACGTTTCTTGTTCTTGTGTTGAGAGTCTGCCAATCGCAAACACAATGGAACAAGCCAACGTCGCCGGCAACCAGACAGACAATCGATGCAAGAATCCAATAAATCTTATTTGGTTCTTTTCAAAGGTGATAAAGATCTGCAGCCATGGCGTCTGGTCCAGGGAGAGAGTCATGATTAATATTATCGAATCTGTCAATGCTTGTTAGTTGTTGAATTGTTTATTTATGGCCTCATTGTCCTTCAGGTGGTCGGAGAGAGGTTTAAAAGTATTTAACACTCCTTAGACGATAAGCGATCGTTAATTTATAACTGTATTCATAATAAGACTACATTAATCTATACATTTACAATTATTATAATATTAAGAGAAATATAAAAATGTATAATATGAACTTATCAAAATAATAAAACATTGTTTTTGATTTTTTTTTATATTCTTATAAAATTTATTGAAAAAGAGAAGCACGATAAATACGTGCGTGGTATGGCCATGCTTTGAAATTGTTTCAGTTTTCCATTAAGGTCCAAAAACTTCCGGCCTTAACAAGGCAGATACCATGTAAACCACGTCCATCGTATGGTTAAGCGATGTAACAGAGTATGCCTCTATCCTTAGTATTATGTCAACAAGAGGCCATAGATAACGTGTTGTTCCGTTATGTTCTGAAATGTTAAACGAAGAATCTTCTCCCTAGACAGCATCTAAATGTCGTTTAATTTCTGCCGGGCTCTTCTTTTAAAAGAAACTTGATAATTGCGCGGTATTCTATTTTTAACGTTTCAGAATACAATGAAACAACACGACTTCTATCGGTTCTAGTTGACATACTTCTGCGAGTATAGGTATCAAATTTTATCTGTAATTTGACCTTGTAATTTAACATTGATATCAATGTTAGGAAGAATTTAGTGAAAACTCTTGTCTGGAGTGTGCTGCTGTATGGCTGCGAAACGTGGACCATCAGCCAGAGCGAGTCCGGGCGTCTTTCTGTCTTTGAGATGTGGTGCTACAGGTGCATGGCCAGGGTTCATTGGTCAGATCACATCCGAAACGATGAGGTATTGAGCGGGGTTGGAGAAACAAGGCAACTCCTGAATAGAGTTGTCCAACAACGATCCAGTTGGATAGGCCATAACATCAGGCACCCAGGCCTGCTCCTTACCATCGTCGAGAGAATGATTGAGGACAATAACCATAGAGGCCGCCCTAGATATAGCTGCATGGACTGGGTGATCCGGGATGTGCGCTGTGGCAGCTACCAGGAGATGAAGAGACTGGCGGATGACAGAGATGAGTGGAGGGATCGAGTGCTTGGTGCAGACCAATCCTAGGATTGTAACCCAGAAAAAAAAATTGACCTTAGTCGTATAACTATAAGATGTGGTAAATAATTGTAGTTATGAAATAGTTATATAAAACGTGTATGACAACTAAGATTGTCAAATTTATATTTGCTGGGTCGTGTCGCAGGGACAGAAATTTTCAATAAAATTGCGTGAATACATATTTCTTTGCTGAGAGTTGTCAAATCTTAAAAGCGGCTGCACCCCAGTTTATATTATAATAAAGTGTTTAAATAAATAATTAATAAAGGGTCTGTCAAATTGAGCGGCTTTTTTATTCAATTTTTTTTAATTCTTGAATTAATCACACAATTTGGTTCGATTTCAAAAAACTTAACGGCCATTGAAGTATAATGTATGAAATTTAAACACAAAAAACAATATCCGCCAAATGTCTACCTCTTGCAGCTCCACAAATGTCCACTCCTTTGTCAACATTTTCGATGACATTTTGACATAATTGCGGTTCTAACTCACCAATAACGCGAATAATTTCGTCCTTCAGCTCAGAAATTGATTGGAGGTCATTCTTATAGCCCTGGCTTTTCACGTAACCCCAGTGAAAATAGTCCAACGGTGTCAGATCACACAATCTTTGTGTTCAATTAACATCACCGTTTCCGGAGATTACAATACATAAAATTGAACGCGTTGTTGTATTGTATACGACTCCATTTTTACAAATGACATACATTATACTTCACAAATGTCACAAAACCCAGGAAAGTTCGCGACGCCATCTCTGTTTTATCCAAGAATTTAAAAAACCGCTCAATTTAAGACCCTTTATATTTGCACCTTAAAATAATAGTAAAAAAAACTAAACTATAGTAAAAGCTGCATGAATCATATATATATTTTTTTAATATTGTTACTAATTTCTCTCTTTCAACGAAATTAAAGTTCTAAAACGCATAGAAGCATCCGTAATATCAGTAACAGTCAGAATCGTTGTCTATGTCTGCAGGCCTTCGAGACTGTTTCGGTCTGGTGCATCTGCAATCACAGTCATTCGTCGCTTCTTGGATTCACTCAATTATACATTCAAGAGTGCTGCTCGCTGAGAAAGTGATGTCAACACTACGGTTTAAGAATAACAATCGAGCCAAGACCATGTTTGGCATTGTCTCACGCCGAAGGACTACTGTCATTACAATTGACCGGCCGAAGGACTCATGTTTGTACGATATGGGTATTTTTCGCCGGTTGGAAACCGAAGCAGACAAGCTTCGCATAATGGTATGCCGGGCACGATTTTCAACAGAAATATTAGATTCGAATGAGAATCGTATCAAGACTGATCGGAGAAGTATAAATGTTAAAAAGCTTTGCGCGATAAACATATTGCATAAGTTTATATTGTACTATTCAGCAGTGTTTATCAAAATTTTCAATGTTCATGGAACATTGAAAATTTTGATAAACCCCAATCACACGCTCATATATTGCGAGTAACAAAAAGTCATTTGCGAATAAACATCAGAAGGTATTTTTAAATTCAATATTTAATTCAAATTACAGCGTCTTCAAAATGTTTGTCTAAGATTTATTTTCAACCTACGAAAGTACGATCATATAACTTCATACCAGAAGACGACCTCCGTGGACTGGTTGTAAGACGCTTGTCTGCCGATCCGGAGGTTGCGGGTTCCGTTCCCCGCTGGAATCCAGATTATTTTTAATGGAATTCCAGTCTGGTTTTCACTTAGGGCCCATTTAAACATATTTCTGGTTGGTTGGAAGAGATTGCCACATGGCAATAAACTCGCCAGGTGGAAGAAAAAAAAAGGCATTGAACTGGTTGAATGTTAGAAATAGACGCCAAATTCACATACGGTATCTATTGTATAATCTCCTTAACTGTCCTGCCACCCCCTCATATCTCGCTGAAAATTTTCAGCGTCTTTCCAATTATGGATTAGCGCTACGCTCAAACATATAATATATTGTGTATTGATTGGCCTTCCCAGTTCACCGCTCCTCTTTTTTTACGTCATCCTTTACTGTCCATGCAGTGAGACTCTGGAATTAGTTACAAATCAATATAAGACTCTCTCCGTCCTTGGTATGCTTTAAGAAGCGACTAAAAAAAACTCTTAATTTCTAGTCAGTAAAATAACGTGTTTAATTCCTGATTTTTCTTTTCCTTTCCTCTCCACCATCCCTTCCTTTTCTTTTGATTGATGATATCTCACTTTACACGAAAAAGAATGTTCGGGTGATTGTCCGACTTTGTGGGGTCCGTGGGTATATGCTCACGTATGTGTTTATGGATTTCGTGGGGATGAATAGTCATTTGAATGATTTATGCGACCACGTAACTTACTTTATTTACTTTTGTCTGGTTGGTTGGAAGAGATTGCCGCCTGGTAATAAGCCCGCCAGATTGTATTTACAATAAAAATGTTAAATAAATTATTATTTCTCTGAAATTAGTTTATCTTGCTCAAGGTAGAAATGATTTTGCTCTGATGATAGCAGAGGATAGAGGGGTTGATACTTAAAATGGTCGCTGATAACACCTTATGCGTTCCATTTAAGACATTCTTCCTGCGATAACCGTCACCATTATTTCCACAAGCCATCATACGCTTAAAACTGTTTATTTTACGCTTAAAACTGTCCTATAAATTGAGGATTATTTGAATATTTTTTATCTTTATCCAAAGTCAATTTTTTTAATAAACATATATTTGTCTGTTGTATTTTTCGTAAGTTTTTTTGGTTTACCATTAACTATAATGCATTCGATGTCATGAGTATTATCCCTTCGCTTACACCACATCCCCCACCCCCTTATATTATCGCTAGCGAGTTGTCATAAATTGTAAGTTACTAATGCCTACAATTTTTCGAGGGTTGTTCACGGAGCATTTGTTTTTCATTTAAATGCACGGTGGACTAATATTTTTGAGAAATTGAATAAAAAATAATTTAATTTGTAAAAATACTTTTAAAAAAGCAAATCAAATAACAAAAATTGTACTTAATACAAATTTAAATATAGTTATAAGGAAGAAAAACAATTACAAAATATTTAAAACGTGTTAATACATTATTTTTAATTTATCTTTTCTTCGTTAATTTGTCTAATCTGGATCTGTCGAAAATAATAAAATCACATGTTTTTAAAAGACTTTTCAAGGCATTTTTAAATCGTTAACATATAAAATGTTGAATTTTTCAATGAAATCTCATCGCGGCCCAGTAACAGACTGTCGCGGCCCAGTAACAAAGTGTCGCGGCCCAGTAACAAACTGTCACGGCCCAGAAACAAACTGTCACGGCCCAGTAACAAACTGTCGCGGACCACCACATAGGTACATACTCGTAGATCGCTGCAATGCAGTGTTACGTAAAGCTTTTTTTTTTAATAAATAATACTGCCTAATTTATTTTTATATTTAAACCAAGGATAAATATTTGTTTTACTACTGACAAAATAATGCATCACATTTCTTGAAGTCTTCTCTTTCGATTGACAAATAGATTTATTCAGGCTTCTATAGTCTTAGAGAGCAAAAAATACGAAGATGCCTTCCAACAAATTACGAAGTTGCCTTCCAACAAATTACGAAGATGTCTTCCAAGAAATTACGAAGTTGCCTTCCAATAAATTACGAAGTTGCCTTCCAACAAATTACGAAGATGTCTTCCAACAAATTACGAAGTTGCCTTCCAACAAATAACGAAGATGTCTTCCAACAAATTACGAAGTTGCCTTCCAACAAATAACGAAGATGTCTTCCAACAAATTACGAAGTTGCCTTCCAACAAATAACGAAGATGTCTTCCAACAAATTACGAAGTTGCCTTCCAACAAATTACGAAGTTGCCTTCCAATAAATAACGAAGTTGCCTTCCAACAAATTACGAAGATGTCTTCCAACAAAAGAAATAAATTCTCTTTTTAATTAATTTGTTGCATCACGTCTGGATTATTGTGATTCTATTCATTATTATTTGCCTAGGTCGCAAATTTTTAGTCTCCAGTTTGTAATCAATACAGTTGCTATGCTGACATATGGTAGTCATAAATATTGTCATATTATTCCGCTTCTAAAAAAGTCTACATTGGCACAAATGACACAAACATAGTTTCTTTATATTCAAGCCCCTTAATGGGATGTCTCCATTGTATATTTCGAATCTGTGTCTGAGAAGTTTTTCTTCGGAAAGGAGTAAAACTTTGAAGAAGTTGTAGGAACTACGGTCGTCCCTGAATATTGTCAACACACACGGTCAACGACCGACGAAACGACCTTTAGATATGTCCAAAGGCCGCATACCAAAACATTGAAATTGTTTACCCGAAAATACTATTTACGATACATTCCAAAGTAGAAAGAGAACGCATCGCGCTGTCTCGCCGTTTTCGCAAATAAATCGTCTACCCACAACACTAATTGCGATGTCTGCAATATTTCAATCGACCATCTCTGCACGGACAGAAGCGAGATAAAAATATATTGCGGGTGCACTCCCGCGCCCATTCTGAAATGTATAAATACCTACTTACCGATAAATAAAGCATCATTAATTAATAATTATTATTCATTGATTCATTCACTCTCTCTTTCCGCATTGCTAATTGACGTATTTTATTTAAATACCAAACAATCAAAATCAATATCGCGTCCAGCAAGAACCATCTGCTAAAAAGTTTTCGTTTTCATCGAATAAATTAATTGTTCCAAATCGATCTAATAGGGCGAGTTATTATGTCATGATTTGGCCGTTAATGGTCATGTGGCGTGGATTTGCCTATCTCTAAACGTTCAAGATATTGATGACGTGTGCAACTTTAGCGAACCCTTGAAGACGGTCATTTTGGGAGGTCTTATTAAAACTAATGATTATATATCGTGAGTTCAATACTATAACTAGGTAACTCAAAATGATCTATTCTGAGAAAATGGCGTTCTAAGTTTCGAGGTCCTTTTGTCTGGTAACTCCTCTTTAATGATGAGGTATCGCGCTAATATTTTTTTATGAAACTAATAAAGGAGGGTTCAATAGATCGTAAGATGTAAGTGATATGAACTTCAGATATCTACTTTAACACGTTCACTGCGTCGAACACGGCTCCCGTGTCCATACAAAATAGCCTTGAATGTTGAGTGCACTCATAAACGTCTCCCGATAAGGATTCGTCGCCTGTTTCATGTGTTTTGAAGACACGAAGGAATACACTTGTATATGATGTTTCAATAGAAAGTAGAATTTAATTTTTAACAAAGTTATGGGTTTTCAAAAATTCGCGAATTTTCAGCATCTCTGTATAACATTTTATACGCAGTGAACGTGTTAAGCATTCTTTTGTATCCACGTTTACGACTTCCCTAATTATGAAAATGCTAAATAACTTTATTTATAACATTGGAAAGCCCCTTTGATGAGCAATCCATTGATGTAAATAACTCAAAACCACCTAATTTCGAGTTACTTAGTTTTAGTATTGAGCCGACACTATATGAACACTAAAGCTGAATATATATATTACTGATATTTATAAAAAAAAACGAAATAAAGATTGTTTTTCATTTCGTCTTCCCTTGAGTTTTTACAACCTTTTCTCTGACTTTCTTCAATTCCTTTTTTATACTATACTATATTACGTTTTGTTGTTTACAGTACAAACTACCGGGATCGTCGCTATGTGGAAATCTTTTACAATTAATCAGAAATATGGTAAAAAGTTATGAATTGTATAGAATATATTATACTATATATAGAAGACGCCTCTGCAAACAAAAGCTATACACAAAATCCAACGAACCATTAACAGACATACATTAAATTGACACCCATAATCTAAGTCGACTGCTCTTAGACTCGCTTCACAGCTTGCTTTTGTTTTGATTCCTTCAGTAATTTAATCCCCTCGCTTCCATCATCCTATGCTCTACTATACTAAGAGGGGTGGCGTCGCCTGGCGGACTATCAATACTCATCAGGGAGGAAGTAAGAGTACAACCCATGTAGAGGGATGAATATTTGATACGTCACTCCCTCTAAGTGCAACCCCAAAGAGGGTTGGGAGCCATTATCAGAAAACTGCAGCATCCATTAATAATAATCGCAAAGCCACTTTACTTGCGATAGACTCGCAATTTGCATACTCATTCGTTGAAATAACGCAATAAATTTAACTATGGTTTGGTAACATTGAGTTAGAAGGGTTTATGGCAGCCGACTTAAGTAAGATAAGAGAGTAATGCTTTCTTTCTGACTCTGCAAAAATCAACTTTTGTAGCAATAACGAATAGAAAGTGAGGCATGCAAGAGTTGTTTATCATCAAGTCTATGGCGATGTTAATTTATTAATGACAGCATTTATTGTGACAGTAAACCAATATCTGTGACAGTCAATCAAACACGAGTTCGAGAAAAAGAAAACATTTAAATTGTATTAAAAAAAGTACGTAAACTGTTACGAAATTTTGCTAGGAAATATGATTTCGACACAAATAATACATATTAAATAATTTCGTGAAACATTTTTTTTCACACTAATTATATAGTAGTTCCCCTCCTTATATACTAATATTATATATAGTAGTCCCCCCCTTATATACTAATATACAGTAGTGCCCCCCCCCCTTATATACTAATATACAGTAGTGCCCCCCCTTATATACTAATATACAGTAATGCCCCCCCTTATATACTAATATACATACAGTAGTTCCCCCCTCACCTACGGTTTGAAAATATGAAATAGAAAATTCCAACGTATTATGTACAATAGTAACATATGTAGGACGAAGAAGAGTACTATGTGGATTGAAGAAGAATTAGAGATTGATTAAGAATGTCAAAAGAATGAATGAAAAAAACACTGACAAAACTAATATACAGTGAAAGGGTTGGGTCAAGTGAATGCTATTTCGAAGAAGAAGATATTGATTAAGAATGTCAAAAGAATGAATGAAAAAAACACTGACAAAACTAATATACAGTGAAAGGGTTGGGTCAAGTGAATGCTATTTCGAAGAAGAAGAAGAGAATGATTAAGAATGTCAAAGGAATGAATGAAAAAAACACTGACAAAACTAATATACAGTGAAAGGGTTGGGTCAAGTGAATGCTATTTCGAAGAAGAAGAGAATGATTAAGAATGTCAAAGGAATTAATGGAAAAAAAACACTGACAAAACTAATATACAGTGAAAGGGTTGGGTCAAGTGAATGCTATTTCGAAGAAGAAGAGAATGATTAAGAATGTCAAAGGAATTAATGGAAAAAAAACACTGACAAAACTAATATACAGTGAAAGGGTTGGGTCAAGTGAATGATATTTCGAAGAAGAAGAAGAGATTAATTAAGAATGTCAAAAGAATGAATGAAAAAAACACTGACAAAACTAATATACAGTGAAAGGGTTGGGTCAAGTGAATGATATTTCGAAGAAGAAGAAGAGATTAATTAAGAATGTCAAAAGAATGAATGAAAAAAACACTGACAAAACTAATATACAGTGAAAGGGTTGGGTCAAGTGAATGCTATTTCGAAAGAAAAAAATATTTAAGACAAATTTATATTTGTGGAGGCGAAATACTTGTATTGTTTAATATACAGTACAACTTGGAGAGTTTATTGCCATGTGGCAATCTCTCTCAACCAACTAGAAAGATGTTAAAGAGGCCTTAGGTAAAAAGCAGGCGAAGGCTCATTTTGGGTTCTAATGGGAATCGAACGCCCATGTTGGAAGTCTTACCAAAATGTATAGTTTCTGAATTTGTAAAAATAGTAGCACTATTTTTTCTCTGCCTGCCCCAACAGACAAACAGTGAAATGATATATATGTACTGCTACAGAGCTACGATGTAAATAAACAAATAAATATAATTATTGAATGGTGCTAGATAGACAAAGGTATTCGTACTGATAATTCCGTTGAGCGCGAATAAAACGCCGTTATAAATTGATTATAGTTAATTGGAGTTTGTTAAAGCCTTGGGATGTTAAGATAAGATTAATTTTACTCGAATAATTCTAAATCAATGCCTCTACTGTTTATTCATCGGAGCAGAATACAGATAATTCAATGTCTCCTACAAATTGTATTACCATACACAAGAACAAATACAGAATACAAATTAATATTGCCTTTTTAACTATGAGAAATCCTAAAGCTTTGTTAGATGTTTCATACATAACATATACTGGCTCAAGTGTCGTGAACAGATTGATTTCAAACTTTATATCATTGTATTCAAGTCCCTTATAAGGATGTCTTCATCAGCGGCGACTGGTCTAGAGGTGTGTTGGTGCGCTGAACCGGAGAAATAATTCGCAATAATTAAATTATATATTCGCAAACATGATTTCCAAAAATGTTAAATATCTGTATAGATTAAATATGTATAGATTAAATATAATTAAATATATAAATAAACATTGTCTGTTTGAGTGTAGCGCAAGCCCGCGATCGGAAAGACGCTGAATATTTTCGGCGAGATAAAAAGGGGTGGCGGGACAATTAAGGATATTATACAATATATATATAATGTATGTGAATTTGGCGTCTACTTCTTATTACGTCTTAACAACCAAGGCACGGAAGTCGTCGTGTTATTACAAAAGTTTCTATGTAGTTCATTTTACTACGGTAATTGTCTGCAGTTTTCTTACCAAATACTAATTTTGCGAAGAAGTTCCTAATTCAATGGACGCCGAAACCACCTTCCTATTCTTACACTTACCATATTTTTATTGTTATATTTTTAGTCTATATCAAAAATGGGATTGAATTGAGTTAGAGCGCCCTTGACGATAGTCTCCTCTCTAAATTGCCTTATTATTTATATGCTACTAGACTTCAAATGTCGCCATTGGCATCATCTCGTCGTTATGATAATAACGAAAAAAATGTTCATTAACATTTCAAATGATTGCGCAACTTCTGCTTTGCACGTAGACAGATTGGACTTCTTAAGAAATCACGTTTTTACAACTATCAAAAAAATACACATACGTAACTTACAAGTACTACGGCTAGATTGGTAAAAAAAAACCTTCGTCACTACTCACGACCGGGCCGTCATAAGACAAAGAGGTACCCTGTCTGACTTTAAATGCCAAATGAGTCATATGAACTGGCCAACGTTTAGTTTAGAAAGTAAAATTGTATTTTTTGAGTTTGGCCGTGCCTAAACACTATATAAATATTGTAATTGTGTTTTTTTTTGCAACATCACGATGTTCATAATATCTGTTTGAAAACTAACTTGAAGATTAAACTCTCTATAAGTCAAATTGACGTGTTTATGTAAAAAGAAACCAAACCACATTTTTTTTTCGTTTATTTGAAATATCGACTTAACCATTTGTAACAGACCAGTTAATACGTTTCAATATGTGTTAAGCGGTCCGATTTTTTTCTACATTATCTTAGATCTGGTAAAAATGTGAGCTAGGTCCTTTTTGAAGAATAACGTCGAAATATATTATTTAGCCAGTGGTGCATCACCATTGCTATGAAAAAAAAAACATTATTTAATATTAGAAAAATATTTAAATTACATGTACCTATTAATATTTCATACAAATTAAACAGCTTCAATTGAATTATTTGATTGCATAAAAATATTTTAAGATCGACCATCAATGAAAAAGAAAAATTAATATTAGCGCGTGTTCTACAAAGATGGTATATTATTTTGAAAATTTAAAATATTTCTGCATTAACAAGTCTAATAATATTTGAAAGATTTCAACAAATATGGCAGAGAATCGTCAAAAATATCATATGGATGTGTATCGTCACAAATATGAATGTGTATCGTCACAAGTATGAATGTATATCGTCATAAATATGGATGTGTATCGTCACAAATATGGATGTGTATCATCACAAATATGGATGTGTATCGTCACACGTATGAATGTATATCGTCATAAATATGGATGTGTATCGTCACAAATATGGATGTGTATCGTCACACGTATGAATGTATATCGTCATAAATATGGATGTGTATCGTCACAAATATGGATGTGTATCGTCACACGTATGAATGTATATCGTCATAAATATGGATGTGTATCGTCACAAATATGGATGTGTATCATCACAAATATGGATGTGTATCGTCACACGTATGAATGTATATCGTCATAAATATGGATGTGTATCGTCACAAATATGGATGTGTATCGTCACAAATATGGATGTGTATCGTCACAATTATGAATGTATATCGTCATAAATATGTTTTTTTATAAATCGAACAATTGTTTTTCTCTAAACTGACGTTTTAATTCCTAATTTTCACTATACTGACTTTCTAATGATTTGTATGTATCTTTAAATAGTATTAATCCACTATGGATTAATACTAATCACGATTTATGTATAAAAAATCGAAAATCCAATTATCGTATCGTCAGAAAATACGTAACATAAACCCCATCCCTAGCCAATGCAGACTAACGTAGTGACTTTTGACTAACGTCACCAAATATAATTTGATTTTAATTAATTTTTTTTGCTAATTTGTGACAAGATGTATTAATTTGTTATTATTGTTAGTTTTGTGTAATGTATTTACCTAAATAACTTGCTATTTATTAGAATCGAGGCTTATAGTAAAGTTGATAAAATAATTAAAATTACTGAACATCGTTACAAGGTTGTATTGGGGCAAATTTGTGAGCTGTCATACGACTCATCCTAGATTTTCCGAACTATAGTTGACATTATTTAAAAAAAAAAAATGTTTTTAAGGAAATGTTTTTGAATTCAGGCATGTGGTAAATCGGTCTCACAATTCTGAGAATCGAACTCCAATATGAACGTAATAATTAGTCCTTTACTATGTTGCAGTCGAAGCAATCAGATTTCGATGAGTTGTTTATAAGGCGTGTATTTGTAAAACCAGTCTGACGCCAATTTAAAATTGTCATCCTCGGAAGTCCGCGAAGAGGTAAGCTTGCTTTCCAGTTTTTCCGTGAAGTCACTACGGAGTGTCGAATGTTTTTTTTTGAGTTTCAATACTTAACATATTGTCAATTACAAAGTCGAATCGAACTAACGGTAATACAACGAATCAATATGGAATTGAAATTAAATAACTCGCATAAATGTAAATCGAGCGATTCTGTTATTTGGGTAGTATTTTCTCAGATCATGGAAGAGTTACGAGGGATATTAAACGAAACAAAGCGATAGAAAACAAAGTCAATGGGGTACTAAAAATATATACTCGAACCGGAATGTGTCATAATCTGCTGAGATGACTCACAATAGTATTTTAGTATCAATTTAGATGTATGGGAGTGAAACTTGGACGTGGAATAAGACTGAAAGAAAACAACTCATGGAGTAACAATGTATGACGGAATGAAGTGATTAGGGATGAATGTGAACACAAGGTTGATGTGTTGAGTAAAATGAAGAAGAGCACTCTGAGATGGTTTGTTCATGTAGAACGAATGAACGAAAAAATACTCACAAAAATATATAGTGCAAATGTGAGTGGAAGGCGTGATAGAGGAATACAAAAGAAAGTATAGTAGGATCGATTTAATTATATTTTGAAAGAAACAAATGTAGAAAGTCAAATAAATTGTAACTGTATGAGAAGGTGTATGAATGTAGAAGTGAGATAAGAAAGTCTGGCAGTGTGTCCCCTCCGTCTATCCTGACATGGAAATAACGTGATGGTGTGGTATGTGTGTATATCAATATAAAACAAAAATCAGAAAATACGTAACATAAAGCGTTCCCAGGTTTTTAATAAAATGGGTATTTAATAATTCTGGTTGGTTAGTAAAAAATTGCACGTAGCAAAAAAGTTGTACTTCTAAATTACATAGAGAAAGATCTATTGTTTCATAATGTCCTGATAGAGGTTTATTAGCAATATAGTTCGTAAGAAGATCCATCCACTATTTTCATAATTGAAATATATTTTTTACATACAAATGTGTAAAAATCATCACGCCGTCTCCCTGTCGGAGTAGGCAGATATGAGAAAGGGCCAAACTTTGCTATGGAGAAAGACATATTTCACATCTTCTACATCCATACAGCTTCTCTTACAGCACCTACGATAAACCAGAATTTACATTTCTTTCTTTCAAAATATTATACACTTGATCCAACAATATTTTCCTTAATCTACCTCTCACACGCCTTCCGCTCATATTTCCACTTTATATTATTTTGTTAGTATTTCTTCATTCATTCGTTCCACGTGTTCAAACCATCTCAGAGTGCTTCACTTAATCTTACTCAATTCATCAGCATTTTATTTTATAACATGGACAACAACTTTTCTTGAACACCCAGCAAAAATATATCAACAATTGATGTGGCTAAATTCAACGATAAGGAAAACACACAAGTCATGGAAAATTCCCTAGAAAAGTGGAAATTTGAAGTGAGTTCGAGGGTGGGTAACAAGGCATGATGAACTGCACATAATTTATAGGCGCGACAACACGCTTTGTATTAGAAATCGAAAAAAAAAAAACAACACTTACTGAGAAAAATCGAATACACCTGTAATTTTTAATAAATTAAAATTAAATCATTTATATATTTCAAACAATTTACACACGCAACTGATCTTAACTTTGGATAGATGGATTTGACCATGTAAAAAGTACTGAGTTGAAATGATCATTTAAGGTATCATAGTTCATATTTTTATTTATTTAAAAGAATTATCTATGATAAACATATTTGCCAAAGGCTATACCCATACACGAATTTACTACTTTAGAACTAAGGTAATTTCTACATTATAACTATAAGCTAATTTAATTTTTATTTCCTACATGAAATAGTAATCTGCCGTCATAAGCAAAAACGCAGCTAACGGGAAAAAAATAAGAAATTTAACTAAGTATGTTATGAGGCAATATTCCATATCAAATTCTGAAAAAAAAAAACGGAAAACCATTTATTTCAACACAAAAATCGACATAATGCCTTTTTTAATTTTACAAAATACTAGGTTTTTCTAAGCAAAAAAACAATGAAATGTGATTCATAAGCAAAAAGACAGCAAGTGCCTATGCGTTTGCTGTGTTTTTGCTTATGAATCACTTTTTATTTATTTTTTTGTTTATGAATCACGACATTTTTAAGCAGCAATGAAAAACGTAAAAGTGAATTTTTCTCAAAACTTAACTTTTGCCATTAGCTGCGTTTTTTTATTCTTATGAGGGCAGTATTATGTAGTTGTTAATTTTAAATTTGTAACCATAGTTTTTTCTTATGAGGGCAGTATTATGTAGTTGCTAATTTTAAATTTGTAACCATAGTTTTTTCTTATGAGGGCAGTATTATGTAGTTGCTAATTTTAAATTTGTAACCACAGTTTTTTTCTTATAAGGGCAGTATTATGTAGCTGCTAATTTTAAATTTGTAACCACAGTTTTTTCTTATAAGGGCAGTATTATGTAGTTGCTAATTTTAAATTTGTAACCACAGTTTTTTTCTTATGTGGGCAGTATTATGTAGTTGCTAATTTTAAATTTGTAACCACAGTTTTTTTCTTATAAGGGCAGTATTATGTAGCTGCTAATTTTAAATTTGTAACCACAGTTGTTTCTTATGAGGGCAGTATTATGTAGTTGCTAATTTTAAATTTGTAACCATAGTTTTTTTCTTATGAGGGCAGTATTATGTTGCTAATTTTAAATTTGTAACCACTGTTTTTTCTTATGTGGGCAGTATTATGTAGTTGCTAATTTTAAATTTGTAACCACAGTTTTTTTTTATGAGGGCAGTATTATGTAGTTGTTATTTTTAAATTTGTAACTAGAGTTTTTTTTATTGTTGTAAGAATTTTGAATATTTTTCCAATTTGCATCGGTTACAGAATCTAATGTGATTCTAAAACGAAAATTGAAACGCAAATAAATCGAAAAAGCAGCAACAATCCTTTAAATTATTTCCCAAATTTTTTTAACTTAATTTAATGGGCATTAAAATGTATTGGAATAATGTTTAAAAGAGCGATAGCAAAAAAGATGTGTTTTTAAAGAAAAAATATCCAACCCACATTCTACCAATTTTGAAATATTTTAAAAATATAAGAAAAAAAGATTGATAGACTCTTGAGATTGATTGATCGACCAAGAAATAAATACACATTTTTCGTGCTTGTTATTCACAAATATATTTCAAATACACAGAAAAAAAAAATTTCGTATTATGATGAAATTTACAAAAAAAAAGTGTTTTGTTTTCAAATAAGATTGTTGTAATTTTATTTATGATATGATAGGCAATCCCACATGATCAAATATGATTGTCAGCCATCCTGATGCAGATCGAAGTAGCCTGTGATTGTGTTGGTTTATTATGTACAAACTGTTGAACTTCAGCAAGTATATAGTGTGAACAGATCAAACTAAAAGTTCCTATTAGCAAGAAGGTCAAAAATTTCAAGACGACCGGAAGATTTAATCTTAAAAGCTTAAGTTATGTTTGCGTTGTTTACTTAAGAATTTATGGTAAGAAGAATATAAGCAAAATAAAAATCAGGTGTTAAACGGTTAAGTAAGTAAGTATTGTAGTATGAACCGACTGGAAGCATTCGAAATGTGGATGCACCGGAGAATTCTACGGATACCCTGGACGGATATGGTCAGCAACACGAGGGTTCTTCAAAGAGCCAAAGTTGATAGAGAGTTGATGACTAATATTAAAATCCGAAAGGTTTCCTACTTGGGGCATGTACTTAGAAGAGCAAAGTATAAATTACTGCACCTAATCATCCAAGGCAAAATAGAAGGCCGAAGAGGTGTTGACAGGAGGCAAATCTCCTGGCTCCGCAATATACGTGATTGGATTGGCATAAGGGGCGTTGGAGATCTTTTTCGGGCTGCCGGGGACAAAGATATCTACTCTCAAGTGATATTCAACGTTGGGGGGACCTGACATGACACTGAGAAGAAGAAGAAGTTAAACGGTTTAAAAGTAAAACCAGTCCAAAAGTGAATCCACCAGGAATCAAACCTGGAGCTTCCGCCTGTTTAGCGCGAATGATAACCATTAGAGCACGGCTGTTGTATTTTTTATGAACATTATTAGTAGTTTAAAAAAGGTGCCATGAAAAAGAGTAAAAACATGCTTTATAAAATGTGTTATTAAATTATCAATTTTTAACAAAGATAAATATTTTAATACTACATATACCACAATGAATAAATATGTAAATTCTTAAATTAAAAGATAAACCAAATGTCGTCAACTTCTGCAATGAATACGCGCGTGGGATACAAGTTTGTATGGCGAAAAATTTGCATGTTTCCGGCGGTCCTTGCAACTAAAATGTACCCCATCTAAATCATAACGAGCCGTCCCCAACTTAAAATATTTATTCAATTGAATTAAATAATAATTTTAACAATTCGATAAAATAATATACAACGTAAAATAAATCGGTATTTATAATTTTAATTAAACCCCGCGAAAAAAACTACGTCAAAATATTCTTATAAGGACAAAGTTTATTTGATAAGATTCAAACAAACTTCAAAGTTTTTAAATATCTAACTGTTCCTTTTGAAAACTTTGTTAACAACATATTTTAACCTTATTCAATTTTAATAAGTTGACTTACAAGCTTTCAAAAAAATTATATTAAAAAACAATAGCACACCTGCTCGACAGGTTGTTACTTACTTTTTTGAAGCCTTTAAACGTTGAAATAAAATATAAATTCCATTTGTTTCACTTACCCGAAAGTTTGTGTATAATCCAATAAGAAATTGTCACTAAAATATATATATTTTCTAATAAAAACACATCACACAATGAACAACACACTCACAGAAACAAACCACTCCGCGGCAAATTCACGCCAAAACTGACAACAAAATTTTGTTGTCAAGCTTTCCCCAAGTTCAACTAGACTTGGAAAGCGACAAATCTGGAATAAACTTTAAACGTGAATTAGACAAAATAATTTTCATGAATACGTTTCGCTTTTTAGTATTCTACATATACTTTAAACTTTTTGATGCCGTATATTATTTTACTTTAATATGTTAGATATTTCAATCCCGGTTGAAAAAAGTTTGCGCAATGCTTGGTAGATGTCACTGATTAATATGAATATTTTCATTCCTTTCGTGGATTGTTTTAAAAAAGGGATAAAAGTTTGAGCAATTTTAAACAGGTGGATGTAAATAATATAATGTTATGTGTTTTAATAATAAAACAATTTTTATTTTATTATATGTTTTCAATCAATATTTTCTTTTTTTTTCTCCTAAACTTTCGTTTATCATGAGATCTAGCATTTTTAAATAATATATCGAGAGTAAATAAGTTTTTTTAAACTTAAGTTACAAAAGGGTCAATCAGTTATGGTTTTTTTTCATCTAAGATTAATATGTTCAGGATTGTTTTTTTTAACTAGATTTAAACATAAAATAAATATGCTCAAATGTATACCAGTTTTGAATACGGGAACATTTCATAATATTAATATTTTAAAAGGCATAAATAATTGAATGCACCTACCTGTTTTGAAGTATTTAGGAAAACATAGGAACTCTTTATGTAGAATTCGTATTAAAGACAACCTCCGTGACCTAGTTGATAAAATGCTCGACTACCACATGGAAATTTCGGATTCGATTCCTGATGGTATCCGAAAAAATACCAATTCGTCCCATTTTGCTAAGTTATTGTTTTATAAACAATATTTTTTGATTTCTGAATAAAAGGGACGAACATGCTTCATGTCGCGGATATGGCATACTAAGGTGGTAACTAAGTGTCAACTAGATTGGATAAAATGCGAAATGTACGAATTGACGGAACAACTAAAGTGGCGCCAATAGTAGATAAAGCCCGGGAAGTACGATTACCTTGGTATGGACACGTGCAACGTCTACACTAAATCATAGGTTCCCAAACTTATTTGACCCACTACCCCCTTTTCAGCAAAAAAATTACACAAGGCACCCCTGGAAATTTACCTTTAAATGAAAGAAATTAATTTACTTTTTAAATGAAAGAAAAAATGTAGGGAACATTTTTTTGTGTACAATATCTATAGTGTTATAAATAAGATAAGTACTTAAATTGTTGAAGTATTTATTAAATTATTAAGTAATCCTAACGAGAAGGATGAACCTGATGTACTGCCACCAATTTATTAATGTTTTGCAGTTTGTTATTTGCAATAAAACTATGAGAGTATTTTTTTAATTTCAAAAAGGTATTTTGGGAAGAAAACAATTTGGAAAAGAAATTAAAAAGATATTTATTAAAATAAGTAAGTAGCCCTCTATTTCCCCCAGGGCCAGCATGGCCCCCTCAGTTCCCTCCAGTACCCCCATGAGGGCCGATGAACCCACTTTGGGAACCCATGGTCTACATTTAAGACTGCCACGAATTAGGAACTCCAAATATACGCCAAAGGGAGAGCATATATAATATAAGAAATTGGAGGAAGACATAACGAGACTCGGACTATATCTGAGTGATTGGCGAGATCTAGAGAGATATGAAGTAAAAAGGTCCAAGAAGCCGACCCCAAATTGATACGATAATGCAATGGGAAAGATGAGGATTGTTTTATATTATTTTTATACAAAACTATAAAAAAAAACAAAATTTTTACCCCTTTGTTTTATTAACTTTTTTTTTTGTATTACATAGCTCTCGCAGAAGTCTTATGTGTGTGTGTGTTGTCAGTTCTACACGTATTGAGTAATAATGCCAACACATATGAAGACGAACTACGAATTCCGTGCATACTCGAGTGGATCTAAACCCGAAAGATCGTTTAAGGGGGCCGAAGACAATAATTTCTCCCAGCTACTTTTTTCCTTTATTTAAGTATATTACCGGACCTTAGATTTGTTCATTGATATGTTCAGGAGAATCATCAAACAAGAAGTGAAAGATATCTAACCCATTTTTCGGGTTCTTGCATGATCCATAAAAAGCATGCATGATAGTGCATACACGTAATGATATGAGAAAGTGCAGGAAAATTATTAAATGTTGTCTACATGGAAGCTGATTGGTTGTGGATCCTGCAGGGCCTCAATCTCTCATGTGTAAGGTGTGCGAGGCACTCGAGCGGCTTAGCAAACGCTCGGAAAACATTTTTTGTAAAGGGCCAAATAGTAAATATTTTAGGCTCTGTGGACCAAGACACAAACTCAAGGATATTTATGGAAGTAGGCCTACTTAAATAACAAGAAAAATGTTTTCACAAATTTACTGAATGAAATGTAAAATTTCAGTGGTTTCAGTGATACCCGTGGCACTGAAAATTCTGCTGAATTATAACTGTGTGGCGTCACAGCAGAGGCCACCGAACGCGAAGCAATAAGAGCGCCACATACGCTTGTATCTCGCAACTCCTCAACTTGGTGATCGGCCGTTCCACTATAGCGCGTACTTTGGAATTTAAAAGAATTCGAAATTGTAAAATTCATTCTTAGCATTAAATGTGTATATCGTTATTTTTTTTATATCGATGAAATCATTTTAACTGTACTTGCTTAGTTATGTGTGATTTTAATTGTATTATTGTGTTTGATGTGTTTTTTATTTGATTTCGATTTCCGATGATAAACAAGAAAAAGTTCCAGTCTTGTATAAAAGATCATCTGGTAACAATAATTGCACGCACTTAGTAAGTGTGCGCGTGTTGTTGAACTTTCGTGTGCAGTGTTGATGCCGACAACTAAATTGACGAACTTCGGGTTTGTCCCTTCTCCAATAGCTAGCTCTAAAACCGAAGACAGTATGGCCTCCCAGCCACTCACTTCATTTATCTGCATTTATTTTGCTATTGCCAACAGTCATTTTATTATTGCACACTTTTCTATTATATTGGGAACTTCACAACACTTGCGTTAGATTAGGGACTTCCCCACATTAGCATTAGAAAAACATACTCGTATTTAATAAGAAACCCATAGAAAACTTACCAAAGTATGACTAAACTTATTTTTTTTTGTAATATTTTCAATCGGTCAGTAATAGTGTTTTCGAATCCCGAGTTAGAGCACACTTGATGAGAGTCTGCCCTCTAAACGGCGCATTATTAGTTGTAATTTTATTATTATTGGGGCGCCATAATACTTAGTTCCAGCCCGAAAATAACAGAAGTCCCAGCGAGCTCTGGGCCCTGGTCTGCTATGGGTGAGGTTTACTCGAGTGTATAGAGACATCTCGTGAGAATATCCTGTGTTACAAGAAGGTGTGTATGTTACAATAATTATATAATAACAAACCACTCTCACCAGGATGAATCGCATTAATTAGAACAATAATAATGATTTAATATCAATTAGGTTACCGTAAAGACATGCAAGATGCGTTGTCTCTTGCACATATGTTCAGGACATACGTACGTAGGTCTGTAAATATGAAACCGGGATTTTTGTATAGAAAATACACATTTATTGTATGAAAATTTAAAAAAATATTTTATTCAAAGTATTGCCCATCGCTAGCTACACATTTTTCCCATCTCTCTGGCAATTTGTGGATGCCCCGCAAAAAAACGGTTGCTCTTTTGAGGCAAACCAATCATCGAGCCATTTTCGTAAGAAGTGAAGCGCTGCTCAGCAAGTGCGTGTCCCATCGATGCAAATAAGTAGTAATCGGATGGAGCCAAGTCTGGTGAGTAAGTCGCATGCGAAAGTATTGGCCAACTAAACGCTTCAATCGTTTCCTTGACCGGTTTTGCTGTGTGCGATGGTGCATTATCATGAAGCAAAATCACTTTGTGTTGCCTCTTTTGATATTCTGGTCGTTTTTCACGCAATGCTTGGTTCAAATTCATCATTTGTTGTCGGTAGCGTTCAGTATTAACGGTTTCGCCAGGTTTTAGCAGCTCATAATAGATAACACTCTTCTGAACCCACTAAACACAAAGCATTGTCTTCCGTCCATAGCGATTTGGCCTTGCAGTCGATGTCCCTGGTTTGCTTGGAGTTACTCATGATATTTTACGCTTAGGATTCTCGAAATATATCCATTTTCCATCGCCAGTCACAATGCCATGGAGAAATGATTTTCTTTTGTATCTGACGAGCAGCATTTCGCAAGTATTATAGTTTTTCGGTTTTCCTGCTATCTTTCATTCAGTTCATGTGGCACCCATTTTCCCACCTTCTGGATCTTTCCCATGGCTTTCAAACGTATGGAGACGGCTTCTCGTATCACATTTAATTGATCCGCGAATTGTTGTTGCGTTTGAGCGTCATTCTCATCCAACAATGTAGTTGTATTAAACTTGTATTGTTGTGAGTTAAAAGTCTTTGAAAAATGTAAAGACAAGAAAAAGGCGCCAATTACGCGGCTTGACAGTCACTACATTGACAACTAGAGCCAGATATGAGCAAATTCCGGTTTCATATTTACAGACTGGTAGGGTGTGTGGGCTGAAAAAAATCTGATGTCCTCGCAGCCGGGCTCACCTTTTATTGGTGGGGATGTTTCTCAACCGGAGGAATGTTAACATGAGATGAGCCCAAGCATTTTGATAGCTTCTCTCTTAAATATATTTTCTTCGCCATTATCTTGAGATATAACAACATATGGATATGCAATTTTTGAATATGTTTGTATATGTACATATGTTTCTATGTTGCTACCAATAAACCTACATTTACTTATTTAAATATTACTCATTCCTTTTATTTATTTCCGTTTCCGGACTATCAATTTTCAATCATGCCACGTGTTTCCAATAGAACGCAACAGAAATCGCCTTATCATTCGCATCAATCAGACCTTACTAAAAGCACCTTACCAATAACAGTTCGTACAAACTATAAAAGCATGAGATTGATTGACTAAATTGCTGTTTTTTTTTCACTTACGATAATGATATGACCCTACCGGTTTCAAGGTTTCCCTTCATCATCAGAAGAGCACAAACAAGATTGAATTATGCCCAAGCTGGTACCGACAGGCTAGATCCATCAAACGATAAAAATTCGAAGCGATGATTGTGGGTGGAGGAAGGTAGGAGACGACTTTGGCAAGTGGCGGTATGACCTCAGCAACACACGTGTTTACCAGGTGTCTGTCCAATGGCTGGGTTATACAATTATCTTAATTGAAAAAAACATTGTTTCAGTAAATAAGTTACAATGCCTTTAATCTTCCACAGTGATGTAATAAATTAGCACGTATTGTAAATTATCTTTATCTCCACAATCACATTCAATGTTACTTATATTCAAGAAACTCCATCTCTGAATATCACCTTCCATCGACTCCCCCCCTACACTGAGTGTATTTCTCTCCAAGTAGGGCAAAGCAGTTGGTCTCTATAGTTCAGAAAATGTAGGATGAGTCCTGTGACAGCTTACAAATTTGCCCCAATACAACCTTGTAACGATGTTCAGTAATTTATTTATTTATTTATTTATTATTACACATGACAAGAAATATACACAATTTGAGAAAAAAACAACAGATAATTTGATTTGGACATACAATTTTAATGTATCAGAGTTTGTTGCCTTTCATTTGTCGTATCCCTAGTAAACTAGGATTTTGCCTGTATCTCACTGAGGATATTTAGCATGAGAAAAATTAATCGATACTTCTTTCCGATTTTTGATTACACAAAAACAAAACCCCGTTGCACGCTCTCATCAACCTGACAGTGACACTCAACTACAACTGGAAACATCTTGCGAAATTATTTTATCAACTTTAATATAAGCTTCAATTCTAATAAATAGCAAGTTATTTAGCTAAATACATTACATAAGGTTGTATTGGGGCTAATTTGTAAGCTGTCACAGGACTCATCCTAGAATTTCCGAACTTTAGGTGTCGTCTTTTTCGATTCATTCGTCAAGTGTATTTTCTTTCCATTTCAGAAAACGTGCTTTATCCGGAGGAGTCATCAATTCTTGCGCTCTCTTGATGAAACTATTCCTGAATTTTAATATCGATATTGCTTGTTGGTGACCATATAAGGGATAATATGGTACTGGACTTGTTTTCTCCTTTCTATATCAGCTGCAATACTTCTACGTATCTCAGGTGGAGTGATTCGAACAGTTGGTATATTTTTTTCAACTGGTGTTGACTTGAACCCTTCCTTCTCTGTGATGTGTAACTAGTACACATTGCTTCTAAAAACTTTAATATCTCTATAAATATAATAAATACTGGGTTCAGATTTTAGGTATTCCTCCGTAATACATTTACGCATTGAATGATAATACGAGTATTAATAATAATTAGCACTTATCAGCCACATTAGAGATATTTTGTGAAAATCTGGAATAAATTCAGCAATACAATCAAACGTGTGCCAGTGTGTGACGTAGGTATATTCATTCTTTAAAAAACGCTATGAGTGAGAAGCGACGCTATTCACGTCTCACTCTCACTCTACTTCAGTGTATGGGAACGCAAGAATAGAATCTCAGTTCGCTCGCTCCTTTCGCGGGGATTCGTTTAAGGTGGTCTCTTCGCCCGTTTTGTGAACGTCGACCGATTTTTTTTTCATGTTTTCAGCAATTAAATTTCAATTATTATCCTTTTGACTTCAAATTTAATTAATTTAATTGGCTATGAACATGAAGGCATAAATACTTAAATAAGTTAAATTCATAAGTTTTAATTCGGAAATATATTACACATTAAAAATAAATATGCACCAAGTAATATTACCTTTTAAATTTTTGTCTATACGTTACAAGAGTACAATATTGTATTACTTAAATTTTATGTCACATTTAAAGAAGATATTTATATTTTGATATAAACTTTCTTCACCGTGTCAAAAATCTATAATTAAAAAACTTTGTTTTACTCGTATTGATATTTACTTAAAAAAAATGAGTTGGCCATACCTGGTATAGTATATGTTATGTATATGTGTATGTGTGTTGTTCATATATAATCATAAATTTTGATAAAACCTCCCAAAAAGGGTTGTTTGTTTTTTGAAAAACAGTTTTCGACTCTCCTTTCTTATTGAATGTTGCACGTGGCCTGGAACACGTCTATAACATATATCTTCAAGTATATTTTCTTCCACCCCTTCCCACTCCACATCAGTGGTGGTGACTTGATAACACCAATTTTCCAATAATTTGTCTGCTTTTAATACTCCGGTACATACCTCTAATATGTTGTCAGTTTTGTTCCTATAGCGACACACAACCCCCCCCCACGTCAACCTCCCAACTTAATTCAATATTTAAATTGTAAACATTGAAGTCTTTGTGTTTTGATTTTATTTATATATTTCTTTAGTGCTATCATCGACTACATCGACTACACAAACCCGAAGTTCGTCAATTTAGTTGTCGGCAACAATACTGCACACGAAAGTTCAACAACACGCGCACACTTACTAAGTGCGTGCAATTATTGTTACCAGATGATCTTTTATACAAGACTGGAACTTTTTCTTGTTTATCATCGGAAATCGAAATCAAATAAAAAACACATCAAACACAATAATACAATTAAAATAACACATAAGTAAGCAAGTACAGTTAAAATGATTTCATCGATATAAAAAAAATAACGACATACGCATTTAATGCTAAGAATGGATTTTACAATTTCGAATTCTTTTAAATTCCAAAATACGCATAGTGGAACGGCCGATCACCAAGTTGAGGAGTTGCGAGATACGAGCGTATATGGCGCTCTTATTTCTTCGCGTTCGGTGGCCTCTGCTGTGACGCCACACAGTTATAATTCAGCAGAATTTTCAATGCCATGGGTATCACTGAACCCTAATTTAGTGAAATTTTACATTTCATTCAGTAAATTTGTGAAAACATTTTTTTCTTGTTATTTAAGTAGGCTTACTTATATAAATATCCTTGAGTTTGCCTTTTGGTCCACAGAGCCTAAAATATTTATTATCTGGCCCTTTACAAAAAATGTTTTCCGAGCGTTTGCTTAGCCGCTCGAGTGCCTCGCACACCTTGCACATAAGGGATTGAGACCCTGCAGGATTCACAGCCAATCAGCTTCCATGTAGACAACATTTAATAATTTTCCTGCACTTTCTCATATCATTACGTGTATGCACTATCATGCATGCTTTTTTATGGATCATGCAAGAACCCGAAAAATGGGTTAGATATCTTTCACTTCTTGTTTGATGATTCTCCTGTTTAGTGCTATCATCGACTACTCAATACACAGGAACAATGCTGGATTCCCACTTGGCCGTGTTTATACTGCAAGCTGCCCGCGAGTTGTCTTATAGATCGTCCATGAGCTGACTATAGCATGCCTGCAATACGAGAAGTTTGCATACATTTTTTTGACGGTGTGTGAACACTTTAAGACCCAATCAAAATCAAAACACCTTTTCCTGTCCCCATTTTGTTTTGGGGATTTCTGATTTTTGTGTTTGCTAAAATTGTTATATCTTAGTAAATACTAAGAATATTGTAATGAAACTTTGAATATTTGAATAATTTAGTTTCGTGTGATAATTCTGCCACCATTATGCTTTGTGGAGAGCTACAACACACTCCTTACACATGTACCAAGTATCACTTCTCTTCTTATTTATTTATTTAACACTTTTATTGCAAATACAATTTGGCGGGTTTATTGCCAGGCGGCAATCTCTTCCAATCAACCAGACAAAAGTAAATAAAGCATGTTACGTGGTCGCACAAATCATTCAAATGACTATCCATCCCCACGAAATCCATAAACATATACGTGAGCATATGCCCACGAACCCCACAAAGACGGACAATCACCCGAACATTCTTTACATATAAAGTGAGATATCATCAATCAAAAGGAAAGGAAGGGATGGTGGAAAGGAAAGGAAAAGAAAAATCAGGAATGAACCCCGTTATTTTACTGACTATAAATTAAGAGTTTTTCAGTCACTTCTTAAAGCATGTCAAGGACAGAGCGAGTCATATTGGTTTGTAACTGATTCCAGAGTCCAGGACAGTAAAGAGCGACCTAAAGAAAGTGGCGCGGTGGACTGGAAAGGCCAATAGACAATCTCTGTTTGAGCGTAGCGCTAATCCATGATTGGAAAGACGCTGAAATTTTTCGGCGAGATAAGAGGAGGCGGCGGGACAGTTAAGGATATTATAAAATCGAGGCAGTATGTGAATTTGGCGTATATTTCTAACATTCAACCAGTTCAATGCCTTCTGGTATGAAATTGATCGTATTTTACTATGATCGTACTTTCGCAGGTTGAAAATAAATCTTAGACACACATTTTGAAGACGCTGTAATTTGTCCAGCTGTTCCTCTGTAACATCCAAGTAACAGACGTCCGCATAGTCCAGACTCGGAAAGAGCAGAGATTGTACGAGTAACATCTTCTTGTACTTAGCACATACCTTGCAAGTTGAGGCATTCTGCTATTAAGGTAGCATTTTCACGAAAAGTGGAAGAGTTATGAGAGATATCAGACGGTGTGAAGTGATAGGAAACAAAGGCTATGGGGCACTAAAACACATACGTGTATACTCGAACTGAGTTCCTCGAAAAAGTTCCGCGAAGAAAGAAGAAACGCTACGTTCATTGGACACGGCAAAGATACGGCCTTTAGTAAAGGACAACAGAAAAATACAATGAAAATTCTTAATAATATACTTTATAATGAAAATCAAGCTCGTTATTAGGATTTAAATATATTGTAAAATGTCTTCCGACTTTATAGCGTACAAAAACACGGAATAAACTTCAAAATACTCAAACCATAGACAGTGAATAATAATCGCGAAATCCCACGAACCTACTAAAGGTTTTTAATTTTCGCTTAATTTATGCAAACTTGTTATGTATTAAAATTGAATTAGCAAAATTAATAACAAAATATTCTCAGTCAGGTTTAAGGAATCCTCTTGTTGTCTCTTCGCGTGCGATAAACTGCGAGCTATGTGCCTACGATAACGCACTGGGTTTCCGTACGGAAGATCGCCGTTTTAAACCCCGCGCGGTGCTACCCCACGAATGACACAGGTATTTCTTCCGCCTAGTATTCGGGGGTATAATAATACCTATGACTTCGGCCATATATATTATTAAAAAAAAGGGAAAACACATGTCGGTGTACTCCGATGGTCTCACTTCGTTGTACCATCGGATCCAGTACAACGGTGTGGCCGGTGAGTTTGCTGGTGTGTAACGGATCACTCACTTAAAAAGAAAAAGGAAACAAAACTCCACGGCACAGTTTCGCTTTACAATTGAATTGTCGATGGAATGGCGAGAGGATTCACAACTACAACGCCCAGCAACGACGAGGATGTGCCTACTCCAGTGATTCTAAATCTAAAAACTCGATTGATAGAACCCAAGAAAATACAGTCTCCTAGCCACGCTTTTCAACCTGTCCTTATCAACAATTTGAATAACTTGTAAGATATGCTACAAATGTTTAATTTAAATTAATATTTCAAAATAGATCAAATATGTATCGAATACTTTTTTCATGACTACATGATTTTCATGGTATGAACACAAAACAATATTTTTCAATCTCAATTTAAAATAAGTCCTTCCGGTACTGGCCGCAAGAATCAAAAAGATTTCGTCTGTATGTGAAAGGAAAGGATATTTCTTGTTTTGTGGTACCCTGTACCACTCCACCATTTCTTTCGAACGAATTGAACAAGCAACCCAGTTCAGATATCTCGGCAGTGAACTGCTCAGCTCTCATGACCTCCCAAGAGAAGTAAGGCCTCAGGTAGATAAAGCTGCAGTTGTGGCGGGCTGCCTGAGAGATGTCATATGGAGGAATATAGTATAGATATGAGAACGGATGGCAAGGTACGCATTTATAAGACCTGTGTGCGATCTATCCTCACATATGGCATCGAAGCGAGGGCGAACACTGTCAGGACAAAAAGTATGCTAAGGACAACGGAAATGAGAACTCTGCGCGCTATTGCTGGGAAGACTTTGCGTGATCATGTAAGAAACACCAGAATCCGAGAGGTCTGTGAGGTCTAAGATGTGGTCAGATGGGGACGACAGCTTCGACGATACTGGTACCAACATGTACAGATAATGAATTCCACAAGAATTTCATACATAGCTCTGCATGGGGTGCCGGATGGACGGCGTCCACCAGGGAGACTCCCGAAACGATGGAGAGATAGCTGGAGCTCAGCATCACAGGAGGACAATCCTGCAGTAACAGACTCTTGAGAGTCTACAGAAAGTTTAAGAAGAAGAAGAATTGTATAATTATTTTTGGAAAAAAATCATTATATGTCGGTAATAAATACATATATACGAGGATTAAGGATTGTTGCGGCGTGTCCTGGATATGGGCTATGGTATAGGCTATGGTCGAAGAAAATCAATTGAAATTTTCCAAGTTGAGACCCTCTGCATAGGTTATTTCTATCGAAATCTTCCTAACCCTTTATTGGAAGTCTTATCAAAATTTATGATTATATATGAACACTATACTCCACCTAAAGCCGAATATATGTATAATATTATCGCATATCGGAAGATCTACAAAGGTTTTTTGGTAGTTTTTTTTCGATTTTCTTATAAAATATGTTTTTATAGATATAATACATACAGACGCGAGGAAGTTCTTTATCTAATGGCCACAGCCACCTCCTTTTCAATAATAGTGAGTTCGAATCCCGAGTTCGAGCACTTTTGAGTGACATTGAGCTCTATAAATTGTCCTTTTATTATTATTTCCGTCACCTATTTAGTTAAACATTTAGCTCCCATCACGGGGTTTCGAATTCTTTTTCCGATGTTACCAAAACAAAAATCCCAACTTGGTAAGACAGTTTGCCTGTTGACGACAATGCATAAATACGCTACACATATGTTGTCGCCTTCCCACGTTGGCATTATTACTATACAGTAATAATGCCAACATGGACGATAGCAAACTAAGAGATTCTTTTTCTTCTTTAAGGCCTGTTGACCTGTTATGGTCCTGAATCATTGTTTCCCTCTTGTGACGTCGACTGCCAGCTGTCTTTCCATCTTTTGGGAGGTCGTCCTGGAGGTCTGCTTGCTTGGGGGATACTGTCCCTGGACATTCTTGCGGCTCTTGGTTCCGCCATTGCGGCTCTTGGTTTGACGACAATGCATAAACACGCTACACATATGTTGTCGCCTTTCCACGTTGGCATTATTACTATACAGTAATAATGCCAACATGGACGATAGCAAACTAAGAGCTTCTTCTTCTTCTTCTTTAAGGCCTGTTGACCTGTTATGGTCCTGAATCATTGTTTCCCTCTTGTGACGTCGACTGCCAGCTGTCTTTCCATCTTTTGGGAGGTCATCCTGGAGGTCTGCTTGCTTGGGGGATACTGTCCCTGGACATTCTTACGGCTCTTGGTTCCGCCATTCTGGATACATGTTCGTTCCAGAACCTTCTTCTCTGTCGTCCACATCTGACAATATCTTCAACTTCGCACATCCTTCGGATTTCTATGTTACGTACTCTATCACGAAGGGTTTTGCCAGCGATACTCCTGAGTACCTTCATTTCGCTGGTTCGAAGGAGATTTTTGGTTCTGACAGTGTCGGCTCTGGACTCTATGCTGTATGTCATTATGGGGCGGACACAGGTCTTGTATATCCTCACCTTAGTTTGGATGTTCATATACTTGTTTTTCCAGATAGTGTTCTTTAAATATCCGGAAACTAAGAGCAATATGCTTAATCCTGTAATTCTTAAGTTAAAAAACTCGATTATAATGTTGTCTTTCGGCCATGTTCTTGAATATCACCACATAAATATTAAATTCGAGTATGTGATGAACGTCATTATAGCGAATGAAAACAAAATCGTCAGGAAATAACTGTCGTATTACAAGAACGAAGATTTCACTTTTTACCATCCAAACAATACAATTGAACTAAATTAGAATTCACGAAGCCTTGAACGTTTGTTTACCTCAGCCAGTGTCTTCTGTTTAAGACCACCTCGTGTAGGCAGATGACTCAGTTTATTGGGTTTCTTCAATGGAATACAAAACGATAAAGCAGCCTACCTTAAATAATTCTTGTCAAAGGTCATAAATTACGCTCCATTGATCACTTATAAACAAAGAATTGAAAAATAAAGAACTAAACTGTTGGGTTTCACCTGATATAAAAAATGTATTTATCTATCTATCTCTGAGATAATGTTGAGCGAATTATTAACGAAAATCGAAAGTAAAAAATCTATTTTGCGAAATGGGTGCAAACCAGATGTTATGGAATTATCTTAACCTGTTCCATTGTATACCATAGATGGCTCCAGTTGTCAATTTAGTGACTGTCAAGCCGTGTAATTGGCGCCTTTTTCTTGTGTTTACATTTATCAAAGACTTTTAACTCATAACAATACAAGTTTAATACAACTACATATGTTTTCATATCGTTGAACATGTCTGTTTTTGTACCTGAAAACTACAATTCGCGGACAGCATTGATTTTCTGTTACCATTTGAAGAAAACTGCTGCAGTCGCATCGAATGCTTGTCGAAGCTTACGACGAGCATGCTCTTGGTAAGTCACAGTGCTTTGAGGGGTTTAAAAAAATCAAAAGTGGCGATTTTGACGTGACGACACTCTACAAAGCCGAAGTTAGCCGATTATGGCCGACAGTCTCTTTCTTAAGCCCGATGTGTATTACTTACCGCCGGGTACTGTACTGAGCCTTTCAGACAGGAAAGTGGCATGAATTATTATAATTATGAAAGTAAATTTATATAGCGCCGTTTAGAGAGCAGATCTGTCCTCAAGAGCGCTTCCAAAATAAATATACATAAGTTGAGTGTAAGGATAGGAAGGCGGTGGCTATGGATATTATTAGATTAGGAACTTCCCTGCATCTGCATATGTTAAGAAAAACTTTAGTCAGAAAAACCTACCAAAGAAAGACAAACTATAGAGAAAGAGTTGGATCAAGTGAATAAAAGAAAGAAAAGTAAGAAGTAACAGAAATCGTAGTAGCTCTTTGGGAAAATGTATGAATGTAGAAGAGGCGAAATATGTGTGTCGAGATAGAAAAGTCTGTCGCTCTGTCCTCTCTGCCTGCATCAGTGAACGGCGTAATGGTATTATATAAAATATGTAGGTACTTCAGTACAAGCAGATCAAAATCGGAAGTAACGAGGGAAATAAAAAAACTCACAATTTATATCCTGATTTTTATAACACCAGTTTCCACTTCCTTTCCTACAATAAGCGCGCACCATCAAGTTATGTAAGGCAGGCCTAAAAAGACAAAAAGGGCCTTCAAATAAAACTTGTGTGAAACCCACGCATGTAAGCGAGCATGGTAACCACAATTCATCGACTCATACAGGCACTACAGAAGTAAATTTAAGTCCAAAAAAATATCAGCATGTTTAATCTGCTGCAGAGTTTCTTTGACAGTTTAGTCACTACGCAATATTCTCAGAACTTGTGAAAGAAATTCAAACGAAAAATGATCTGGAAACAGTTCAGAATCGAAAAAGGGCATTTACAAAGTATGCTTACTGTTAGATCATAGACGATAACGATTTTATATAATACCCCAATATCACGTCGAAAATGTTCAGCTGATTTATAATCATGGAATTCCGCTATGCTTGTAAGGGAGTGTCTTTTGGCATTTCCATTTAACATTCTTTCTTTTCCATCTCCTTTATTGTCCATTCCACCAGACTCTAGAACCAGTTATCAGCTGCCGTAAGGTCTCGGCCACACAGTTAGAAGCTTTGCTTGGTGCTTAGAGCTACGCTGCGAGCTAGGTGACATATCGTAATGAACTAAAGCCTCGACCACACAGGTAGGAGCCTCGCTTGATGCTTAGAGCTATGCTGCGAGTTAGGCGACATATCCTAGCGAACCAGCGTACCGCATACTATCGCAGTGGCCACACTGCACGCTTGGCCCCACGTTGCATGACGATTAGTCATCGAGTGAATCTCCTAGCGAACAGACGTGTTAGTTAATTTACAAAATGGCGGAAGTTTTAACGACAGCTGTGTATAAAAGGGAGGCTTTGTGGAACCCATCGAGCAAATTGTAGAAAAATGTAGCTGTAATAAAATCACTTCGGAATGAAGTTGCACAGAAAATAAATAAAGATGGTAAGTTGTAATGAAATTGGTTAGTTTTGAGAGTGACATCGTGTGTTGACTCAACCGCTCCCAACTGTTAAATGAATTTGTGCGTAGCACTTTGGTGTGGCCAGGCATGAAGTCACCTAGTATATGAGTCACGCAAATCTAGCTTAGCACCTAACGATGCACGTTGGTGTGGCTTCGGCCTAACGCACCCCATACTATCGCAATGGCCACACTACACGCGCCACACTACGTGACTATTATAGTCACCTAGTAGCGTAGCTCTAAGCACCAAGCAAGGCTCCTACCTGTGTGGCTGAAGCCTTAGACTCGCACATTAGTTGGCTTGCTTCAAACAGTGACATAAAAAATATTACTTCTCTTCAATGGCAAAATATGTTTCTTCGTAACTCCTATTTTTGTCTTTTCCCCAGTCTGTGGTGACATTTGTAAATATTTTGTGTCACTATTTTTTTGCTTTTTAATTATTTAACAGCACTTTTTTTATTTTTGGAAATTACGATGTACTTTTGTTACTCTTATCTGATTGGTTGGCAGTGATTTCTGCATGTCTATAAACTCGTCATTTGTATGGTTCACTCAGTGGAGTGATTAAGGATGAATGTAGACTTAAGACCAATATATTGATTGAGTGAGATGAAGATGAGCTCCCTGAGATGGGTTGTCCATGTGGAACGAATGAATGAAAAAATACTAACAAAACAAATATACAGTACAAATATAAGTGGAATACATGATAGGGGAAGACCAAGGAAAGTATGGAAGGATCAAATGAATAATATTTTGATACAAGGAAATGTAAGAAGTAAATAATCTGTATGGATGAGGAAGATAAGACAATTTGACGCTATGATATCTCTGTCTACCCCAGAAGGGAAATTGCATGATTATTTGTATGTGTATATCTTACAATAAAGTGACTAAATAAAGAAATCAAAATACTAACGTTTATTGACACGTCATAAAGATATGCTAAGTCTAATCTCACGTCGTGTAATTTACAACTAAATTTACAGCATCTAATCTCACGTCGTGTAATTTACAACTAAATTTACAACACCTAATCTCACCTCGTATAATTTACAATTAAATTTACAACATCCAATCTCACCTCGTGTAATTTACAACTAAATTTACCACATCTAATCTCACCTCGTATAATTTACAACTAAATTTACAACATCTAATCTCACTTCGTGTAATTTACAATTAAATTTACCACATCTAATCTCACCTCTAGTAATTTACAACTAAATTTATAATATCTAATCTCACCTCGTATAATTTACAACTTAATTTACAACATCTAATCTCACCTCGTATAATTTACAATTAAATTTACAACATCCAATCTCACCTCGTGTAATTTACAACTAAATTTACAGCATCTAATCTCACCTCTTGTAACTGTCTTTGGCGTATCACTCATTGTACCCATTGAAAATTCAAAACATACTTTTTTTCGTAAACCTAAAATGTTAATAAATACTTTTTCCCCCACTGTGTTTGCTGGTGTGTAACTCTTTGAGACATTATACGCGGAGGGGTAAATGTGGAGCGGACCGTTTGTAACCCTGTAGGGGGTTTATGTACACTGTACACAACGTGAAGAGGTATTTATGTTTAAGTGACCTCGAGGAAGTAAAATATTGATATGTAAATACATTATTAGCTTAAGATTGTCACTAGTTCCGAGGAACAATTTAATATTATCTTTGTACTCAGTGAACAGGGTTCACCAATCATTTATATTGAACTCTTTTCAAAACATGACTTAGATGGACTAAGGTACCACTAAGATACGGCTGAACAAATTAGAGCGTGTATGGGAAGATATATACATCGCCCAACTACATCTAACACAGCTAGTGGTGCATGGCCGCACTGGACTTCCGTGCGGAAGGTCGTCAGTTCGAATCCCGCGCTGTGCTACTCCTCTTGAAAGACACAGGCATATGCAGATGCGGAGAAGTACTCAACCTAATGGGCACAGCCCCTACCTTCCTATCCTAAAACTTTTTCTACAGTATTTTAAATCAATCAATTAAAATTGGGTTTAAATCCCGAGTTAGAGTGCGTGAGGATGGTCTGCTTTCTTAGCAACGTTATGTAAATTGTCCTTTATTATTATTATTACTAACTAACTAGAAAAATGTTAAAAAAGGCGTGAATTTCGGGCGTTTTTTCAGACTAAATAAAAAAAAACAAAAAATATTTTTATTATGCATTTACAGTTTTTTTATTGATGATTTGAGAATGTACAAATGAATTTTTGAAAAAAAAAAAGAAAATTCACAATGTTCTCAGCTGTTATATCTTGTCGGTAAAAAGGGTGAGCTAGTCGACATGATTGGAACCCTTGTGTAAATTCAAAATAAAAATTATATAAAGTTTCTTAATAAAAAATAATGTCGTTATAGTTGGTGCCAAAGAGAAAAAAAATATTGTAAAATGGCTGAAAAAAATTTAGATTTTTTTTTTAACCTTTTTTCTAATTTTTAATTTTTAAAAAATAGTAAAAATAAGTAGTTTTTAATTTTTCAATCGAGGTTTAAGTTATCAAATTTGAAGGCAATCGGTTGGATAAAACTTGAGATGTTTTGTCGACCAGGTCGAGAAAAGTGGTTTTGAGAAAAATGCTTTTAAAGTTTTGAGATTATTGTCCGAGTCATTCCGGTGCGGCGTAATTGCTGCCTCATTTATAGCTAACATATAACTTTGTAAATATTGAGAATTTTAAAATTTCCGTTTGAGAACATATTCTTAAAGGTCTAAACTTTAAGAATATGCAAAAAAACAAAAAAAAAAACGATTTTTTCAAATTTCTAGAGTAAAATACCCCCCTTAAGTGAAAATCAAACTGGAATATTTAAAAAAGAAAACTGGGTTCGAATTGAAAAGGAACTCGCAACCCTTGCTTTAGAAGACAGATGTTCTACCAATTTGAGTGCCAAGGTATCTATGCAGAGTACACAGTTTAAACTCAGCCATTTTAAGTCACGTTAACCTGAAAAGCTCATAGACGATGCTGTGCCGCGGTTGCATCACCTAGGGACAAGATAAGGAAGTATTACACAAAGGAAGAAGATAAAAGGATAACGAGTGTGCTGGACGCGGTTCGTCTACCAAGGCCGCCCTTCCTTGGCCTGGCACGTGACACTGGGCAGGGCCGCCACTTACTGCAGCGACTCTCCCGCCCCCGCTTCCGTTGGCAGGGCTGCCAAAAAATGTTTTTTAACCGTCTACAGATCACGGACGCAATCATACAGCCTCGTTCCGCACAGGACCGGAATCAAGAAAATAATAGAAGCGTAAACTATATATTTACTTGACTTGATTATTTTACTCAAAAATCTATAGTATATTTATTTATTTATTTAACACTTTTATTGCAATACAATCTGGCGGGTTTATTGCCAGGTGGCAATCTTTTCCAACCAACTAGACAAAAGTAAATTAAGCAAGTTACGTGGTCGCATAAATCATTCAAATGACTATCCATCCCCACGAAATCCATAAACATATACGCGAGAACATGCTCACGAACCCCACAAAGACGGACAATCACCTGAACATTATTTTTCATATAAAGTGAGATATTATCAATCAAAAGGAAAGGAAAGGATAGTGGAGAGGAAAGGAAAAGAAAAATCAGGAATGAAACACGTTATTTTACTGACTAGAAATTAAGAGTTTTTTCAGTCTCTTCTTAAAGCATGCCAAGGACGGAGCGAGTCTTATATTGGTTTAATGATTAAAATAATCTTTCAACTTCGTGACAAAGTAAACGACATCGTGGTCTTGCTGGAAATACACTTAGCTTCCATCATGTGTTTTGAGCTAATATCCCGATGGTAAAATAAATGTCCCAGTATATTTTAAAAGTTATTTATTTAAAAATTCATTGTGTAATAATCTGGCAGGCTTATTGTCAGGCGGCAATCTCTTCCAACTAACTAGACAAAATTAAATAAAGGTAGTCACATGGTTGCAATAATATTCAAATATTATTCACCCGTACAAAATACACGAACAATATACACAATAAAAGTAAATTATCATTAATCAAAGGAAAAAGGAAGAGATGGTAGAAAGAAAAAGAAAATCGGAAAAGAAACACGTTACACTACCGACTTAAAATTATAAGTCTTTTCAGTGACATTTTTTTAACATGCCAATTAGGTGGTAACAAGAATTCGTCATGGAATAAAATTACTTTACACTAGATGTGATGACATGTTGTTACCTGTTCAAGTGCGATAGTATTTTGAACGCGTATGTTGACGAACTGTTAGTTGCATGCCTTCTCCAGTGGTTCTTATTGCTGCCAAAAATCATATTGTCTCACAACCACGCACGTCAATATGCCGTCATCACCAAACATGTCAAGGAGTTCAACTTTATAAGGAATAACGGTGTATCAAATAAATATTCTACAGTGACAGTATCTCATTAGTTGTAAGCTTTTAGTGTAATCAGGTTATATTTTTTATTTATCTTTTTACAGTTTGAAATATAAAAAAATCACCTTATTTAGTTGAGCGTTTCAGTATATCTAAGAATCGCAAGGCGTATCAACGTCTTTATTATCCAAGAATTGGAAATTACCGAAACACTTTCGACAACAAGTAGAAAAAGAATTATAACATACTTTGGGCATGTTGATAGAAAGAATTATGACAGTATGTAGAAGCTGGTGATCACGGGGACCATTGAGGGGAGGTAAGCAAAAGGAAAACATTATACGAGATGGATGAATCAAATGAAGAAGTTACAAGATCTTCTTTAAAAGCTGCATTCAATATGGTCCAGGGTCGCAAGGGATGGAGACAGGCGGTGTAACGAGTTCGTGACACAGCAGGGGATTACGATGATGAAGATATGAACTAAATGCATTTATTTTGAGTCTTACAGGCAGACATATGTTTTGTCCATTATTTTGAATCTTACAGGCAAACATCTATCTGTTCTGTCCATTATTTTGAATCTTACAGGCAGACATGTGTTTTGTCCATTATTTTTAATCTTATAGGCTAACATCTGTTTTGTCCATTATTTTGAATCTTACAGGCAGACATGTGTTTTGTCCATTATTTTGAATCTTACCGGCATACATCTGTTTTGTCCATTATTTTTAATCTTACAGGCCGACGTATGTTTTGTCCATTATTTTGAATCTTATAGGCAAACATATGTTTTATCCATTATTTTTAATCTTACAGGCCGACGTATTTTTTGTCCATTATTTTGAATCTTACAGGCAGACATATGTTTTGTCCATTATTTTTAATCTTACAGGCAGATATATGTTTTGTCCATTATTTTGAACCTTACAGGCAGACATATGTGTTGTCCATTATTTTGAATCTTACAGGCAGACATATGTTTAGTCCATTATTGTTAATCTTACAGGCAGACATATGTTTTGTCCATTATTTTGAATCTTAGAGGCAGACATATGTTTTGTCCATTATTTTGAATATTACAGACATACATATGTTTTGTCCATTATATTGAATCTTACAGGCCGACATATGTTTTGTTCATTATTTTTAAGAACGAATGTTTAAAAAAAATTAATATTTGTTAAGAATGTGTGGTTGTTAATAGGCTATTTCAATTCGACAAATACGAATTACATAAAGTATGTTACCTATATATTTAAATCTACGCGAAATTCTCGTGCTCTGTGATTTAATAACAAAACGATATATAATGCATATTACATCGTAATGTTGAGATACTCAAATATACAATTATTCATATTATTAAAAAAAATAGTATTAACTTGTTTGATATAGTGTGCAGAAAGATATTTTGACATGTGTTATTTTTTCCAATTTGCCAGAAAGATACTTGCTGATTGGAAAAACACTTATTTGGCAATTAGCTTAGTTGTAATGTATACAATGAAATGCAATATTATCTTCCGTCAATTCAAAATTATAGTTGTGTGATTCCGTAGTCCCGATTAATTAAGGATCTGAGAATCCTTCGATAAGGTTTGAGTTTGCATAATCATATTTCTGAGTCAAGTCACAAAATCTTCGCAAATTTCTTTTCCCTCAATAGATTGCGCATTTTTTCCCTATTCAAAACAGAATTTTGCATATGCAAAGTCTCATCTTGACCTTTATTCTCTATGGGGACGCTTATTATCTCAATGATAGAGAAGAGTTGTTGAATAGACTGAAGATGCTCCAAAAAAAATATGTTCAGTTTTTTTTAAATCTGAAAATATATGATCTTATATCCGAATATCTTACCAGACTCTAAGGGCTAGATAAGGAAATAAGACAGGGAAGAAACCCCCACGTTATGTCAACCCTTCTTTGTAATGTTGGAAATTCAAGCTGTCCTAAGTATCTGAATGAAAACTTCAATTTTCTTTCTGAAGTTGGATTATGGGAGTAAAAATAAAATCAAAAAATATTTTTTTCTTTTACATTGTGAAATGACCAAAATCGCTTTGTTATTATAAAGCATTTTTTAAAAAAAGTCTTAACATAAGAAACCTTCGAAAGATTTCTATGTCAAATATTTTTTTAAGCATGTCTATAATAGATTACGACCATAAAAAATACAGTGGCCCTAATTCTACGATGTCTCGCAGTGTCTCCGTCCCAGCCCTGACCTCCTCAGCTGTCGGAGTATCCGCTATCCGCATTGTCTCCGTGCAGTGCGGCTCGCGGTGTCCTCACGGCATATCCACTCCATCACTCTGCTCCTTCTGTACTCCTGGAAACGGCATATCCACTGTACACCCCCAGTAGACCACTTTTGTATCTGTCAATATCCATATTAACTTCCGTGAAACTTACACGGAAAAAACTACGTGAAAATCTCGTAAGGCCGACAATACTTCCAATTTTTAAGGTAAGAATTATACCTTTATTTTCACATTTAGTTAACTTACTTTTCATATTTGAAGAACGACAATGTGAAGGTTACTTTATAATTTTTATTTTCCCCCAATTCTACAACTCTTTACCAATAATTTTTCTTTCATGATAAATGTACTCGAAGTAAATTTTCATTAATATCCGTTTTTATTAAATCTCATACTTACGTAATTCTTGATGGTAAATAAGTATTTTAGAATCAGTTGTCTAAAAAATAAAATCTGCAAAAACCTTACTTTATAATTATGTTTTATACCCCTGTTATTATAATATTTGAAAAACATGTTTTGATTAAGAAAAATACCACATTTAACTTTGTTCTGCATTATACACAGTAAAACTGATTATTTTTTACTAAACATTTAATAATAATACGAAGTTCCCCAAAGTTAATGTCAAAACCGTTAGTGATATTGATGTTTTTATTATAATATTTGAAAAATATGCATTGATTAAGAAAAATACCATATTTAACTTTGTTCTGCATTATACACAGTAAACCTGATTATTTTTTAATAAACATTTAATAATAATACGAAGTTCCACAAAGTTAATGTCGAAACCTTTAGTGATATTGACGTTTTTATTATAATATTTGAAAAATATGCATTGATTAAGAAAAATACCATATTTAACTTTGTTCTGCATTATACACAGTAAAACTAATTATTTTTACCAAATATTTAATATTAATACGAAGTTCCACAAAGTTAATGTCGAAACCTTTAGTGATATTGACGTTTTTATTATAATATTTGAAAAATATGCATTGATTAAGAAAAATACCATATTTAACTTTGTTCTGCATTATACACAGTAAAACTAATTATTTTTACCAAACATTTAATATTAATACGAAGTTCCACAAAGTTAATGTCGAAACCTTTAGTGGTATTGATGTTTTTATTATAATATTTGAAAACCATGTTTTGATTAAGAAAAATGCCATGTTTTACATTATTCTGCATTATACACAATAAAACTGATTATTTTTACTAAACATTTAATAATAATACGAAGTTCCACAAAGTTAATGTCGAAAACTTTACTTAAATTGATGATTTTTTATAAATTTACTTGTTTCTTTTTCACAAGTTGAATTGTATTAAAACCAGTTAAAATTGTGTATTTTATCAAATAATAAGGTATATATGTAACACGCGATAAATGATATATTTACTTTTTATGTATACATTACATTCAAATTGATTGGCGTGAACATTTCAATAATCAAATGTTTTCAAACAAACTCAAACAAGTAAAATCAATTAAGTTAAACTAACTGATTATTATTTTTCATTTGATTAAGTGTTTATTCCAAACTCTTACAGTTATAAATTGTGACATTTGTATTATACTTACTCGAATGTTATTCTGAAATTACTGTTCATTTGTTGCCGAGATTTTTTAAATTTTTTACAATGAAATAAATATACAAAAACACTCCCCTATCTAACTGGGCGTGTGCCCGTTCTAAAGCTGATTGGTTTAACAAAACAAAATTGAAAAATATATTATAAAAAATACAACAATCCCAAGAACAAAATTCACACTTAAACAAAAGATAAATAAAATCACATCAATATAATCACATTACACAAAAAAAGAACATTATTATCAGGGACATTTTACAAACAACGGATCATTCACGGATTGGGGAAAAAAATCACAATCCACAGAATTAAGGAAATGGGAAACTGCACATGAATTTCTTTTCCATTGCATAGGTAATATGCAAATAATTTTCGTTTGACGTAAAGACTTAAAAAGTTTGCATATTTTTGCACTCATAAAATTTTCAACGCGATAACAATAGATATTTTGTTTACAATTCTATTATAATCGGTTCAGATACATTGCACATTATTAAGATTGTTAAATTCTCCATTTTTATTATATTTATTTTTTACTGGCTAATATTTTTTTAAATAAGATACGATCTCAATATTTTAAATAAGATACGTTCTCAATATTTTAAATAAGATACGTTTTCAATATTTTAAAAAAGATACGTTCTCAATATTTTAAATAAGATACGTTCTCAATATTTTCATAAAATTAGGAAGAAATGTCCTGTTCACACATTTTTTTGTCGTTAATTGAACAAACTTTACAGATTATAATATGTCCTCAGTAAGATACAGGCAAACGCTTAGTTTACTGGCGACACGACAAATGAAAGCCAACAAACCCATATCCATTAAAATTGTGTATCCACATTAAATTGTTTATTGGCCTTTCCAGTTCACCGCTCCTCTTTCTTTACGTCGTCCTTTACTGTCCATGCAGTGAGACTCTGGAATCAGTTACAAACTAATATAAGACTCGCTACGTCCTTGGCATGCTTTAAGAAGCGACTGCAAAAACTCTTAATTTCTAGTCAGTAAAATAACGTGTTTCATTCCTGATTTTGCTTTTCCTTTCCTCTCTACCATCCCTTCCTTTCCTTTTGATTGATGATATCTCACTTTATATGAAAAATAATGTTCGGGTGATTGTCCGTCTTTGTGGGGTTCGTGGGCATGTTCTCACGTATATGTTTATGGATTTCGTGGGGATGGATAGTCATTTGAATGATTTATGCGACCACGTAACTTGCTTCATTTACTTTAGTCTGGTTGGTTGGAAGAGATTGCCGCCTGGCAATAAGCCCGCCAGATTGTATTGCAATAAAAGTGTTAATTAAATAAATAAATAAACTGTTATTTTTTTCGCAGATTATGTATTTATAAGATTTGTTGTCATATATAAATAAATAAACAAATTAATAAAAATCACCAGTTCGAACAGAATTCAGTCTTGTTTATGTTCCCTTGATGATGAGGTGAAAACCTTGAAATCAGTAGGGTTACCGTTACGTAAAGTGGAATAAACAGTATTTAATAAAACAAATTGCAATGAAAATCAATATATCTCTAAAGTTTAAAAATTACGTCTTAAACAACTTATAGCACATGAACAGATACCAAACTGGCTTTTCAGTATTCTTATTTTGAAAGAAACTTGATAATCGCGCGATAATATTTTTTTTACATTTCAGAATATAACGAAACAACACGTTTTATCGGTTCTAGTTGACATACTACTGAGCATAGATGTATCAAATTATCACTGAAACATCGCCTTACCAAGCGATGGACGTGACCGACTTGGTATATGTCCATACATGCCCTAACTCTAACCTGTTCAGGCAGGAAATTATTAGACCTTATTGCCGCAAACATGACAGAATGTAAAATATTTAATATCGAGTTCTGTACTAACTGATTAATTTGAGTAAGTGAAGTAAATGACTAGGGGGTCGACGGTTTTAAAAGTTTTTGGTAAAGAGGTCTGCTGCCGAAAAAAAATTGGGAACTCTAGAGTTGTCCATGTTATAAAGACATTGAGAATTGTCCATGTTATAAATCAGGTATCAAAACCAGGAGACTATCTTTTCAAGTTTGAATTGTTTACAAAAATATTTCCTAGATGTCAGTAACATGTCGTTTTTAGTAGAGATATCGAGCACGTAAAAACACGGGACCTGGGCTCAACGCAAATCTAGTTTATTGCATTTAAACACGGGATATAAAGTATTAAGAAAACCTGTTATGTGTTTCCGTCATATATTTCATAGTTCGAAAACCCTTTTCCTATGTTTATTTTTAACTCAATAAAAATCAAAGAAATATGTCTAAGCTGATTAACGAGTGTGCACATAAATCACTGTAAGCAAATACTAAAATCAATTGTAAAACAATTATCGTCTGTCGAAGTATTTTATTATTTAAACGTACGAGTAGCTAACTGTTAAGTCAAATTGTTACAGAAATCTATATTTCATTCTGTCATTATTTTACTGTCTATATTAACCTTTCCCTTCGTGTGCTGTGTATTCAATACACATGTAAAAATGAGCGATTTATATTCGAAAAAATAAGAATATTCATAGCCAATTGCTTAAATTAGTTAAATTTGAAGTTAAAAGTGATAATAATTGAAATTTGATAGCATAAAACATGAAAAAAAAACATCGGCTGACGTTCACAAAACGGGCGAAGCGAGCACCTCAAACGAAAGCCCGCAAGCTACTGAAGCGAGAGAAGCGAGCGAACTGAGATTATATTTCTTGCATTCCCATATACCGAAGTAGAGTGAGAGTGAGACGTGAATAGCGTCGCTTCCTCACCCATAGCGTTTTTTTAGAATGAATATACCTACGTCACACACTGGCACACGTTTGATTGTATTGGTGAATTTATTTCCGATTTTCACAAAATATATCTGATGTGGCAGATAAGTTCTAAGTATTATTAATATTATGTTTTCATTCAATGCGTAAATGTATTACGGAGGAATACCTGAAATCTGAACCCAGTATTTATTATATTTATAGAGATATTCAAGTTTTTAGAAGCAATGTGTACTAAGTACACATCACAGGGAAGGAAGGGTTAATGAGGCATTCAAACTTATATAATATAATTGAACCGGACAGTATGAAAATCAGCTAAAATCCATAACAGGACAGGAAGGGCTAAACACCGTTTGAAACACGATCGAAAAATCGGTGCAGCTCCTGACTGAGCATCATGACTCTCATGATAGCCCTTGACGACTCCTCTCCATCATTACAGATCCAAATTAACTGATGAGCATTTGAAGTCGCTGCTGATAATTTCCACTAGTAAACTTGATCCACAACTGCAAACAATTGTCAGTGGAAAGTTACAGCTACATGAATCGCATTAATCATAATTATAATGTTTCATTTCATTATGTGAATTACCTATGTATGTCACTTATTATAAGCTTTCATGATATATGTCATATCATTAATTACAGTTAAAATATTCAATTTCATTACGTATGTCAGTTATTGTGTTTGTTAATTGATCGTTAAATAAAAACATCTGATTATTATTTTGTATGATTTACTTACATTGTAAATTTTACAATGTAATCAAAATAAACTATGACGGGCCGGGTACTGGGCATATATGACGGACCGGATACCGGGCCGGTGTTGGCCCGCGAACCGTAGTTTTGAGTCCCTTGGTCTATAGAATTCGCAACACCCTTCTCCAGCACCACATTGCAAATGCATCTATTCTACGTGTCTCGCTTGCTCACAGAGTCCACGTCTCTGCGCCGTACATATGATACATATTGCGGACACTTAATTATACGCATTTTCGTCGTGTTACTAATCGTTCTTCTTTTCCATATCTCCAGCTTTGACATCGCATTCCTCGCCATTCTTATTCTTATTTTCCCCCATACTCACATCCTCCATTATCCTCATTAGCTTCTTCTTCTTCTTCTCTTATTTTAGTCCTGTTGGCCTGTTATGGTCCTGCATCATTGTTTCCCTCTTGTGACGTCGACTGCCAGCTGTCATTCCATCTTTTGGGAGGTCTGCTTGCTTGGGAGATACTGTCCCTGGCCATTCTTACGACTCTTAGTTCCGCCATTCTGGATATATGTTCGTCCGCCATTCTGGATCCTCATTAACGACTATTATTATTAGACAAATATAGGGTAAAAACTTTGTAATTTATTTTTATCAACCACTGTTTATTCCACTTTTTTGTGACGGTATAACTCTACCGGTTTCAAGGCTTTCACCTCATCTTCAGGGGAGCGCAAACAAGACTAAATGTTGTTCGAACTGGTACCGATATACACGCTTCAACGGTTGGAGGCTGGGGGGTGAGGAAGGCACGGGACAATTTCGGCCAAGAGCGGAGAGATTTTGGGGAAATAACTGTTCAAAAGATGTTCCGATCGGTGTACTGACTTAGAAATTTCTAGGGCCTCTAATCTGTCTAAGTCAGTACACCGATCGGAACATCTGTTGAACAGTTATTTCCCCAAAATCTCTCCGCTCTTGGCCGAAATTGTCCCGTGCCTTCCTCACCCCCCAGCCTCCAACCGTTGAAGCGTGTATATCGGTACCAGTTCGAACAGCATTTAGTCTTGTTTGCGCTCCCCTGAAGATGAGGTGAAAGCCTTGAAACCGGTAGGGTTATACCGTCACAAAAAAGTGGAATAAACAGTGGTTGATAAAAATAAATTACAATGTCTTTAAACCTCCAAAACGTTAATGCCTTAACTATAAACAACAAGGGTAAAAACTATCAAAATGATAATCCAGTCAAAAGTGCAAAAATACTCCGAGTTGAAATTAGCAGGCTAAATTATAAGACACGTAAGGCATTGGGTTTATAAACTGTGCTGCATTATGTAGCAATGTTGTAACCGTGAGGTAACTATTTGAATATGATAATTATTTGCGAACTGGGCTATTATTACACAATATGTTTCGAGGACGACACTTGCAGCAAGGAAACGTCATGTAGAGTTTTATGGGCACTCGTTTTGTTTAGTTTCCGAGTGTAAGTTAACAGACATTTAACTTACAAACGATTTGTAATTTGCATATGCTTTGCGTTTTACGTTGATATAAAATAATTATTTGAATGTAAGTAGCTATTTTCGATAAGGCTAAAGAAAATCCACATTCATAAATATGAACCCTTGACGACTTCTGTGGCCTAGTTAGTAAGACGCTTGCCTATCTTCTGACCCAGGGTCGCGGGTTCGTATTTTTTTCAAAAAAAAAGGATTCCAGTCAGGTTTGACTCCAGATTGTCGCATTACAATAAACCAGCCAAGTTGTAGCAACAAAATTGGAATACAACAATACGATACAACACTATACATAAATTACACTCTACTTAATGTATACCGGTTACATATCGGAAGTTCTATATAAAACATTTCTATGTTATTCGTTTTTCCTGGATAATTTTTCGGAATTTTCAAACTAAATATATATTTCATACATTCGTAGATACTGGACAGTACCCAAAAAAATTAACGCAGTTGTATACCTCATATGGAAATAATTTTAAAAAGTATTTTTGACTGTTTGATTTACTGGTAATAAAAGTGTTGAAAGGGCACCTAACATAGTTTGAGGAAAAGTTTAAAAAAAATAAATAAAAAAACATTGCTTGTAGAGTACCCGGCGGTAAGTAATACACATCGGGTTTAAGAAAGAGACTGTCGGCCATAATCGGCTAACTTCGGCTTTGTAGAACGTCGTCTCTGTCGCACGATTGACTGACAAATCGCGACGCAACACGTGTATGAATGACAGAGATGACGCTCTACAAAGCGTAAGCTAGCCGATTATGCCCGACAGTCTCTTTCTTAAGCCCGATGTATATTACTTACCGCCGGGTACTGTACGTGTATTGACATATTTAACTGTCTTGTTTTTACTTCGAAAAAAATCTAAATTTTGCAATTTCTTTAATTTAAAGAGTATAATGCAAAAATTGTGAGGGGAAGGTGTGATTCAAGAAGACTAAGGAAAGTATGGTTGGATCAATTGTGTGGTATCTTGAAAGAAGGAAATTTAAAAAGTTAGAGAAATCGTAGGAGTTGTATGAAAAGATATATGAATGTAGAAGGGGCGAAAGATGTATGCCGCGATAGGAAAGTCAGGAACTCTTTCCTTTCTGACTACCCCCGCCATGAAGACAGCGTGATGGTATGTATATAAGTAATGAAAAAAATAAAAATAGATTAAGTAATTAATAAATTAAAACATGTTTATTATTTAAATAGATATTAAATAATTTATTTATATTAGTTTCATTATGCCCACTGACGCGTTTCACTCGATGAACATCTACCAATTGGTAAGATATCTATGTAATGCTAACGTTTTTATATCAATTTAAAACAATTTTTTAACAAAACAGAAACAAAACAGAAATGGCTAATCATTGTCACCGTGAAAACCATACTTTTTCTATCGATGATGCCAAATTCTTACATATCAGTAGTAACGGAAATAAATTGGACAGATTAGAGGCCCTAGAAATTTCTAAGTCAGTACATCGATCCGAAGATCTGGTGAACAGTTATTAGGTGTACAAATAAGTTTCCGCCGTTTTTTATCAAAAATTGGGCATTTATTGTGAAAGAACGGAACCTCATGTTTTATTCGAAGTATTGCCCATCGCTTGCCACTACCTTTTCCCATCTTTCTGGCAGCATACGGATACAGCGTCGGAAGAATGCTTCATCTTTTGAGGCTATCCACGAATCGACCCAATTTTTGGTATCTTCATATGATGTGAAGTGCTGCTCAGACAGGTCATGCGTCATCGATCGAAACAAGTGAAAATCAGAAGGAGCAATGTCTGGTGAATACAGCGGGTGGGGTAAAACTTCCCAATTGATTGTTTCCAAAAAGGTTTTGACCGGCGCCGCAACATGTGGACGAGCATTATCATGCAGGAGAATAATTTTGTCGTGTCTGGAGTAGCAGTGGGCGCGCTTTTCCTCGAGTGCTCGACTCAATCTCATCAATTGTGCTCGGTAGACAGCCCCAGCAATGGTTTCGTTCGGTTTAAGCAACTCATAATACACGACACCAAGCTGATCCCACCAAATACACAACAAGAGTTTTTTTCCATGAATATTTGGCTTAGCTGTAGATGTTGAAACATGGCCAGGGGTTCCCCATGATTTCTTCCTTTTTGGATTATCATAGTGGATCCATTTTTCATCACCAGTGACTATACGGTGCAGAAAACCCTTTCGTTTATGCCTGGCAAGCAGCATTTCACATGTGGAAAATCGGCGTTCAACGTTTCTCGGTGTCAGTTCATATGGAACCCAATTTCCTTGTTTTTGAATCATTCCCAATGATTTCAACCTATGTGAAATTGCTTGTTGAGTCACTCCTAATGTAAGTGCAAGTTCTTCTTGCGTTTGGCACGAATCTTGATCCAATAATACTTCCAATTCCGCGTCTTCGTACACTTTCGGCCTTCCGCTACGTTCTTTGTCTTCGATGTCAAATTCACCGTTCTTAAACTTTTGAAACCACTCACGACAACTTCTCTCACTTAAGGCAGCCTCACCATATGCTTCTACAAGCAATCGATGCGCCTCAGCTGCAGATTTCTTCAAATTGAAGAAGTAAATCAAAAGTTCCCGCAAATGACGCTTATTCGGCTCAAAACTTGACATTTTCGAACACAAAAAAATATGTTATACTGATAAAAATTCACTAATATTTCAAGGTCATGTTGTTGACAGATGTCCAACCTTACGATAATGACATTTTACATCTGACAATTTTAACCATAACTTACTGGTGGCGCCAACTTTTGTCAAACGGCGGTGACTTATTTGTACACCCAATATATCCCAAAAATCTCTCCGCTCTTGGCCGAAATCGTCCCATGCCTCCCTCACCCCTCAGCCCCAACCGTTGAAGCGTGTATATCGGTAATAGTTCGAACAGAATTTAGTCTTGTTTGTGCTCCCCTGAAGATGAGGTGAAAGTCTTGAAACCGGTAGGGTTATACCGTTACAAAAAAGTGGAATACACAGTGTTTGTTAAAAATAAATTAGAATGTCTTTAAACCTCCACAACGTTAATGCCTTAAATATAAACAACATAAAACAATTTTGGTTTCAAGCGCTGGTGAATACCCTTGCTGTCGGTCGGTGATGCCTTTCATGGAGTTAGGTGGAATGTTTATTTGAAAGTCGTTTATGGACAATTTTAATGGCTGTTTTGTTGTATTTTTGGGGTACACTTATTTATTGAGAGTATCGGAATTTTAAGGTGGTTGTAAATTATTGGCAGCTTTGTTGTGTTCTATGAGACTTACATGTTTATTATGCGAATGGTTCAATAACTAAATTAAACCATTGCAAAATCCCAGGAACAATAAATTCATGGATGAAAAGTTTTACCAAATGAAGAGTAAAACTCATAAACCACTCAAGAGCCAAAAAAACACGTTAAGAGTTCTAAGAAAAAAAAATCATATTTTCTACAAAACGTTTTATTTGTGAAAAATAAAAAAATCATACAATTATATAAAGCTATTTTTATAGTTTGAATTCACGTCTTCTTCTCCCTGGCTCCATCCCAACTCATTGTCTGCGAATACTGTTGGGGTCAGCTCTCCTCGTTCTCAGGCTGTATGCTCTTCTGTCCCGGACTACGTCCCCCAGGCCGTGCCTCTGCATCAGGTTATCTTTTAGCACCACCCATGAATTCTTTGGTCTTCCTCTGGTTGTTATTCGAGGAAGATCCATGGAGATTGCCTGGTTCACAATGTGATCGGGTGCTCTGCGTCCAACGTGGCCATACCATCTCAATCGCCTCTCCACCATCTTACTGTTGATGTCTGTAACACCTAGGCTTCCACGAATGCGTGAGCTTTTAATTTTGTCTCTTAGGGACACACCAGCTGATCATCTTAGCATGCACATTTCAGCAGTTTCTAGTTGCCTAGAGTAAGAGTTATACATCGTCCAGCATTCGGAGCCATAGAGAAGTGCGGGTCTGACAATCGTTTGGTATACTTTTCCTTTTAACTTTACTGGCATTTTCGGATCACATAGAACTCCCGTCATTGATCTAAACTTCATACATCCCACACTAATTCAATGTGTTACATCTGCTGCACATCCTCTATCGCTATGGATGAGTGACCCAAGATACTTAAAGGAGTCACAATTTGGTAATGTTTCTCCATCCATTTGCATTACGGGAGTGACAGCATTTTTGTTCTCGAATGGTAGGTACAGATACTCTGTTTTCTTTCTGCTCAATCTCAATCCATTATCCTCCGAGATTCTTCTCCACCTTTCCAGACTATTTTGCAGATCTTCATGTTTTTCACTTATTAATACGATATCTTCTGCAAATAGTAGGATCTTTAGGAGACTGTTCATTTCCTGGTTAGTTAAATAGTCCATGACTAAGATGAACAGTAGTGGACTGAGTACCGATCCTTGATGTACCCCCACCTTTACAGGAAATTCTAGGGAAGTTTCCGAAGTGCAATTCACGTATATGCCATTTATGGGTATATTGTCGCTTGTTGATAGACTGTTTTTCCATAAAAAAATAAAAAATTAAAAACATGGTTGTTATATGGTTTATGAGTTTTACTCTTCAAATATATAACAAGATAAATATGTTAAATTACATATGTTTGCCGTAAGAGGACCTCCGTGGCCTAGTTAATAAGACACTTGATTCTGACCTAGGTGTAGTTGGTTTGATTCCCTTTAATAGAGTTCGTCTGATAGCAATACTCACCTTTACATAATGGACATTGTAGAAGATTCTGGCTGTAAATTTAATTTGGTTGATGAGTCCATAGGCTATGTGCTTGCCGATTACCCTTTACGAGACAGATTTAATTTACTAAATGGCATATATGATATTTGCCGCGTCCAATGAATATTATGTTTCTTCTTTCTACGAAGAAATCTTCTACTTAAATTGTCAAATTTTAATTACATGAAGCTTTAAATCGTTTAATAGTTGTTTTTTTTTCAAAAAAATTTATTATATTGATTATCTTTTAAAAAAATATTACAGACGGCCCTCGACTTTCGCACATAATTGGTTCCTGAAAATGTGTTCGAAAGTAGAGGGATGTAAAAAAAACATCAAAAATTGTATTTTAAAATATTTATTTATCAATAATAATATTTATTTATTAATAATATATTAAAAATATTTATTTTTCAATATACATAATTAATTTCACGAGGCGTGTTTATACGCTTTCAGGTGTTTTCTTTATAAACTTGTCAAGAGTTATAGTTGTAACGATGTTCAGTAATTTTAATTATTTTATCAACTTTAATATAAGCCTCAATTCTAATAAATAGCAAGTTATTTAGGTAAATACATTGCATAAGGTTGTATTGGGGCAAATTTGTGAGCTGTCACAGGACTCATCCTAGAATTTCTGAACTATAGTTGAATACCACCCTTTTTTTCTTTTCTTGATAAAGAGTTCTATAACATGCTGTGTCTTTCTCAATCGCCCTACGTACTTGAGATATACGTTCTCCATTGGGATCACATTCTTCCATGATAGTTACAAGTTTGTCAAGATGCATGAATTCTTCATTCATATTTTTGATTGTCAAAGTCTTGACGATTTTATCAGCTTCTTCTTCCTCACTTTCATTGTGTATTTCATTTAACTCTTGTTGCTCAATTAAATATTCATTTGACAGATGTACTGAGTGAGATTCAATCAACTCATTAACATCTTCGTTGTTGACGTCCAAGTTTAGTTCATTCATAAGGCTAACTATTTCATCTGTGATAGTTTCAGGAGTTTCTTCAGAATTTATAAAATCACTCGTCATTTGTGGGCATAATTGTTTCCAGGAACCTTTCATTGTTGACTCTTTCATTTCAGCCCACGAGTCTCCAATATTTTATTGCGTTCCGTATATTATAGTTCTTCCAAAAAGTGGGAGCGACTGCATGGAAGCGAACAGTTTTTGCATTATCGACAAAAATCTTAAAAAAATATATTTTTTTTAAATTTGCGATTTATCGAATTGTGCGAAAGTAGAGGGCCACCTGTATTGCTTTTACAGTGATAACACAAATCTTCCTAGTTTGGGTGGGTGCCTGCTAGGTATAATATATTTTTAATATACTACGAGTATATTAAAAAAATCTGAAAAAAAATCGCTCATTTTGGAATATTTTCTCGACTGACTTTATTATATAACATCATGTTATTATTTTTAACAACCGAATACTATTTTCAGTTTTGATATATTTGAGGTACTTAATTTCATCTAAATTTATCAATAAATTGATTCCAAAAAATCGTCATTTGTAAAATTGTTGTATTCTTTTATTGAAATTACTAATGAATTTTCCTCTACAATTTTGTTTTAGTTTTTTCAAAGTGTCACAGTTTTCACAGATAAGGACATCTTAAAGAAACTTAAATTAAATAAAATCCTGATAATCGTTTAATTGAAGTAATATTTAACTAAAGTTTTAACTTTTCATTAACTTCTACTTCCAACGATGGCTAACTCAGTGATTATGGGTAAGAAGACATTTTATTAAATTAAATTTCTCTTTTTCTATGATTACCTTATTTTACTTAATTGCTTCCTGTTTGTATACGTATACATTTTCCTAGGAATACTCTCCAATAATTAAAAACACTTCATATATGGTCGTGCAAGGCGCAAACTATAATAGGTTATCGATTTATTTTTCACGTAAATGACTTGCTACTATTTTGAATATCAGCGTACTCAATTTTATTTCGCCACAAAAAGAAATCGTTTTATATAATTCATCTCATCATGGTACCTACTTCACATAAGAGTTAAAAATAAAATGGTTTAAAACTCCGTGGATATATTATTCTCAAAAAACTCCGTGGATATATTAAACTCGAAAAATTCCGTGGATATATTGTATTATTCTCAGAAAACTCCGTGGATATATTATTCTCAGAAAACTCCGTGGATATATTATTCTCAAAAAACTCCGTGGATATATTATTCTCAAAAATCTCCGTGGATATACAATATTATTCTCAGAAAACTCCGTGGATATATTATTCTTAGAAAACTGTAGAATATACAACTTAGTGATGTATATTTCAATACATATTCAATAAATATTTATTTCACGATGACGTAATAACAATTTTTTTAATAACGCATGTATAACAAACACGATTACAAAAATTGGGCTATCAAAATAGACATTGTGTGGAATTCTATTTGAGTTTGATAACTTCTTGCAAATATAAAGTAAAGAAGCTAGCTGGAACGAATTGAATAAATTATATGAGCCTGTTTTTTTTGTGTGTCTTTTGCCTATTATATAACACTGTTTATAGTATCATCATCCAGACTAAGCTCACAACCGTGATCCTCCACAATACTCAGTCTGTAAAGGTGACCAGCCACCACGCAGTGGCCCATCAGCAAGCGACACATTAATGACATATTCAATCTTACATATATTTTTCGGTTGTCAGCGTAAAGGCGCAATTCCACTGAGGCAACATTTAGGCAACATGTAGCATGCGGCATTGACGCATGCTCTCTCTCCGTGGTTGCAGTCCTAAGACTGGTTTGCAGCAATTTCAACTCTTCTCCTCCATTCCTCCCTGTCCTGTGCGGCTCTTTTTAAATCTGTATATGTTGAGCAGCGCACGTCCACCAACAGGTCCTCCAGGTACTCTCGGCGTGGGCGTCCCCTAGAGTTTGTCCCCTCGGTCATACCCTCCATTATGGCATGCAAGAGGCCCTCTTGTCGTATTATATGACCGATCCATCTTGCACGCCTTTCGGACAGGATCCTGAGCAGGTGCCTTCCTCCTTCGATTCGTTGGAGAACCTCTTCATTTGTGATGCGGTCTCTCCAGGAAATTCCTAATAGTCTTCTATAGGACCACATCTCAAAAGCCTCTAGTCTTCGTCTATCTCTTTCGGATAGGCACCATGTCTCGCAGCCGTATATCAAGATATGTACGCATGCTACACACAGTATTTCAATCGAAGGAACACGAAGCGACAAGAAGCAAGTATCTTTGTAGCATGCTACATGTTGATTGTTGTTGCCAGGACGCATGCGTCACCTCTCGACATGTTTCAGCGTGTCGAACAATGTCGCCGTTATCCGAAAGTCAGCGGATCGGTGCGGCTTATAACGTGCGACATGGAGTGGAACATTGAAAAAACTACCTTGTTTATGGAAGATTATCATAATTCACCGGAGTTATGGAATAATAAAATTTGTGATTATAAAGACACTAGTATAAAAAATGATAAACTGAAGCAGTTAGCGTGTAAATACGATTGCACTGCAATCGATGTGAAAAAAAAATCAAGAATTTGCGTTCAGATTTTCATAATTCTGAGCTTCTTGTCTACCGACATATAATTCTCTTCACCAACCATGGCTTTCTTTTTTTTTCTACGATTCAAAACTATTACCAAATATGCAGCCGCTTCGATTGTTTTTAAAGACATAATGCACTAAACTAAACTAACGTTGCCTCCATGGCATTGTTTAAGACGTATGCTACACGTATTGACGACAAAGCGCATGCGACTCGGGGAGTCAAAATCCGCATGCGACATTGTTAAAATTTGTGGCACATAGTCGCACACCTAAGAACAGGCAACACTAGGAAACATGTCGCATGCCTCATGTCGTTCAGTGTTGCCTTAGTCGAATTGCGCCTTAACAGGTTTGATTTACTAAAAGCCATATCTTTGCCACGTCCAATGAATCTTACATTTATTCTTTCTTCGAGGAATTTTCGCACTTATATTAGTATGCCAATTGTTACATTTTAAAATTTGAATTAGTTAAAGATTTAAATCGTCTGAAATTGTGTAGCATTTAAAATTTTATTTATTATATTGATTCTTATAATTCCATTTTTGGCTTTGATGTGGTGACACAAATCATTCTGGTATGTGTGAATTGTCTATTAAAAAACACTGTTGAAATGTAAATATTGATTCCTCAATGTAATTTTTTACGATGAAAATAAGTAACGAAATGTATATTATATACATAAATTCTTAAGTCGCGTAAAAACGTAAATTAGTGATCTAATGTGTAAAAATATATTTCGAATTCAATTTCACATACACTGAAGTTTCGTTTATTAAATTATAAATGACAGCTTATAAACGCAATTGTATAAATTCAGGTCAAACGATTTTTAACGTTTCCCTTCCGGTGCTAAAAAAAATGCGCGTTCCGGTGGTGTGTATTCAATACACATCAATACACATGTAAAAATGAGCGATTTAAAATAAGAATATTCATAGCCAATCGCTTAAATTAATTAAATTTAAAGTCATAGGTAAGGGATAATTGAAATTTAATTGCTGAACACATTGAAAAACATCGGCCAACATTCACAAAACGGGCACAGAGACCACCTCGTATGGATGATCGCGAGCTACTGAGACGGGACTCGAAAAACTAACACTGTATATGTTATACCTCGAAGGAAGTAACAATTGCGAACTGAGATTATATTTCTTGCGTTCCCATATACCGAAGTATAGTGAGAGTAAGACGTGAATAGCGTCGCTTCCTCCCCTATAACGGTTTTTAGAATGAATATACCTACGTTACCCACTGGCACACGTTTGACTGTATTGGTGAATTTATTCCCGATTTTCACAAAATATGTCTGATGTGGCCGATAAGTGATAATTATTATTAATATTATTTTTTCATTCAATGCGTAAATGTATTACGGAGGAATACCTAAAATCTGAACCCAGTATTTATTATACTTATAGAGATGTTACAGTTTTTAGAAGCAATGTGTCCTAGTTACACATCACAGGGAAGGAAGGGTTGAAAATGAGGCACTTCCCTCATATTATATACCACCTAAATAAAATTACCATCAATCAAACAACAGGTTTTAGCAACAACGCATCGGATGAGTGTTCAGACAGATATCAAGATTATTTAGTAAGCTATAGTAATAAGAGATGAGCATTGACATAAAAAAGTCCATGAAAATATTATATGGCTTCATATTCTTGCTTCTTTGTCGATAGTTAAAAATATTCGTTTTTCTCCACTGTTTTCCGTTTACTTCTTTTTAAGTATTTTTTTTTTCCAAAAAAATTTTTATAATGTCTTAGTATGTGATAATCGAAAAAATGTCATCAATCACCTTGAAAAGTTACTCATTTCAATTCTAAAACAATTATTGTTTGTTGAAATTATTTTATTTTCAAGTAACTTAACCAACTGTTACGCTGAATTGTTTAAGTGATCTGTTTTTTCTAGCCTATCTGTATTTGATTGTCTACATTAAAATACGGTTCGAGGCACGATCTAAATATCGCGTGCAATTTGTCAAATTTTATATTTTTATGCAATGTTTAAAACACGCTATACTATGATACCATCATTGTTTGTGACCAACCAATAAAATAGAAGCTTCCGAAAATACTGGCCTTCGATCGGTTCAAAGCTCAATTTGTTCAGCCAATTAAATATTATGTCCCATTCATTTTGAAACCCATAGACAATCTGTGAAGCTCGCCTCACAGATTGTATATGAGTTGGCTCACTCCCTCAATGATTTTGGTCTGTTGAATATTCGTTGGCATTTCATTATAACTAGAAAAACATTTATACTTTATATTACTCTGTCATTTTGGTTTTTGAAAGCCGAAACTTATCGCGATTATGAGAATTATGAGACTCCAAATTGTATGTTACACATATTTAAGTATACAGTAGAGTGCCGATTATATGTGGTAATCGGAGGACACTCGAACCCGGATAATTGAAAAACACGGTTAATCACAATTACGTTGTGTGACCCAAAGTCTTATGTGAACCAAAAATGCCTATAAAACTTAAAAGAAAGGTATGCCAGACTATCGTTAGATCCGCTATTATGTATGGCTTAGAATGCTGGACTACGTACAGCTCCTAGTCTAGGCAATTTGAAACAGCAGAAATGCGAATGCTTAGGTGGTCGGGAGGAGTATCACTGAAAGATAAAATTAAGAGCTCACGCATTCGTGGTAGCCTGGGGGTCACTGACATAAATAGTAAGCGGGAAGAGCGACAGCTGAGATGGTACGGGCACATAAAACGGAGACCACCAGACCATACGGTAAATCAGGTAATGTCTGTGGATCTTCCTCGACAGCCGTCCAGAGGAAAACCAAAGAACTCCTGGATGACTTAATGCTCTAAAATCCTGCAGAGAAACGGCCTAGATGAAAGCGACACCCAGAACCGAAGATTATATACAGCCTGAGAACGAGAAGAGCCGATCCCAACAGCCTACCTAGGCAATGAGTTGGGACAGTGCCTCGAAGAAGAAGAACCTCTGAACGGCGGTATTACAACGCGGCAATTATTACGTACTCGTATTGCGAAATCCTGGATCCACATGTTTTCGTGTCGGTCTGGACACGGGAAAACATCGCCAATTTACTAGCATTAGTCAATTGGTATAACATAAAGCACATATTTTATAACATATTGTTTATATTTAAGGCATTCACGTTGCAGAGGTTTAAAGACATTGTAATTTGTTTCATCAAACACTGTTTATTCCACTTTTTGTAACGGTATAACCCTACCGGTTTCAAGGTTTTCACCTCATCTTCAGGGGAGCACAAACAAGACTGAATTATGTTCGAACTGGTACCGATATACACGCCTATTATGGTTGGGGACATTCGGGTTGGGGACTGACGGTTGAGGGAGGCACGAGACGATCTCGGCCAGCAGCGGAGAGATTTTTAGGATATATGTGGCGATTTTTGGGATATGCATCGAGGCGAACATCTGGTAAACACATATATCCCAAAAATCTCTCCGCTGCTGGCCGAGATCGACCCATGCCTCCCTCAGCCCCCAGCCCCCAACCCGAATGTCTCCAGCCATTAGAAGCGTGTACATCGGTACCAGTTTGAACATTATTCAGTCTTGTTTGTGCTCCCCTGAACATGAGGTGAAAGCCTTGAAACCGGTAGGGTTATACCGTTACAAAAAGTGGAATCAACAGTGTTTGATAAAACAAATTACAATATTTTATAATAGTTCAGGTCCTTGCTTTGTAATCTTCAAAACGTTGGCGTTCGTTAAAAAATCTGTAAAAAATGTTATTAAAAAAAATCTACTATAACATACTATACTATAGAAGACGACGGATTATCCAACTCACGGGTAATTAAGTCCCGAATAATCAGCGCTCTACTTACTGTTCTTTGACGATAAATTATAATTTAACTTAAAACTTTGTATGCCGATTCCGTGTTCAATCGAGACATATTCGTAAAAAGGATACATTACCGGCGTCTAGCAAATATTTTTGGAAACAAACTGCCTTGGATAATGAAAAAACGAATGAATTGATTTATGATGGGACATTCTGAAGGCTCATCGTTAATGTACGAGTATAGTAAAGTGTCACATCTTGAAGATTTTGACATATTAATCTGAATACCAACTAACGTTTCGAGCTCTAATAGAATAAGAAATTCACAACATCCTCCAAACAGGTAGTCTAAGACCATGTCTAAAATGTGTTGATACGTTTTCTATAAAAATAAAACATGATGATTTTCAAGGTATGTGCTAAGCATTGGAAGAGCAGTGAGATTCGGTACACGTATGAGGAGTGTGATTTAGCTATCCATAAAGAATCGGCACGTAAACATGAACGTGAGTAAAACTAAGTTCATGGTGTTTGACCGGCAGGATCCCGCAGGAGCACGTCTTACATTGAACGGTGCTGATATAGAGAGAGTGGAAACATTTAAATACCTCGGAAGTATCCTAGTGGAAGACCTCGACCCAGAAACCGAAGTCAAGTGCAGAATTGAATCATCTCGTGCGGCTTTTAATAAAATGAGAAGCGTATTCTGCGATGATAATCTAAACTTGAAACTTCGACAACGGTTAGTCAAATGCTACGTTTGGTTAGTGTTATTGCATGGAGTGGAATCATGGACCCTCAAAGTTGGTAGTATGAACCGACTGGAAGCATTCGAAATGTGAATAGACCGGAGAATGCTACGGATAACCTGGACGGATATGGTCAGCAACACAAGGGTTCTTCAAAGAGCTAAAGTTGATAGAGAGTTGCTGACTTATATTAAAATCCAAAAGGTTGGGTCATGTATTTAAAGGAGCAAAGTACAAATTACTACACTTGATCATCCAAGGCAAAATAGAAGGCCGAAGAGGTGTTGGCAGGAGGAAAATCTCCTGGCTCCGCAATATACGTGATTGGACTGGCTAAGGGGCGTTGGAGATCTGTTTCGGGCTGCTGGGGACAAAGATGTCTACTCTCAGGTGATATTCAACGTTGGGGGGACCTGACATGACACTGGGAAGAAGAAGAAAAAATCGGCAGAATTACCATACTAAACTTAAATACTAAAGTATTTTTAACGAACATATAATGTTTCATTAAAATATTCTTCATATTTACTTAGATATCGCAAATTTGGTGGTTCCCTAAAAAAATCGAATTCGTCACAAAAAAGCCGGGCACTGGGAAAAGTTGTTTTGATTTTGAAATAAAAAATGTTTGAAATAAAGGTTATTTTGCCGCCCTCATATCTGATTCGCAAAGCATATTTTTTAATTTTAAAGAGTTTATTTACTTCATATAATACTCAACCTAGAATATTTAACAATAAATTAATTTGATCTTCCACTAATTACTCGTACATTAATCCTCGCTTCACATGTTTCTATCTCCGATCCCGCGGTTCTCTTCAGGCGAAATGATACTGAGTTGTTACGTGAAAACAGTACTTAGGTCAGACTGGTGTCATGTTACTATAGACCAGCGGTCAACAAACATTTTTTTGAAAAGGGCCAAATAGTAAATATTTACAGCTCAGTGGGCCAAGAGGCAAACTCGAATGCTGCCGAATTATAATTGCGTGGCGTCACATCAGAGGCCACCGAATGCAAAGCTATAAGAGCGCTACGTACCGTCGTATCTCGCAACTCCTCAACTCGACGATGAGTCGTTCCGTTAGTATGTAATTTGAAATTTAAAAAAATCGTAATTGTAAAATCCATTATTAACTCGCCGGCCGTACATTAAGAGGTGGCGAGCCTGATTTGTCCCGCGGGCCGTAGTTTGCTGAATCCTGCTTTAGATCATCCACATTGGAGTGTGTATCTTAGTTTTGTGTATAATATTCGGTCCACATACGAGTACATCAATGCCCTATTGAATACGTTTCCGATTGCTACGTTTCATTCGATGCTCTGTCTCCTCTCGATTGAGGGGATCGTTGTGTAACAGATATACAGTGATTTGGCATATACTCTATGAACAGTACGAATTATCATTTATGATAAAAGTGCCGGATTACACCACTATTAGTCAACGTTTCCTTGATGCCTCACCCTCGTAAGCCGACTGAGCTTGCAATGCGACACTTGCCTACCAGCACACGCTATTCAGCAATATAAACAGAGGGATTCAAATTAAAAATGTACAACTAAAATGTTAAATCGAAATGCGACATTTTTTTGGTTATATAATAATAAAATTATTTTTTTGTAGGTTTCTATGTCAAGTCAATAATTAAATTTATTAAGTGTACATAGCTATTATAGAAAGTATACCCGGTAACAATAATTAATCGACGTTTATTTAAAAGAAATCCAACTCACTTTTAATCTATTTTTACATCGTTTCAATAACTATTATAGAAATGATAGTCGGTAACAATAATTAGCGACTTTTTGTTATCAAATCGGCGTTTATTTAAAAGAAATCCAACCCACTTTTAATCTATTTTTAGATCGTTTCAATAACTATTATAGATATGATAGTCGGTAACAATAATAAGCGAGTTTTTTTTATCAAATCGACGTTTATTTAAAAGAAATCCAACCCACTTTAAATCTATTTAAGATCGTTTTAATAACTATTATAGAAATGATAGTAGGTAACAATAATAAGCGACATTTTTTTTATCAAATCGACGTTTATTTAAAAGAAATCCAATCCATTTTTAATCTATTTTAAGATCGTTTCAATACCTATTATAGAAATGATAGTCGGTAACAATAATAAGCGACTTTTTTTTTATCAAATCGACGTTTATTTAAAAGAAATCCAACCCACTTTTAATATATTTTAAGATCGTTTCAATAACTATTATAGAAATGATTGTCGGTAACAATAATAAGTGACTTTTTTTTTATCAAATCGACGTATAATTAAAAAATATCCAACCCATTTTTAATATATTTTAAGATCGCTTCAATTTCTTGAAGCTCGTAGACCTACATTTGATCTTTTATTTCTTTATAATGTCTTGAATGATCTTGTGAACTCACCTGCATCTCTGGAACGTATTTACTTAAGTATTTCCTGTCGTTCTCTTAGGCCGAGGCCACACCAAAGTGCATCTTTAGGTGCTAAGCTAGGTGTTACGTGACTAATATACTAGATGACTTCATGCCTGGCCACACCAAAGTGCTACGCACAAATTCATTTGACAGAGTTTGCTCTCTAAACTAAATTTTATATAGCGCCGTTTAGAGAGCAAACTCTCCTCAAGTCCATTTGCTAAACGGCGCTATATAAAATTGTCCTTTGCATAGAATTGAAAGTAATACGTCAAAATGCCATTTTCATCTTCCTCTTCATGGTTTAGGTCGTATGACCTGTTTGTGACGGTGGGCTGTCCTGGGATGATGACGTCCAGCTGTTCTTCCACTTTTTTAATGGCCTTCCTGGTAATCTCCTGCTGTTAGGGTTTTCAGTCTTAGCGAATTTTGCCAGTCTTATATCCTCCATGCGGTCCATATGATCCCTCTAGAAGCGCCTTTTGCTTCTTCCCCACCTCACTATGCCATTATCATATTTATAAAAAATATATTTTTTTAATATACGCGGTGAAGAATTTTGCTGGAGAAGAATTTTGGACGAAGAATGTACGCAAATTAAGTATCATTTTCCTACTGATATATAATACATATGATGATTAACTTTGGACGAAGAATGTACCCAAATTAAGTATCATTTTCCTACTGATATATAATACATATGATGATTAACTTTGGACGAAGAATGTACCCAAATTAAGTATCATTTTCCTACTGATATATAATACATATGATGATTAACTTTGGACGAAGAATGTACCCAAATTAAGTATCATTTTCCTACTGATATATAATTCATATGATGATTAACTTTGGACGAAGAATGTACCCAAATTAAGTATCATTTTCCTACTGATATATAATACATATGATGATTAACTTTGGACGAAGAATGTACCCAAATTAAGTATCATTTTCCTTCTGATATATAATACATATGATGATTAACTTTGAAATCGTACAAAAATAAAACATAACTTCGAAATACTTCATCAAAAAATATCAGAGATGAAGCAAGGTTCGATCCATCGTTATTATTTAAAATTGCTAAGTACCAGCAAAGCACGTATCTTCTCCTGGTTTGTCTTAATTTAGATATGTCGTATGGTATCATCAGGACTGCCTGGATTGAAATATTATCTACCAGTTTCCTTTTTCTTTCGTATGGTTTCTCTCTCACCATCAAATGTTACGGTTTCTCAATCATAATACAGGCTCAGAAGTAACCTGATGAATCTTCTCCCAGCAAAGAATATATTGAACACTCTTCCTCGAATTGACCGATAGTCTGAACCATTTCACATGAGCACAATGGGGAATCAATTGAACCTCACCTATGCAAGGCGTATGCACTGCAATCATGGCCATACATTAGACCATACATGTCCAATTTAAGATTTTGTATGGCCCTTTCGAAGTTTGTAATTTTCTATACATTATGTTATTGATAAAATAAAAAAAAACAAATTCCGTGCACGTTAATTATAATAATTTTCACATGTTATCTATTAATTTTGTGATGACGAATTTATTACCTGAGTGTCGTATCTGTAGGCCGGCGCCAGACATTCCTTTTTAGTAATGTGTTATGCGGGACAGCGCTAGCACTGAGCAATATTAAGGCAACTGGGAACGTGCATTATAACTGCATTTGGCACCACATATCGCTGCAAATCGTTTTTTTATCAACAATAAAAATTATAAAATCGAAGTGTCAAAAGAGGTTGACTGATGAAAACTTGCCCAATCAACTGCGATGCGCGACGTCCAAATTACCAGTCGATATTTAAAAAAATATTAAATAATAAAAAACAAATGTTTCGTTAATTTTACAAAGTAATTATTTATTTAGATTGTAAGTTGTTTGTTTATTTTTATTGTAATATAAAAAAACGTCATATTATTATTAAGTTATAAAATATTTATATGTGTGGCCCATTAAAGACTTGCAATGTTTTATTTGACCACAAAATGATTTCAGTTGGACACCCCTGCATTAAACGATTCAGGGTAAACCAACTTTCTTGGAGAAGCGCGTTAGGATCACTGAAAAAGTTGAAATTTCAAACCGAGGACCACATTCCATTCATTTCCATGTCCAGACCATAAAATCGTCAATTATGTCACTTGTTATTGTAAGAGACAACTTGGATCGCCCTATCATTCGTATCCATCAGATTCTGTCCAGAGCATGTAGTCCCGATGTTCGGACAAACCAGCATGTGTTGAGAGTCCAATATCTTATTCAGTGCTACGTTCGTTCAAGATATCCCATCTCTATATGTACCGACAAACACCCACGTGCATTGATAGCATATTTAAATACACGTTCCAGTACTCACTCATCAAGGTTCCTCAGCGTCGTAGATTGGAGGTAGCATGTTTCAAGAACAGGAAACTATTCCAAATGAGTTATTTCAGATATTATCACTTTCTTTCCACCTTTTTCTGAAGTTTTCCTTGGCGACAACTATACCTGGATATTTCACGCAATGCCGTGTAGGCTCGTATTATTCATCCCTTACACATGGCCTCACCAGTGTGTTCTGTGCTTTCACATTTTAATCAACCTTATATAATAAATTATATCGCACGCATATGTCACGCGACTAAAAAATTCTTAAAATATTTAACTTTTAAATTATTACGTGGAAACGACATTAGAAGTATTTACATCTACATCAAGATTATCAATCTACATACCGCGAAAAGTAAAAGAAGCGAAATCGTTGCACGGTATAACAACCTTAGTAAGAAATTATGTACATCACGCCGTGTCTTTTGCGGGGCAGTCAGAGATAATAGATCTCTAAACTTCTAAATACAATCACAAAACTTTTATATCCTCCACATTCATACGTCTCGTCCTACACAATCTTCTATTATTCATACTTCTCACGTTACCTGCTTTCTTAAAAGATGATGAGAGAGCTGTAAGAATGAGTGAAATAAATTTATGTATTTGAACATCTCTTTGCTGATATGGTTATCTTCTTCTTCCTAGTGTCATATCAGGTCCCCCCAACGTTGAATATCTCCTGAGAGTAGGCATCTTTGTCCCAGGCAGCCTGAAAAAGATCCCCAACGCCCCTTATGCCAGTCCAATCACGTATATTGCGGAGCCAGGAGATTTGCCTCCTGCCAACACCTCTTCGACCCTCTATTTTGCCTTGGATGATCAGGTGCAGGATATATTTATGCTTGCTGAAAATTAAGGCGTTAATGATATCTTCTTTCAAATCCCTTTAAAACCCTTTTTTAAGAAAATATTCTAACTTCTCGTTAGACATGCTGACGGATAATAAAAGGACCTTTTTAAATGTATATTAAGATACACCAAATATTTATTTAATAATTTATTACTGACTGACTTTGACGAATCATTAATTGTGAAGGACCAACTGAAAAGTTAAACTTAAACATCTCGGTATTGTATAGTATTACGCTTTCGTTACGTGCAACACAACCTGGATTTATTGACATGTGATAATCTTTTACAATCAACCAGAAGACTATTAAATTTAAGACCTGAAGTGAAAATCAGATTGATACCCATTATTTTTTCATAAATGGGTAACTACGAGAATTGAACCCACAATTTTCGCATCGAAAGTCAGGTGTCTTGCTAACTAGGCCATCTAACTCGTTATATAATTTTATGAACCCAAAGTGTCGTAAATGAAAAGTTTTTTTTAAATATGCCTATATTAGATTTAGATAGGTTTATTCGAATTTCCAAATAAACCTTAAAGCACCTTTGTTGTAGATCATTTAGTTTGAAGAGTCATTTTGCAAAAGTGTAACACTCTCCTCTGTATAACACAACTTGTGTAGTGGTATTGCTTTTAGAATGCCACACGATTGGTTCGCGCAGAGCGCACGTTTGCATTGTTGTTAAAATACTCGGTGATTAGAAAAACACTACCATGTCGCAATTAGGAAAGGAAAAACCACTTTCGGGGCAAGCAAATGAGATTGTTTTAAATTTTGGTAATGATTGATAATAATTAGGGATCGGTCGAAAAGGTGCTGCAATCTATAAGTACGATTTTTGTCTAATGTAATGTATAATTCAAATTTTTTCGAACGTCGGACCTTAATACATCGTCGCTAGTATTATTTTCCCATTCAGGTGCGTTGCGACCGAAGGAGGAGTCGTTTTGGGCAGATTATTTTTCGACACAGCGTAACTTCGCGCTCATAATAAAAATAAGGAAGATATCGATCTAGTATCGCACTAGATGGAGACATAATTTGCCACCTTCAATAGTATGTTATAGATCATTCAGTTTGAAGAATTATTTTGCAATAGTGTGAGTAACACTCTCAGTATTACACAACTTGTGTAGTGGTATTGGTTTTAGAATGCCACACGATTGATTCGCGCAGAGCGCACGTTTGTATTGTTGTTAAAATACTCGGTGATTAGAAAAACACTACCATGTCGAAATTATGAAAGGGAAAACCGTTTTCGGATCAAGCAAAGGAGATTGTTTTAAATTTTGGTAATGATTGATAATAATTGGAGATCGGTCGAAAAGGTGCTGCAATCTATTACTGCGATTTTTGTCTAATGTAATGTATAATTTAAAATTTTTCGAGAGCTTAGAATGTACTTTGTTATAACTTAAAGTGCCCTAGAATTTAGTATTACTCCATCCACTATTATTTGGCATTGTAATTATGATACATTTAGATGTTAAATAATCTTACATTCATTTTACTTTTATGTGCTATAATCTAATTAAACCTGACGAACATTTTTACTTTATAATACTTGTACTTATATTTATTTTGAATCTTGAAAAATTTCCTTCTTGATATTTAATGTTTCCTAGAATCTGCCATGCCTAAACAATTAATATGTTAAATAAACTTACTTTCATTTTATTTTTATGCTTATCACAATTTAAGCTGATAGCATTTTTAATTTACAAAACGTGTTTGTTAATTTCAATGTTTGAATATAAAATATATTTTTTTGCTTTTTCACTTCATTAAAAAAATAAAATGACAAGTTTTTGTAAACGCGCTGTTACTCACACTATTGCAAAATGACTATTTAAACTGAATGATCTATACATCCTTTTCCTTTTCGTTTATAAAATATATTTCAAATAGTTACTCATAAATACTAGTGTCACAAAACCACCATAAATTGTTTCACCCAACCACCATATTCAGCTGCTTTGCTTGATTATAATTTTACGAAAACCTTTTAACTATTTATTAAAACGATAAAATAAATGCCATGTCTCCGTGATGTACGAGTATGACGGTCCATGGGGGTAGTTTAAATAACTCATTTATAACGATTTAGAATATTTTCTTTAAAATAAATAATAAAACAATCTTGTTAATAAATATACGTTGTATGTTTTTTTAATTTTTGTTTAAAAGAAAAAGATTAATACATTTTACAACATTATACATGATTTATTCATTCATGGGAATAGTATCCTTCAACAGCTGAGAAGTGCATGGCCTCGCGGTAACGTATTGGACTTCCGTGTGGAAGGTCATCAGTTCAAAGTCCGCGCTGTGCTACCCCCCTAGGATGACACAGGCATTTTTTCCGCTTAGTATTCGGGGGTTAAACCCTTTTAATCCCAGCATATTTTGCATAAAATGTGCGAAAAAATCCAAGTTTTTTTTTTACAAAAAAATAGTAGTTTATATTTTATTTTTTATTTCAGTTAATGTTTAGTTTTAAACCCTAATTTTTTGTGGAGACCTCCCTGTAGAGTGTAAAATAATAACATAAAAACTTGTATGAAAACTTTGAGACCTACGATCAGCCCCGTGGGATTTTTCGCATACACCAGTTAGGGCCGATAATCGGCTCCGTGATATTAAAAGGGTTAGGAATACCTATGACTTCGGTCATATCTATTCTTTCAAAAAGAGAGGGGGGAAAAACGGTGTGCTCCGATCGTTTTACTTCGGTGTGCCATCGGATTCAATACACTGGTGTGACCTGTGGATTTGCTGGTGGGCAACAACTCACTCCCTTAAAAAAAGACTCCAGGGCACAGCTTCGCTTTCCAATTGAATTGACATTGGAATGGCGAGGGAATCCTCGACTAAGAGTCTCGGCATCGAAAAAAAAACGATTCTTCAACATATCTGAATTGAGCGGTCGGAACGTATCTTTGCCTCCATTAATCGAAACTTCACGTTTAGCACAACCGTCGCTGTATATCATCGCACATGATAGCAATACTACCCCGTACGTGAAGGGGTAGTTGACATCACGTGCGATGATAAACCACCCTTACATGTATAGCGCGCGTGCGTGTTATTACCAGATAAACTCTTTTACCAGCCTGGGACCCTTTTAATTATTTTTTTGGGTCACATCGGGAATCGAAGCCGAAACCCCTAGATGGAAGTCAAGCGTCTTTCCAGCCAGATCACGAGGTTGCCGATAACTTAATCTAGACCAATAAAGTCTTCATATACAGGATGTCCCAAAAAATATATACACACATTGAATGATTATAAATTCAGTATTTATTAATGTACGAGTATATCTAAGATTCAAACTCCATACTTAAAACGATAAACGTAGTTTTTTTCTAAGTATCGCAAATTATCAAATTGATGGCAGTTCTAGCCCATGCACTGCTGAAAACGTAAAATCGCAAACGTCACGAATAATTTGTTTTAGTATTTGGGCGCACTCTCTCTCTCTCCCTCATTGGCTGCTCTCAATTCATTAATTAACTTTTGCCGGTTTTGTGTCGTAAACCTGATCTTTAATGAGTTCTCATAAAAATTTCCACCGGCGTGAGCTTTGGGGAGCGCGGAGGGTATGATATTTAATGCTACCTCTACGTCTAAGCCACATCTTCGACAAATTTTCATCGATGGTAGTGGGGAGGTGCACCTTCTTACTGGAAATATAAAAAATACTAATTTCTAAACTCTTCCGAATGCGTGGTATGACAAATTGCTGCAGCAAATTCAAGTCAACGGCACGGTGTTGTGTATACAGTACCCAGCGGTAAATAATACACATGGCTTTGTAGTGCGTCGCCTCTGTCGCACGATGCGCTTACAATCCGGTACGCGACGACGCGCACGGAACACGTGTATGAATGACAGAGACGACGCTCTACAAAGCCGAAGTGAGCCGATTATGGCCGACAGTCTCTTTCTTAGCCCGATGTGTATTACTTACTGCTGGGTACTGCATATATTTTTTGGGACGCCTTTTATTTATAAAAAATCACACTTGGACGTCAAGCAAGAGAAAAATAACCAATTTGAAATGAAATATAAATAAAAAGGGAGAACATTAAAATATAAGAAAGAGATAAAGTAAATGCTCGCTGTCAGTGAAATGAGAGTGTAGTAAGTCATTTAATATTTTTTAATGTAATTTGATATTTAATAATAGTTTCTTATTTCTCGGATAGATGGCATAAGGACAATTTTTTTTCGTTGCTTACTTAATTCCGAACGTGCTAAATATATATTATTATGAAGGAGATAAGTCAAACGCATTTTTCGACCATTCTTCTTCTTCGCAGTGTCATGTCAGGTTCCCCCAACGTTGAATATCACTTGAGAGTTTGTCCCCGGCAGCCCGAAAAAGATCTCCAACGCCCCTTATGCCAGTCCAATCACGTATAATGCGGAGCCAGGAAATTTGCCTCCTGCCAACATTTCTTCGGTCTTCTATTTTGCCTTGGATGATCAGGTGCAGTAATTTGTACTTTGCTCTTCTAAGTAGGTACATGACCCAAGTAGGACACCTTTCGGATTTTAATATTAGTTAGCAACTCTCTATCAACTTTGACTCTTTGAAGAACCCTTGTGTTGCTGACCATATCCGTCCAGGGTATCCGTAGCATTCTCCAATGCATCCACATTTCGAATGTTTCCAGTCGGTTCATAGTACTAACTTTGAGGGTCCATGATTCCACTCCATTCAATAACACTGACCAAACGTAGAATTTGACTAACCGTTGTCGAAGTTTCAAGTTTATATTATCATTGCAGAATACGCTTCTTATTTTATTAAAAGCCGCACGTGATGATTCAATTCTGCACTTGACTTCGGTTTCTGGGTCAAGGTCTTCCACTAGGATACTTCCGAGGTATTTAAATGTTTTCACTCTCTCTATATCAGCACCGTTCAATATAAGACGTGATCCTGCCGGCCAAACACCATGAACTTAGTTTTACTCACGTTCATGTTCAGCCCCAGCGTCACACCGGCTTCATTAATTATATCTATAAGCGTTTGAAGGTCGTCAATATCATCTGGCAGAACACCCGTATCATCTGCGTACCTGATGTTATTGACGCATACACCATTCACTTTGACCCCCAGATTCAAGTTATATAGTGATTCCTTGAAAACTATATTAGAGTACAGATTGGATAACATAGGTGACAAAATACAACCTTATCGGACTCCACGTTGAATTGGTATGCCTTTCGATTTGTTATTTTCCAATTTAATGACAACTTCTTGGTTCTAATACAGGTTTTTAATAATATTTATATCCTTATCATCTATACCCCGTTTCTGAAGCATCTGAACAAGGTCTGCCTGTTTCACTCTACCGAATTCATTCTCGTAATCGATGAAACAGGCAAAAATGTATTTCCGTTGGTCTCGGCATTTCTGCAGTAGCACGTTTATTGCTAATAACGCTTCTCGTGTTCCAAAGCCATTCCTGAAGCGAAATTGAGAATTATCCAGGTCACTCTCGCACTTCAGCCTTATTTTTGAATGTATAATCTTTAAAAATATTTTCAACACATGACTCACAAGGCTAATCAGTCGATAGTAATTACATTTTTTGGGATGCTGTTTTCGACCATTGTATACCCAAATTGTTGATGTTTTTCAGGTTTAATTTTAAAGGTGGAACAAAAAAATTTTTTTTTTCGTTGTATCATGATTTTTTACCATAGAAACAATTAAAATGCGACACAAACCAAAATAAGACAAGTACTATATGAAGATACAGTAAGCAATCGCATTTGTTAAATGCTGTTTAAAAAATCCGTAATGGTCACATGATACCCGTTCTGGAAGGTCGATTACCGCTGATGACAACCAAATTAAGCCTTCATTCGAAAAAAAACAGCGTTCTACGACACGGAAGATTACTGAGATATAGTACTGAAAATATCGAACACCACCTTCCACAAGCATTTGGTTCAATTTTGCTTTTGAATTTGACCTAAAAATGCGAAATCACTTTCCAGTCAACCCAATAGCTATTATAAGCCCACACGTTTCCAACTCACAGAATTACTCATTGATTATGAATACAGCAACAATTTTGGATTTAACATGTTGCCTCGACAAAAATCGATTACCAATGATAATAATTTGAATATGTACCAGACATAATATTAAAACCGTAGTTGGCTTATAGCAACTGGCATTGATAATGGGTGCACTGGTAAAGTTCGTGAGAACTTTTATAATACTTTAATAATGTAATGCTCCATTACACCGATGTTATAACACACAAGCCAGAGGTCGGCAACCTTAATAATAATAAAAAAACAGATGAGTGAGACTCTCGCGCGGTCGAAGTGAAACTTCTTATCTCCTAGGAAAAGTTGATTTTATGCATTGCTTCCAAACGTTAACGATTTTTTTTTTAAGATTAGGAAATGGTTATTTTAATTAATAAATATAAAAAAAATCATTAATAATTAATTAAAAATAATTAATAATATATTTTAATTTGTGATTAATTTTTATATTCATTTATAATTATTTAATAATAATTAATTATTAGTTTATAATTATAATTAAAAATTAATTAATTAAATTAATAATTAAGTTATAATTATTAATTTTTAATAATAATTTAATTAACTAAAATTAATTGATAATTATAATATTAATATTATATTATAAATTAATATTAATTACTATAAATATTATAGTTAATTATAATAATTGATATTAATACTAATAACATTATTAATAGTAATCCATATTATTAATAGTTATTATTATTATTATTAATAATTAATATTAAATTTAAATCAATTATATTATATTTATTAATTATAATTAATTAATTAACTAAATTAAATATTATTTAATTAATTAAATCAAATTAAATATTTTTTTATGTAGTATAATATTTAATAAATAAATGAACTTATTTATTTATCGTTCATTTATCAAATTATTTATTTATTTTATTAATAACTTTAAATTTATATTTAATATTTTCTATTTATTATTTATTAAATTAATTTGTTTATATTAATATTAATAAATATTAAAGATAATCTGAAATATTACCATTAAAGTCGGAGAATAGGAAGCGTTTCACTTTTCGTGACGTTCAGGCCAATATGCCCTACCGCGCCTATCGAAGTTTCTCTTCAAAACATAATCAGACGAGGGTCCTCTCGCCACTCCAACGTCAATCATAAGCTTCTCTTCCACGTCGATCACGTGTTCTTCTGTGAGGAAATAGTCCGATCCTAGATGCGCACTCCCTCCCGCAGATGTCGCAGACACGTGGCTCTTGCTGAGTCGCCTGGCAATGATGATGCGTGGTCGCAGCAAGCTGACTGTTTCTGAAACGTCTATCCGTTGAGATGCCATCATCCCGATATCATATGGCTGTCCATCCTCACAGTCCTCAGGCGCGCCGTACAAAGACAGCAACTCTCGCAGACTGTCTTTATAAAGCTTTGTCTGCCCACCAACCCTTCGCTTGTCCACTACTTACCCGTACAGGACGCGTTTTGGGAGCCTTTGATAACCCATGCGTATCATATGTCCGGTGAATCGCAACTTCGCCTTTATAATCATATTCTCTATTGGTCTACAGTTGGAGCGTTGCAGGACCGAGACGCTTGTGACAACATTCATATAGATCCATTTTGATAGCAGACTAACCTGCTATCAATATGGATCTGTATTAATGAGAACGCTCTCTCTCGGGATTCGAACCGACTGTTATTGACAGATTAAAAAAGTAAAACAAAAACAAGTTAAGTCTACGATAGGAAGGGAAGGTGGCTGAAGCCTAAGTTTCGAAAAAAAAGTTTGGTAAGAAAACCGCAGAAAACTTACCAATGGAATATACGAACTTGACGAAGAATTCTTTATAGATCTTCCAATATGTGATTGTTGAAACTTTCCCTTCCTGTGCTAAAAAAATCTGCCCCTTCCGGTGTTGTGTATTCAATACATATGTAAAATGAGCGATTTAAAATCGGAAAAATAAAAATATTCATAGCCAATCGCTTAAATTAATTAAATTTGAAGTCAAAAGTGATAATAATTGAAATTTAATTGCTGAAAACATGAAAAAAACATCGGTTGACGTTCAAAAAACGGGTGAAGCGATCACCTCAAATGGATGCCCGAAAGCTACTGAAGCGAGTGAACTGAGATTCTATTCTTGCGTTCCCATATACCGAAGTATAGTGAAAGTGAGACGTGAATAGCGTCGCTTCCTCACTCATAGGTTTTTTTTTAGAATGAATATACCTACGTCACACATTGGCACACGTTTGATTGTATTGTTGAATTTATTCCCGATTTTCACAAAATATCTCCGTTGTGGCCGATAAATGCTAATTATTATAAATATTATTTTTTCATTCAATGCGTAAATGTATTACGGAGAAATACCTAAAATCTTACCCCAGTATTTATTATATTTATAGAAATATTAAAGTTTTTAGAAGCAATGTGTACTAGTTACACATCACAGGGAAGGAAGGGTTAATCGTCGATAAAAGATCACGCATTGCAACAAGATAAAATAAATAAAATTCATAAATGGTTCAAATCCTGAGTAAGAGCGTCCTTGAGGAGAGTTTGCTTTCTAAACGGCGCTATATAAATTGTCATTTCATTATTATTATTAAATCTGCAGCATACCGGACTGTAGGCGCAAGTTACAGTTGACCAACCCTTGGAAAGGTTATGTCATGTCATGAGTAATATCGTAATTAGCACAGGGAGGGGTAAGGCAGGGCATGTCCCAGTGCGGCCCGGCAACACGTTCGCTCCCCGTTATCTGCTCAGTACACGCATCAACACTAACCCTACAATTTCGTTTTGTACTCATTTCGGTTATTGTTCATCAACATGATCGAAAATAATATTTTCAAAGCTTTAGTTTCACACTTCAGTTACAGTTACAAGAAAAATGTTTTTGAATTGGAGAATTCTAAAATAAAAGTTTCATCTTCTGTATTAAATTTTCGTTGAGCACAGTACAACATGGCGGGGTTTATTGCTATCTGGCGATCTCTAACAACCAACCAGAAAAGTGTTAACTAAGACTAAAGGAAAAACTGCTTGAAACTCGCTTTGAATAGCAATTTTTTTTAATCAGCCCTGTTTAATGATAGGTTGACGAGTTCTGTTATTTGGGTATTATGTTTACGTGTTATGGGTGAGTTGAAAAGGACATTGAAAGGAGGGTAGCAACAGGGAAGAAGGTAAACGGAGCACCCAACATATAATGGAGTACTCGACTATATACGAGGCATATCCAGAAAGTAAGTGTACTGAATTTTTGTAGGTTACAAGTTTTTTTATTTAAACAAAAAAATTACGTGGTTACCATAGTACATATGTAAGCTATTTTTTGACATAGTCGCCATTCCTCTCAATGCAGGTGGTGAAGCGGGGTATCAACTTTTTGATGCCTTCCTCGAAGTAGTTTCCCGCCAACCCCTCCGTCCATTTCTCCACCTCCTCCTTTACATCCTCGTCGGTGAAAACCTTTTTCCACCCATGCGCAGCTTCAGGGAGGTAAAGAGATAGTAATCTGAAGGTGCTAGGTCAGGGGAATGCGCGGGATGGTTCAGGACATCCCATTTAAACGAGGCGAGCAGTTCCTTCGTGGCGTTAGCCGTGTGTGGTCTGGCATTGTTGTGCAGCTGGCAGACTCCCTTTGTCAGCATGCCTCTCCTCTTGTTCTGAATCGCCCTCCGCAATTTTTTTAGGGTCTCACAGTATCTTGCAGAGTTGATGGTCTCCCATATGCAGTTTTCACCTCATTATAATCCTCAACCGGAGGTTTTCCCTTCCAAACGAGATAACGGATGACGCCGCGTATTTCGCACTTGGCGGGAGATTGGATTGACATTTTTCACGAAACGTGTTGTCGCGTCGACACTTCTCAACGTACTGACCTCGAACCGGTCTTGTTGCGGAGGGGAAGGGTCAGGCTACACGGAAGTGTAGCCAACATGTCGAAAATAAAATCCATCCGGTCGTGAGAGCCTCAGTACACTTACTTTCTGGATACGCATAGTATGTTAACAACCGCGTAATATGAACAGTAGCAAAATTACAATATATAATAATGTGTTGGTGCCCACTTCAATGCATGCAAGTAAAACTTGAATTTGACAGAAAAAAGTTAAGAGTAAGATTAATGCTGTGTAGGTGCATGCTCTAAGGAAAATTTGTGGAGTATCAATGTTTGAAAAGACATAATGAAAACATCAGAAATGAATAAAATTTATGTTTTAAGTAAGATGGAGAAAGGAGATTTAAGGTGGTTTGAACATGTGGAGAGAATGAACGATGAAATAATGACTTAAGCAAATATACAATTCAAAAGCGCAAGGTATGTTAGTAGAGGTGGACCGAGACCGAGCTGGACCAAATAGATCAGATGTTGAAAGAAGGTAAAGTGAGAAGTATGAATAATATAAGGTTGTGCATGACGAGATGTATGAATGTAAAGACGAAAGTTGTGTGCTTGGATAGAAAAGTTTTGTAGGGACTACGGTCGTCCCTGAATATTGTCAACACGCACGGTCAACGACCGACGAAACGACCTTCGGATATGTCCAAAGGTCGCATACCAGAACATTAATATTGTTACCCGCAAATACTATTTACGATACATTCGACAGTAGAAAAAGAACGCATCGCGTTGTCTCGCCGTTTTCGCCAACAAATTACCTACCCACAATATTATTCGCAACGTCTGCGACCACCTCTGCACGCACAGAAGTGAGATAAAAATATATTGCGGGCGCACTCACGCGCCCCGTTCTGAATATGTATAAATACCTACTTATCGATAAATAAAGCATCATTAATTATATGACCATTCGTCACTGTTTACTATTCATTGATTATTCACTCTCACTTTCCGCATTGCTAATCGACGTATTTTATTTAAATACCAAACAATCAAAATCATCAGCACGTCCAACAAGGACATCCGCTAAAGTTTGAAGATCTGTTCTCTCTGTCTACCCCGCAAGGAATACGGCGTGATGATATGTATGTATGTATCAAATAAAAATTTTGACCCCACGATATATTTATTTGGTTGCACGCATGTGCGCGCGGAAGTGATGCCTTGTTTACACATAACGAACGTTCGGCCCAGCACTCGGCCGAGTAAAAATATAATTATTTACACATAAACGAGCGCACGATCGAACACTAGTTTAATCAACTTTACGTGTTTTCTTTTTCGAAAATCATCTAGCATATACCATGCCTCTTTATAATAGATATGCACATACTCGTACAAACTATCACGACATGTTACATTTTGACTTGATATTTATACACATACAGAATTGAGGTTTATTTATTCCATATTTCAATTAGATATAAAAAACGTCCGTGGCCTGGTGGTAAGACACTTGTCTGCCGATCCGGAGGTTGCGGGTTCGATCCCCGCTGGAACCCAGATTTTTTTTAAATAGGATTCCAGTCTGGTTAACACTTAGGGCCTATAAAAAAAACATATTTCTGGTTGGTTGGAAGAGATTGCCACATGGCAATAAACTCGACAGGTTAAAAAAAAAAGGTGTTTTATGAGTTCGAACCTTTTTGTATATATAACATATGTTATGTACAATTAAAGAGTTTCGGGTTCTATTTCCGATAATACCAAAAAATATATATAAAAGAGTACCTGTCTGGTAAAAGAGTTTGTCTGGTAACAATACTGGCACGCACTAGAAGTGTGCGAGTGCTGTCGCCTGCCTACGTATGGTAGTATCTTCAACACGTATGATGCCGAACAGTAAGGTACTACTTGCCGTGGTTCTTAACCTGAATGTTTGGTTGTATTTTTATGACACTCGTTGTATACAGTACAACCTGGTGGATTTGTTGCCATAGGGCATTATCCTACAACCAACCAGAATTTTTTTAAACAGGCCTTAAATCAAAACCAAATTTAAAACTTAAAAAAAATACTTATCAACAGAATCGAACCCGCAGCTCCCGGGCTGGATGACAGGCATCTAACAAACAAGCTCACAATTATCGTTATTATTGTGTCGATAGATTGCTGGGCCGAGGACAATACGAGTAGTGTTTTTCAGTGTCTGGCCCTCACACGCAGTGTATTCTTCAACCAGATCACAACGTCCGTTGTTAGGTTGTGTAGCACTTCCATGCCTCCAAAAAACGCATGCAGTGGGCAACTTTGATGTCGTCATTCCTGGGCCTTATAGTCGAGGACCCTCTCGCTATTCCAATTTCAATTTAGTTGGAAAAAGAAGCTGTGCCGTGGAGTTTTGTTTCTTTCTTTTTTTCCATCTTTAAGTGAGTGAGCCACGCCACTGTACTGGATCCGATGGCATACCGAAGTCATACGATCGAAGCACAACAGCATGTTTTCACCCTTTTTATGAAAGAATATATCTGACCGAAGTCATAGGTATTCTTATATCCCCGAATTCGTTCATGATCTGAATCTCCCCACACTCACATAAATTTGACTGCTAAACCCCACTTGTGCATATCATATGCAGTGCGGCCCGCTCCACATCTGATACTATTTAACGTGCATCACTCCTTCCGATGTAGGGGAAACCCAGGCATCTCCACAGTCCTGTCATCTGCAAGATACCTATTTTTACATCATACGACATCCTACGGGACCAGGATTTATCCGCAATCGGTCTGTTGTCGACTTGCTCCCGATTATTCCAGAATGGTCGATGGGAAGCGGGCACGAGTGGCGGTTGTTTTCATATTTCTGTTATATCAGGCAGTTCGTTAATTTGCGACAATATATTCTCCCGGACACGCTCTTCAACACGTTCGCATCATAAAAAATTTGAGTTTTATCATAATGTATACAATTATATAACAACTACACACATAAACTACACTACACATAAAACCGAATGTGTTACTGTTACGTATTGGAAGATCTACAAAAGTTTTTTGGTAGTTCGTCTTCTCTTGGTAAGTTGCAATCTTCTTACCTAATACGTTTTTTTAACATATACAGATGCGGGGAAGTACTTAGTCTAATGGCCGCAGCCACCACCTACCTATCCTTACACTCAACTTTTGAGTTTGCTCTCTAAACGTCCTTCCTGAGGACAGTTTGCTCGCTTAATGGTGCTATATAAATTTTCCTTTTATTATTATGACCAGACGCACAAATATAAATCTAATGGAACTGGTTAGGGAAAATCCTAAAGCAATTTTAACACCTCCGCATCTGACATGCGACCGGGTATATTATTCGGGACTAAAAATATTTTTAATTTGGCAATAATAGTGGGTTTTAATCCCAAGTTAGAATGCCATTGAGGAGAGTTAGCTCTCAACACGGCGTTACATAAATTATCCTTTATTATTATGTTGAGGGCTACCATATGAATGAATTATGTTTACACGGATCATGTTTAGTACTCGGTCGAATACTCGACACGTGTAAATATTACTTGAGCAGTTAGGAATAGACCAAAGATTCCCAAAGTGGTCTATATGAACCCCCAAGGGTCGATTTCGACTTGCAGGGAGTCTATTATTTATTTATTTATTTAACACTTTTATTGCAATACAATCTGGCGGGTTTATTACTAGGTGGCAATCTCTTCCAACCAACCAGACAAAAGTAAATGAAGCAAGTTACGTGGTCGCATAAATCATTCAAATGACTATCCATCCCCACGAAATCCATAAACATATACGCGAGAACATGCTCACGAACCCCACAAAGACGGACAATCACTCGAACATTATTTTTCATATAAAGTGAGATATCATCAATCAAAAGGAAAGGAAGGGATGGTGGAGAGGAAAGAAAAAGAAAAATCAGAAATGAAACACGTTATTTTAGTCAGGAATGAAACACGTTATTTTACGAGTTTTTTCAGTCGCTTCTTAAAGCATGCCAAGGACGGAGCGAGTCTTATATTGGTTTGTAACTGATTCCAGAGTCTCACTATGTTATGAGTCTATGTCAGCGAGAAAAGAAAATGGGGGTGCACGAGATGTAAATGGGGGTCCACGTGAGCGGATCCCATTTAGGCAGATCATCATTAATATTTAGGCGTTCAGTAAATGTCTTATTACACCTAACACAGATTGTGTGTACATAATACTTATATTAGACGTAGAAAATACTTATAAAAAGAAATTGAATGGAAATCACTGAACGTGGAGACTTAAGACTATACCTCACTAATTTGAAGCCAAATATTGAACCATTGCTATCAGAGCATCAGGTTCATCTCTCTCATTAACAGTATTATTTGTGTATTCATTTTATGTAAGAATTTTTCTAGGTTCCTATTTGTTTCGTTCCGAAACCAAATATTTACTTGCATTTTGTGTCTTTTCAATAAAGGTACGAATAAAAATTGTATATGTTTTTCTTTTTTTACAATTGTCCACTCTACAAAAAAACCTTACCAAGTTGAACAGCATAGTGTGTCAGCTGTCAAAAACACATTTAAAGTTAATAAGTTTAGAAAAAATCAATATAATGCAGGCAGGGGGTCTACGGAAAACAAAAAAATCGGCAAGTGGTCTACGGGGCGAAAAAGTTTGGTAAACTATGGAATAGAGTGTACGAAGCGCGGAGCCCAGCGTGGAGACGACGCGACGGGCCGCCGTCGCTGGCTAAGGACAGGACAAGCCTGAAAAATTAATGTTGCGGAAAATTGTCTCCCGATCCCAACTGGGAGTGCCGGTCTGATGCAATCCCCACCGATATAGATGACTGACTTACAAGTATTCTGACATTCATAATCTAATTATGATACTGACGTACAGTCTCTCACGACTGTATTGACTCCTGCGCTCTTATCACAGATCGAATCAAACGCTATTTATTTTTTAATTTATTAAAAGTTACGTCTTCAATTTTATAAATAAGACCTGTATATTACACCAACAATAGTATAGATCAGGGGTGGGCATACATGAGGTCAACGAGAGCCACATTCTGGATTTTCATATACTCGTACATAAAGAGCCACATCATAGTCACGTTCTCACGTTGTATTAAATACACTCATTCTAATTTATTACATATTCTACACAAATATTAATTGCTGTATAAAGTATTAGGTGTTAACATAAGTTGTGTCCGTTTTTTTCCAAATTAAAAATAAGCACCAAAAGTAAAACAAAACGGTAAAGGTTATACGTCATTCAAAAGAAAATTTTCTGCTCTACAAGATATTGTGTTTGCTTTTACGTTACATATATTATTTTATTTGATTACAAGCCTTCAAAATGGAATTTCAAGTAGATGAAAGTGAGCATTTTCGACACCTCCTTCTGTTTAAAAAGACCGTAAACGAAACACCTGGATTCGCAGCAAAACAAAGGTAGAAGACGTAATAAAGGTGTGCAAGAAAATAAAGTGGCACGACACGTAGCCAAAATGTCAGATCCACCGAGGCTCACGTGATCGTTCTTGTCTTGTCCATGTCGTCTGCACACCTAACATTGTGCAGGCACCAAAATTGTTAGTGCTTAGGACCTTTAAAGGTCTTAATCCGGCCCAGGGTGGAGTTACAGTTAAAATTCATATCCAGTGAGTGAAGATGTCACAAAAATATTTTTTGGATTCGCTCTACTATTCCAGAATTTTGAATTCCTCTTCTGTTATTTTCAATCGATGTGCCTTGTGAGAGACGTACTTGACTGAGGTCGTCTGGGTCTCAAAATGTTAGCCGTCTATTTGAGGTGGATCTTTTCGAACATATCGAACTTCGTCGATGTTGGCCTTTAGGTTCGAGGATTGTTACGGTATAATCTAGCTTTCAAATACCCCCATAGAAAGAAGCCTGGAGTTATAAGAATTTTAAATGGTGACTTTTAGCTAGTGACTTTTGGGCCACCCTGTATGTATTGATTCAATGTTCTGAATAGTATGTTTTATTCATTGCAAACTATCAATTAGTAGAATATACAAAACAAATATACTCGTGCAGTGCAAATGTGAGAGGTTCTTCATGAATACTATGGTTTAAGTGGTCCTCATCGAAGTCCTAGTCGTCCAGAACGCTCCATGTCTTTCAGGTCGAAATTACCGTATTTGAAACGCAAAAACCATCAACGAGCTGTCCTTTCATTCATAGCATCTTCACCGTAAACTTCGCAAATATCGCAAGCAGCTTTGGCAGATTTATTCCCTCGATTGAACGCGAAAAGAAGGAGGTGTCGAAAATGCTCACTTTCGTCTACTTGACATTCCATTTTGAAGGCTTGTAATCAAATAAAATAATATATGTACTGTAAAAGCAAATACAATATCTTGTAGAGCAGAAAATTTTCTTTCGAATGACGTATAACCTTTACCATTTTGTTTTACTTTTGGTGCTCATTTTTAAATTTGAATAAAAACAGACACAACTTATGTTAACACCCAATAACAAGTGAGAGATATTATACGAGTTGTATGTGTATAGAAGAGGCGAAGGATGTGTATCACGATAGGAAAATCTGTTACTGTGTCCTCTCTGCCGGCCTCGACAGAAAAATGATAGTGTATATGTATTTATAGAATATCTAATACTTTTTTAACCCTTACAGGCACAGGTAAACTTCACTTATTTTTACTCAGGCTGCACAAAAAATAAAAAGTCAAGTTTCTCATTATTCTTTTAATGTGTTTGAAAAATGATACATATTATTCAAATGCTAAATTAACACATTTCCACTTCCTCGGTAGGTCAAGGAACTCCTGGTGAGGTGGTACAACTTATGTACCACTAGTCCATATTTCCACTGGTACTTCTAATGTACCACCAAATAATGCCGAAATACATCCAAGTAAAATTAATTTTTAACCTAAATATAAATTTATCACAATTACTGGAGTCAATTTTATCACAACACAACTATTTTTTATTAAAAAGTAATACAAATATATAACGTTTTCTTTTATACACACAAGTCGGCACACCAAGAACAACTAACTGTTAATAATATTAGAAGCTAAATGAATTTGAACAGGACCAGACCTGCAGCTGTGCGGATATGAGTCATAAGTATTATATTATACGAAGTGGTACATAATCTGAGCGTTCGTGCAGCAATAGAGAGAGGTTTAATAAGTGGTACATTGCATGTACCATTGTGCAGTACTGCGTCAAAAAAATGTGGTACATAACGTGGACCACTAAGCCTGTAAGAGTTAACTGAACCAAATTGGATTTTTGTACTCTGTATGTTATGTCGATACTGTTAGGTTTTTTTAAATTTCTGGTTCGCGTTAAGATTTTGATTTCTCTGGAAAAAAAATACGACACACTCTTAATTGTTCCGGAAAACTGCAATAGTTTGGCTTCGTTAGCCAATTGATTAATTACAACCCAATCCAATTGAACCCCCATTAAGGTCGTTAAATCAATTTGCCGATTGACAGCGAAGTCAGGAGATCATCCTGAACAATTTACTCGTTTGTCACTACTTCTCTCGAGGACTTCCATTATAAATGAAAAATAAAGGCATTTTTCTTTTACGAGCAGCTATTCCCAAAGTATGGTCCACCGTTTGAAAACGAGGAAATAATTTCGAACTTTTGTAAAAAAATTGAAATATTTGGGAGGTTTGTTTTATTTTTACAATTTGTTTTTTTTTGAAAAGTTCAATTGTGATATTTATTTTTTGAGAGATTCGTTTTATTTTTTTATTTCTGGGAGGTTCATTATAATTGTTTGTTTTTTGATGGGCTCATTTTCACTATTTATTTTTTATGGTTCATGTTTTTAGTTATCTTTTGTGAGGTTATTTATGTTTAAACACTTGTTTATATTATTTAATAATCTGCCTCCCTTATTGCCAGATGGCAATCTCTGCCAAAGAACAAGATAAAAAGATAATCTCTGTGACTTAGTTGATCTGTTAACCAACGCAGAGGGTGCGGTTTAGAATTTCGTCAGTATCTAAATAAAAACGTTGGTAACATATAATGACTCAGTCACTCGCAGTCTCTAATATATTCCTGGTTGGTTGTAAGATATAGCCACATGTCAGTAAGTCCGTTAGGTGGAATTGTAATACAACGAAAGTGTAATACAATATTACAATATTAAAGTAAATTAAGCTACCATAAATGGCAGCATTTTTTTTTTGTTAATTTGCGCATAATTCATGAATAATATAAATAACAATAAATGTGAGGTATTATTAATCGATGGAAAAAGGGAGAGATGTTGGAGAGGAAAGGCAAATCGGGAATGAAACAGGTAAAATTACTGACTTGAAATTAAGAGTTTTTTTATTTACTTTTTTAAACATATTGATGCTGGAGCGAGTCAAACATTAGTTGATAATTAGTTCCATGGTCGACTACATGGACAGTAAAGGACAACATAAGAAAAAGGAACAATGAACTAAGAAACCCAAAAACATCGTGGGGAAGTAACCATAACTTGGTGAATTATAGTAACATGTACATATATATGTATACAACGTGTTGTCTTGTTGTGAGAAGAATGCCGAGGAAAGGATGATTGGATCAAGTGAATGAAATGTTGATGGAAGGAAAGGTTAAAGAAACTGAGGGTATTTTATCAGAAGATGAAAGAACGTTTAGGAACTGAAAGATTTATGTCATGATTTAAAAGCCTTCTCTGGACGATTTAAGGTTATATAATTAAAGGTTTTTTCATTCACTTTTTATATAACATATGTATTGGTTTTTTAATTTTCTGGCAAGCGTTATTGTTTTCAGTGAGATCCAAGCGATTATAGTATTTTTTTTCCGATTTGAAATTGTAAGAAATTATTAAATGGAATTTCTGGATAAAATTAACTTTCAAAAACACTTGTCGGGATTTACTGAACAAGTCCAATTAACCTTATCATTCCTGGGCGATTATTGAATTTCATTGATCTTAATATCTGTCCATACATCTGAGTCAATAGTTTGGTGGATAGTCCACTTCGTTTACATTTTTATTGACACCCTGGTTTTAATATTTTCTTTTTTAAACCGTATTTAACTTGAATTTGTTATATTATTTACCTTTTATGTATTTAAAAACACAACCTCCTGAAGGTGGTATATTTTGTTACGAAAAAGCTTTTTTATTAACATTTAAAAGGTTGCCTAGACATGATCAAATAATCGCGTGCAATTTTACAAATAATATTATATATTATATAAATTTCTTACATACGTTTTATTTATTTATTTCATACTGAATTTGCGTATTATTGTATTGTATTACAATATATTACACTTTAATTGTATGTTATACAGTACAAGCTGATGAAGCTCATTACAGTATAAATTTTCTTCCAAGCAACCAAAACAATGTTGTAGAGGCCTTAAGGGAAAACCAAGCTAAAACTTACGACCCCCGGGTTGGGAAACATGCGTGTTACTAACTAGGCCACGAAGGTCATCATACATGTAATCAAGGTCGTAATAGAGGTCATTATACAGGGTCTTTCAATAAGGACGCTCGATTTTTAAATGTAAATAAAACAAGTTGTGTGTGAGATATCCACTTAATTTTTTTTATGTGAAAGAATATGTTATGGCATTAAGTATGGAATATAACGTCGTTCAAATGTCCGCCGCGGTTTTGTCTGGTGGCACGTATTCGGGAGGCCTAGAGTAAGAGTTATACATCGTCCAGCATTCGGAGCCATAGAGGAGTGCGGGTCTGACAATCGTTTGGTATACTTTTCCTTTTAACTATGCTGGCATTTTCGGATCAAACAGAACTCCCGTCATTGATCTAAACTTCATCCATCCCACACTAATTCTATGTGTTACATCTGGATGCTATGGATGAGTGACCCAAGATACTTAAAGGAATCACAATTGTTATCTTCTTATTATTAATATTTTTATTAGTTTTTTGATCTATTGTGAATAATCTATATAGGTTTTGAGTCACTGTCTTAAAACATCGTTAATCACTCGGAAACATCAAATTCAAATGTCAAATTTCCGAACCGTGAAATATTCAATGGCCGATCAATAAATAATATATGTACTCGTATAATATACGAGTATTATGATTGTTCAGAGAAATATGACAACTCTCTCACAATGTTTCATATTTGATGGATTTCATTTTCCTAATTGCCTCCGTATCGGGCGGACAACTATTTTATTTTCTGTTGCCCTCAATTTACTAAGAACTTGCAAAGAAAGGAAACTTCTACGAATTTCTCTTGTCAGTTTTCATTTTACTTATGTTCTTAATTAAATAAAGGGACATGGGAATAAAAATATAAAGGTAGGATAAATGCGGTAGAAATGAGAGCATTGCGTAGAAGAGATGAAAAAAACAACGTATGAAAGAATAAGAAATGGATACAATTAAGAAAAAATGCTGAGTGAAAGAATATACTGTGCTTAAAATGGAGAAAGGGAGGGCGTTGAGATGTTTCGGTCACGTAGAAAGAATGATGAATGTAAAAATAAAAAAAGAAGGTGCGAGAAATTTGCGAAAACCTAGAAAAACTTGGCAACAGCAAATTAATCAAATTCTGAAAGACTAATAAGCTTTTATAAAAATATAAAATCAAATTATAATAATCATAATTATATTGTATTTTCTTCCAATCGCTTTCGATAAATTATTATCAAAATACGTATTTAATTTTTGATGCACATCAATACAATACATATGATATTAAATTTAATTCCTATTTTTTATTTAAATGTTAACATTTTTTCATGTTTATTTTTAATGTTTTTTTTATGTTTAAGATACTCACTCATATACGAGTATAATTATGAAACAAAATGTGGTCCATTGGAACAAATTGTTTTAAAGCAGTAAATTCTCCAGACGTATTTGCGTTCAAGTCCTTTTCCTTCCTGTGCTAAAAAAATCCTCCCGTTCCGGTGTTGTGTATTCAATACACATGTAAAAATGAGCGATTTAAAATCGGAAAAATAATAATATTCATAGCCAATCGCTTAAGTTAATTAAATTTGAAGTCAAAAGTGATAATAATTTAAATTTAATTGCTGAAAACATGAAAAACACATCGGCCGACGTTCACAAAACGGGTGAAAAGACCACCTCAAATGGATGCCCTAGAGCTACTGATAGTTGAGACGGACTAACACTGTGTATGTTATACCTCGAAGAAAGAAACACAACTGCAAACTGCGATTCTATTTCTTGTGTTCCCATATACCGACGTAGAGTGAGAGTGAGACGTGAATAGCGTCGCTTCTTCATCCATAGCGGTTTATTTAGAATGAATATACTTACGTCACACGTGGCACACGTTTGATTGTATTGGTAAATTTATTCCCGAATTTCACAAAATATCTCTGATGTGGCTAATAAGTGCTAATTATTAGTAATATTATTTTTTTCATTCAATGCGTAAATGTATTACGGAGGAATACCAAAATTCTGAACCCAGTATTTAGTATATTCATAGAGATATTAAAGTTTTTAGAAGCAATGTGTACTAGTTACACATCACAGGGAAGAAAGGGTTAATAAATATATGAATTAATAATAGGAGAGCAATCATGACGAGGTGTATGGACTTGGCAAAAGCGAAAGATATTTGCCATGGGATAATATGAAGTCATGGTCTGTTTCCTTTTTGCCTGTAAAGGTGACTAACGACCACACGTAGTGGCCCGTCTGCAAACGACACATGACAGAAAATTACATCTTGTTCATTCCCATTATATTAAACAATTGTTTAAAAATGATAGATGGTTGAATTGATTTATATCTAGAGCCCATATTTATCATACACCAATTATATCTCAATCCAACCACCAATCGATGCCAAGTAACATGATTAATTTGATTTAAAATATTAGTTACTGACTGTGAAAAATCAGGTATGAAACAACCGGCTGAACATGCTTCCTTTGGGGAGGAATGAACACATTCATTACCTGTGATACCAACGTATGAAGGAATCCAAGCTAGAGAAACACATTCATTACCTGTGATACCAACGTGTGAAGGAATCCAAGTTAGAGAAACACATTAATTACCTGTGATACCAAAGTATGAAGGAATCCAAGTTAGAGAAACCCATTCATTACCTGTGATACCAACGTATGAAGGAATCCAAGCTAGAGAAACACATTCATTACCTGTGATACCAACGTATGAAGGAATCCAAGCTAGAGAAACACAGTCATTACCTGTGAGGCTGTGATACCAACGTATGAAGGAATCCAAGCTAGATAAACACATTCATTACCTTTGCTAACAACGTGTGAAGGAATCCAAGTTAGAGAAACACATTCATTACCTGTGATACCAAAGTATGAAGGAATCCAAGCTAGAGAAACCCATTCATTACCTGTGATACCAACGTGTGAAGGAATCCAAGCTAGAGAAACCCATTCATTACCTGTGATACCAAAGTATGAAGGAATCCAAGCTAGAGAAACCCATTCATTACCTGTGATACCAACGTGTGAAGGAATCTAAGCTAGAGAAACACATTCATTACCTGTGATACCAAAGTATGAAGGAATCCAAGCTAGAGAAACCCATTCATTACCTGTGATACCAACGTGTGAAGCAATCTAAGCTAGAGAAACACATTCATTACCTGTGAGGCTGTGATATCAACGTATGAAGGAATCCAAGCTAGATAAACACATTCATTACCTGTGCTAACAACGTGTGAAGGAATCCAAGTTAGAGAAACACATTCATTACCTGTGCTAACAACGTGTGAAGGAATCCAAGTTAGAGAAACCCATTCATTACCTGTGATACCAAAGTATGAAGGAATCCAAGCTAGAGAAACACATTCATTACCTGTGATACCAACGTGTGAAGGAATCCAAGCTATCTTAATTATTTTATATCAATAGGAATAACTTGGCTTTAATTGAACAAACAATTCCTTTGACTAATTCACATGACTGACACTTTCATCGTGTTCATTCTCATTATATTAAACCATGGTTTCAAAAGGATAGACTGTTCGATTGGTGTTTATCTAGAGCCTTTATTTACATCAGTTATTGTATTGTATTACACTTCCGTTGTGTACAGTACAACCTGGCGGGCTTATTTCTATATGGCAATATCTTTCAACCAACCATAAATGTCTTTAAAAGGCCTTAAGAGAAAATCAGACTGAAATCATTTTTTTTTAATCTGGGTTCCAGCTGGAATCGAATCCGCAACCTCCGAGGTGGAAAACAAGCGTATTACCAACTAGGGCACGTAGTTATATCCCAATACAACGCATATCGGTGCTAAGTATGTTATCATATTTATTTTTTTGACAAAGCATTTTATGTTTCAATTTTTATTGCATTTATCTTACGCTGTATCAAAAAATATAAAATCGGTTCTATTGACAATCGATTTCATATTATTTACTGCTATATCGATGAATATAAAATCGGTTGTAATTACAATCGATTTTATATTACATACTACTATATTTAAGAATATACAATCGATTGTATTTACAATCGATTTTATATTATATACTGATATATCACTTAATGTAAAATCGGTTGTTTCTAACGTCAGGTGTTGTCATAGTGACGGTTTAATTATTATTATTTAATTAATGCCATAATAAGAACTTTTTTATTTTTCAAATATTATTTGACAGCTGTCACTTCTTGATATGGTTACAAGATACAAAATTACATTGTCTAATAATGTATTTATTAAATAGAGGTGACTTTACTGCCGAATAGAAAAATATAAATATCAAAACGAGAAAGCAGTTTATAATGAGTGACAATGATTGATTCTTCTACCATTATCACACAATTATTTGATTCACAAATCACTCTAACTCAATTTATACTATTGCTACGTAAATAAACTAATTTAATTTTCATGAGGAATACGCCGCGCGGTAACGCATTGGACTTCCGTGCGCAAGGTCGTCGGTTCGAATCCAGCGCTGTGCTACTCCCCTCGAACTACACAGGCATTTTTTCCGTCTAGTGTTCGAGAATATAAGGATACCTATGATTTCGATCATACGAGTATGTATTTTCTTTTTGAAGTGAAACTTCTATAGGCGCGGTAGGGCAAATTGCCCTGAACGTCACGAAAAGTGAAACGCTTCCCCTTCTCCGACTTTAATGGTAATATTTCAAATGATCTTTAATATTTCTTTATATTAATATAAATAAATATATAAATAAATTTAATAAATAATAAATATTAAATATAAATTTACAATTATTAATAATATAAATAAATAATGTAATAAATGAACGAGAAATAAATAAATTTGTAAATTTATTTATTTATTAAATATTACATATATTATAATAATAAATATTTATATTTTATAGAATTTAATTAATTCAATAATATTTAATTTAATTAATTAATTAATAATAATTCATAAATATTATTTAATAAATATAATATAATTAGTAAATAATTAATTTATAATTAATATTAATTAATAATAATAATGATTATTATTATTAATAATATTCATAATATTATTGTAATATAAATAATATTAATAATAATATTAATATTAATTATTATTGATAATAATTAATTAATTAATATTAATAATTAATTAGATAAGTAAAATATCAATATAAATTAATATTATGATTATTAATTATTTATAATTATTATTAATATTAATAACTATTAATTAATTATTAATAATTATATCAATTAATTAATTATTCATTAATTAATTATTAATAATTATATCAATTAATTAATTATTCATTAATTAATAATTATAATTGATAATTAATATAATTATTAATAATAAATCCTTTTTAATTAATTAATTAAATATTGATTAATTAATTAAATTTATTTATATATTAATAAATTAATATAACCATTTCCTAATTCTAAAAAAACATCGTTAACATTTGGAAAAAAAAACAATTCATAAAATCAACTTTTCCCAGGAGCTAAGAAGTTTCACTTCTACCACGCGAGAGTCTCACGCACCTTTTTTTAAATTATTAATAGTTTTCATCAAGTTTTTTATCAATCGATTATATAATATGTTCTAAATTTCGTTTTATTCAAATTCTATTATATATTATTTAAGATTCCAGTTTTATTTCGGAAACGTTTAAGATTCCAGTTTTATTTCGGAAACGTTTAAGATTCCAGTTTTATTTCGGAAACGAATTTAAGTCATCATTTTGTAAAACTTTACCTTAAATTATCAGCGCTTAATTTTTTTCTGAAAGACAAATTTTTAATTTAAAGTAAAACTTATAAGTCCGCTTCTTAAAAGTCTACATTGGCTCGATAGGGTTAATAAGTCTGCATTGCCTTATCGACACAATAGGATGGGATATTATAATATTTTTGGTCATGTGACGAAGATGTCCAACTTTCTCTCCATCTCTTTGGTGGACGTCCCGTCCCGGTGGTCGACGACCCTCTGGAATCTCGTACATTACAATCTTAGGTATTCCCGCGTAGTTCATCCTCTCAATGTAGTTCCTCCAGAATCGTCTTCTCTGCCTACTCCATCTCACGATGTCCTCAATGCTACAACTTCTGCGGATTTCCTCATTAGGTATCCTATCTCTAAGGGTTCTACCTACGATAGGCCGCAGTGTTTTCATTTCTGTTGTTCTGAGGAGGTGTTTCGTTCTTACAGAGTCTGCTCTTGCTTCAATTCCGTGAGTCATAACAGGTCTTATGCATGTTTTGTATATTCTGACTTCGCTTTCCGCCAACATGTGTGAACGTACTTAAAAGAAATCTTTTTTTTTTTTGTGAATAGCCAATTTTGATTGATATCAGTTGCTTTTGCTCATAAGTCGGGTTTATTATGTGCCATAAATAAATTGAAATATGAAAAGCTTTTATGAGTTGCAAAGTCACAATTAAAGAAATTAATTAGCTCTTTGTGTGCCGAAATGAACTGAACCGTCAATGCCTCGCCCATTTCTGTTTACCGCAATACAGTTCCTACACATTCTACCTACACGACCCGACCTTCGCGTGCTTGCAATTTAATTTCGACTCAATATGATGTGGAAAATTGCTAAAAAAAAATACGATTTAACCAAATCATTTATTGCGATAGTTTGCGATTGATTAATCTGGTAATTCGAATAACGCAAAGTAACCTGCCCGAAAAAAAAATTGTTCCAGTTGAAAATTGATCGTCGCTTTTGGTTTTGGAAATGTGGGTCATTTGGAATTATTTTACACAGTGAAAAATGGTTTTAGTAGAATATATAAAAAAAAAGATAAATTCTGTGGAGACGCGTGCACTAAGAAAAAAAATAAAATTGTCAATGTATGAAATAAGGCGACGACCTCCTGTCTCCCACCGCAGAGGTTGCGGGTTTAAATCCCGCTGGAAACCAGTTATTTAAAAAGAATTCCAGTCTAGTTTTCACTTAAGGCCTCTTAAACATTTTTCTAGTTGGTTGGAAAAAATTGCCACGCGGCAACAAGCCCGCCAGATTGTAATGTATACATCGAAAGTGTGATATAATAATAATAAAAAAAAGACGGAACAAAGACATCATAATGCATAGATAAAATAGATATTTTAAGTAGATTAAAGAAAAGAGTATTTATATGGTTTGAACATGAGGATTGGTGAATGATTGGTGAAAAAATTACTTAGCAAATATACAAAAAAAAAGACGCTCTACATAGCCGAAGTTAACCGATTACGGCCGACAGTCTCTTTCTTAAGCCCGATGTGTATTACTTACCGTCGGGTACTGTACGGGGTTAGTTGGGTAAATTTCCATGAGATGGCGTTATAATTCATAAAGTGTCATCACTGCTGGCAAGCATCATTCCTCGAGTGATCTCTGTCAAAATTTGAGCCAAATGCGACTTGTCGTTGACGTTTCACAGCCATTAAAAATTGACAATTTGAACGAGTATACTTGCACAAGTCATAAGTGTAACGTTTGCGTCTAAGAGGTAGACCGAGGAAAACATGACTGGTTCAGATGGACCCGATCTTTAAATAATATAATATTATGTAAGCAGTATTAATAAAATAAGAGTATGCACGACGAAATGTATTAATGTGGAGGGGGCGAAAATTGTGTATTTAAATAAAAAAAAAAAGGTGCGTGAGACTCTCGCGTGGTAGAAGTGAAACTTCTTAGCTCCTAGGAAAAGTTGATTTTATGCGTCGCTTTTTTTCTATTTGTTAACGATTTTTATTATTTGTTTTTTTAGGATTAGGAAATGGTTGTGTGGAATTTAATTCAAGAAAAATCTCTTAATTAAATAAAAAATATTATTTTTTAAATTTTTAATAATAAATAATCATTTTAATATAATACACTTAATAATATTAAATTAATATTTTTATAATATTAAATAAATTAATATTTTTATTAATTATTTAATTAATTATTTCCAAATAATTATTTATTTATTATTACATTATTTTTATTATATTATTAATAATATATTATTAATAATAATATTATATTATATTATTAATAAATTATTTTATAACATAATAATAATGCAATTATTAATATTATTGTATAATAACATATATATTATTTTAATTATATATTAAATATAAACTATATATTAAAAAAATATTAAATAAAATAAAATAATTGAAAACAAAATAAAATTAATGATTATTACATATATTAATATAAAAATAATATATAACAAAAAAAAAAAAATAATTTTTAATAATAAATAATAATATAATACACTTAATAATATTAAAATAATATTAATTATAAATGAGTATTAATATTAAAATAATTAATAATTATTTATTAATAAATCTAATATTTAATATTAATAAATAATAATTTAATAATAATATAAGACACCGTTTCACTTTTCAATTTCCTCAACCGGCGAATCACAGGCCAATTTGCCCAACCGCGCCTATACTCGTAGAAGTTTCACTTATAAAAATGGAGATCTGTTATCTCTGCATACTCCGCAAGAGACACGTCGTGATGATATATTTGTATCTATGTCCAGATAATTGTTTCCTCGACTTTGGGTCACGAGTAAACTCTATCAATGACACAAGTGAAGAAACGTTGCTTTAACTGTCCCGCGATACTAGAAGTACTCACTTTATATGTTCCCTATAAATATAACCGTACAAGGTTTCACCCTTAATTTAATCATAGTCATTATCGGGAATCGACCATGGAACAGAAGATTAGGGTTAATTTACTTACTAAGGCAATCCCTCGCAGATGATTATGATTGTAATATAAACCCTTTTTCCTGTACTCAAAAGTCCAATCCTGGATCAGCATACCCTACCTCAGTGCGGACGCTCTCTTCCAGGCAACATTTGACTACTCGGTGCTGGGCGCTTTTCCTTTTCACAGTCGCGCCATGTAGTCTCAAAGAGTACCCCCTACCCCCAACCTAGATGCTGCTTCTCCACTGATCACGCTCCTGTGGTGCTGCAACCCAACTCTCAGTATGTACACATACCAAATAGTTTGATACTGGATTTAAGGGCGTTCTTGTGCCTCTGGTTTGGAACACTCTGGTAACTTTTCCTCAACTAAAGTTCAGAGAAGAGTAAATAATTTACAACTCGAGATTCTGGCATTGACAATGTGTCATACCCATCGAAACTGCCGTCTTATTATTATTGTAAAAAAAGTATCAAAGGGAAGGCGAACTATTGTATATGCAAAGAAACTTTTGTATATCTTCCAATAAGAGATAATAACTCATTCGGCTTTATTTGTAGAGTAGTGATCATACAACATCATAAATTTTGATAAGCTCTTTCTTAAAGGGTTGTCTTTAAATGCTCCCTAAAGCTGCACACGCCACTCATATCTCTAACACTAAGCCCATTCCCCGCCACAAGACCAGCAACGGCAAAAGATTATCTTAATATGCAACACACCCAGATCCATAAAAATAGTGTGTCTACATTAAATTACTTGTTGTTTTTTTTCATAAATTATGTATTTTTGAAATTTCTTGCCATGTACGAGTATATATAAATAAATAATAATACCCCATCCTATTGGATCGATTTGGAACAACTAATTTATTTGATGAAGAAGAAATCGACATTAAAGCTCTCTTTCTCACCGAAGGAACTTCTCTAAGACGCAAATTCGAAAGATACAATGGAGACATCCCATTAAGGGACTTGAATACAAAGAGATAATGTTTGAAATCAATCCGTTCGTAACACTTAAGGCTGTGTATTTCGATTATATTTATAACTACCATATATCAGTATGTGCCACTTAAGCCAGTGTATTTCGATTATATTTATAACTACCATATATCAGTATGTGACACTTAAGCCAGTGTATTTCGATTATATTTATAACTACCATATATCAGTATGTGACACTTAAGCCAGTGTATTTCGATTATATTTATAACTACCATATATCAGTATGTGACACTTAAGCCAGTGTATTTCGATTATATTTATAACTACCATATATCAGTATGTGACACTTAAGCCAGTGTATTTCGATTATATTTATAACTACCATATATCAGTATGTGTATACTTTATTCTGGAAGCTTTGTGTAAGTCTGCATTGTCAAACACTCTTCCCCGTAGTCTACCGTACCATAATCAACAACAAGGTTATACGAGTATAGATTGACCACATTAATAAAAAAGTGTTAGTTGAAAATCTGACGAACTGATCGTTACTGAATAACAGATATACCCTTTCTTTCATGTTTCATGTTTATCGTCGTCACCCATCTTCTATGTTCTACTAGTGAAAGTATCGGAATTAGATTGAAAGGAAATCGATAAATAATTTATTATTCAACCAACGGTGTCCATGGCGCATGCTTTATGACTCCTTTAACATGGACATTAGACCAGGAAATTACAGCACACGTGTACACATATATTGGCAGCCTAGTATTAAACATTAAACCGACCACCTTTAGAGGACAGAGTCGAATTCTTTGGGTTATTGTAGGAGTACCCATCACTTCAGTTTTCATCTTGCTTGACATGCCTCAGAAGAACGGACTTCATCTAGAGTACATAAGAAAAAAAAACAAAGAGATGACCTCTGTAGCCCGTTTGGTAAGACGCCCGTCTCCCAACCAGAGGGTTGCGGATTGGATTTCTGGTTTTCACATGCCTCTTCATCATTTTTCTGGTTAGTTTAAATATATTGCTACACAGCAATAGGCCGCTAGATTGTAGTATATACAACTAAATTGTAATATAATACAAAAATACAAGATTCTTAACTCCTCTCTATTTTAAAGATTAACATGCATACATAATACATACGAGTTCTATGATTATCTGATTGGTTGCAATAAAATGCCGTTTAGCAATAATCTCACTGTTTGTATATTTTTAAAAGAAATTATCTTAAATAAAATATTTTCTCAGATTATTGAAGAGTTAAGAGGGATATAAAAAACCGTGTAGCGATATGAAAAAAGTCAATAGGGTACTAAAACATATATACACGAACCGGACAGTATCAAAATATATTAAGATGATAGTCCACAACAGTATTTTAGTGCCAACTTGGATGTATGGGAGTGAAACGTGGTAACAAAACAAATATGAGTGGAAGGAGTGCTGGAGGTAGACTAAGAAATGTATGATTAGATCTTTATCTTCATCTCAGTGTCATGCCAGGTCCCTTCAACGTTAAATATCACTTGAGAGTAGATATTTTTGTCCCCGGCAGCCCGAAAAAGATCTCCAACGCCCCTTATGCCAGTCCAATCACGTATATTGCGGAGTCAGGAGATTTGCCTCCTGCCAACTTCTCTTCGGCCTTCTATTTTGCCTTGGATGATCAGGTGCAGTAGTTTTTACTTTGCTCCTCTAAGTACATGACCCAAGTAGGACACCTTTCGGATTTTAATATTAGTCAGCAACTCTCTATCAACTTTGGCTCTTTGAAGAACCCTTGTGTTGCTGACCATATCCGTCCAGGGTATCCGTAGCATTCTCCGGTGCATCCACATTTCGAATGCTTCCAGTCGGTTCATACTACCAACTTTGAGGGTTAATTCTCCTCCCTATGATTAGATCAAGTAAATGGTATTTTGATAGAAGGAAACGTAGTCAGACAAATCATAGGAGTTGTATGAGAAGGTGTATGGATGTACAAGAAACGAAGGATGTATGTCGAAATAGGAAAATCTGGCACTCTGTCGTCTCTGGCTATCCCTTCAGGGAGATTGAGAGTCTTAATTCCCTGAAGAATCTGGAATAGAGCGGAAATTCGCCACCACTACTAGTCCTAAGCCATTTCAGTACTACGAGTATACTCAATGAGGAACTATCATATCTTTAATTTGGTCCATCCACCTTGCTGGAGGTCGTCCTCTTGCTCGCCGTCCCTCAGCACTACCAGTCACTACCAGTTTTTTTCATCTTCGTCTCTTCTAGCGACATATCCAAAGTATGACAGTCATTGTCAGCCTTTCTTTGACCTGCAGATTCTGGAGAAAAAACTCATTATTGCGTCTTGCGGTCAATGAGATGGGAAGAATTAGTCATCTATCTTTAATTGTTTTATTCCTAACTTGATTATTCTTTACTGTATCACACATTATAATATCAGATATTCTTCACATAAATACCATAAAAGGACAATTTATATAGTGTCGTTTCGAGAGCAAACCCTCCGCAAGGACGTTCTAGCTCGGGACTCAAACCCACTATTATTGACAGATTAAAAATATAACAAAAACAAATTCAGCGTAAGGATATGACGATAGTGACTGCAACCATTAGATTAAGTACTTCTCCAAAATTGAATAATTTCAGAAACACCTATTTGGTAAGAAAACCGCAGAAAACTTACCAAAAGAAGACGATGTACAATATAAACCTTTGTAGATCTTCCAATATGTGATAGTAACACATTCGGCTTTAGGTGTAGTGTAGTGTATGTGTGTAGTGCTCATATACCACCATAAATGTTGATAAGACCTCCCAAATAGAGGTGTCTTCAAGTATATCCTAAAGCTGTGCACGCCACTCATACTTTTAACACTATGAGGTAGACCATTCCACATCACAGAACCACCAACGACAAAAGCTCTTATCATAATATGGTAAACCGTCCTATTGGATCAATAGGTAACAATATTTTTTACTCCAAAGGCGACGGATATAAACTAAAACTTATAGGCAAACCATTTCATGCTATAGAACAAACAATGGTACCGTACCCAGCGGTAAGTAATACACATCGTTTGTAGAGCGTCCGTCTCTGTCGCACGATGCGCGAACAGTCCGGTAGAATAGTCACGATGCGGTACGTAAACGCGCCGGGTACGTAAAAGCTCTATCATAATTCTCCTCCCTATTGGATCAATTTATTAAACGAAGATCATATCGACCTCAAAGTAACCTCTCCGAATGAATATCTCTGAGACATGGATTGGTAGGATATGATGGAGACTTGTTAAGATAAAGTTTGAAAACAACCCCTTCGTAACACCTGAGCCAATGTAGACTTTTTCTCTCTCCGTGGTTGCAGTCCTAAGACTGGTTTGCAGCAATTTCAACTCTTCTCCTCCATTCCCCCCTGTCCTGTGCGGCTCTTTTTAAATCTGTATATGTTGAGCAGCGCACGTCCACCAACAGGTACTCCAGGTACTCTCGGCGTGGGCGTCCCCTAGAGTTTGTCCCCTCGGTCATACCCTCCATTATGGCATGCAAGAGGCCCTCTTGACGTATTATATGACCGATCCATCTTGCACGCCTTTCGGACAGGATCCTGAGCAGGTGCCTTCCTCCTTCGATTCGTTGGAGAACCTCTTCATTTGTGATGCGGTCTCTCCAGGAAATTCCTAATAGTCTTCTATAGTAGTGCTCCGCAACCTTTTCTCACCTACGACACACCAAAATTCTTCCTAGAATTCCGCGGCACACCAAAAGCTAAAATATATAGGAATGAGTCTTCAGCGACGCGCAAAAGGGTCATTTTTCTTTGTCTATGACTAATTTGGTGCGGCCATGGTGTGTAGAAAGCACACTACGCAGTTTTCAACAGTTGGCACCAGGCGCTGGGGGACCATTGAAAAATTATTTAGTTATAATAATTATTCTATACTACATTTTGAAAAATAGACAATATTATGAAAAATAATTTGTCATTGTGTATTAAATACATAATGAAAAATTGTAAAATGTCAAATACATTGAATTTGACCGCGGCACACCTGTATCCGGCTCACGGCACACCAGTGTGCCACGGCACACCGGTTGCGGAGCACAGTTCTATAGGACCACATCTCAATAGCCTCTAGTCTTCGTCTATCTCTTTCGGATAGGCACCATGTCTCGCAGCCGTACATCAAGATACTCCATACATAGGTCTTGATGAGGAGTATTCTCAGTTTTAGACTTTTTAGAAACGGAATAATACACGTCTATAAAAAGACCATACATTATATTATAATATCAGAAATTCCTCGCGTAATTTTTTTACACTCGTTTGACATAAATTTCTCTCACCTGTTTTTTTATTTTACTGTTTATTACGAAGTATAAAAAAAATTTCTGATTACTTTAGGCTCCGTACAAACAAGTTTTTTTTTTACTTTTCTCGGGCGATAGAAAATTCCTTGTTCACTCAACTTCCCATATCACCCTTCCCACCTTGGTCCATTGCCAAATTTAGAGGGTACTGGAGTCTGAATTTCAGATAACTACGTACATAACCTCACCCTAAGTAAAAACATACGCTTTTGCGAGTATCCTCTTGTTTAATAACTCTAATTGCTTTTACAAAACACGAATAGAATAATACTTTTTTAATATATTTTGAAACAAAAAGTTTTTGAGTAACATTAATTTAAAACTTTAAATCGTTTTTTTTTTTATTTAATTTATTATATTGACTTATATAAATAGTATTTTAAGATTGAACAGTGATGACGCAAATCTTCTTAATGTGGGTGGATTGCTTATGAAAAAAAAAACATTAATTTGAACGAGTTTATAAAATTTGGTAACTCCCGCATAAATTATACTCGACCAAAAACCAAATATTATATATCTAACAAGTATGATCTTCAAATAATTTTATTTTTGTTATTTTTCACGGCTAAGGACACACCAAAGTGCTTCGCTAGGTGCTACGTGACTAATAGACTAGGTGACTTCATGCTTGGCCACACCAAAGGGATTCGCACAAATTCATTTGGCATTTGGGAGCGGTTGAGTCAACAAATGATACCACTCTCAAAACTAACAAATTTCATTACAACTTACCTTATCTTTATTTACTTCCTGTGCAACTTGATTCCTAAGTGATTTTATTACAGGTACATTTTTGTATAATTTGCTCGATGGGTTCCACAAAGGCTCCCTTTTATACACAACTGTTATTAACCCTTTATAGGGCAAGTTTTTATTTTTGAGATATTGAGTTTTTTGTTGAATAAATCATTATTATGTGTATCAAATTAACTCTATTTCTTCAAAATTGTGTAAAAAAATTTTTTTTTTTTGAAATGAGGCGGTCGCATATGAGAGCTGTGCCCATTTCAGGGGTCTTGTAAGTGGTCGCAAAAGTGACCAATGAATGTTTAGGTAATAATATCTAAGTTTAGGTTGTATTAGGAAATACAATTCTTATAAGAGATATAATTAATGGTGATTTACTTATAATACCTATTTATATTTTTGACAATAAATTGAACGGATGTTTAGATCGTTGCTACTGAACATGCAGCTAACTTCACGACGATCCGTCTTTAATAAGACCTCTGCCCGTCCACTACATTTGCCAATTTGACATTTGTGTTACTTAAAAACGTTTCATTAAGAAAATGAATCCTTATAAATATAACCATAAGGGTGGTCGCATATGCGACCGATTTCTGCTTCTGCCCGTTAAAGGGTTAAAACTTCCGCCATCTTGTAAAATCACTTGGTGACACAATAAAATAAACAACACGTCTGTCCGCTAGGAGACTCACTAGGTGATTTATCGTCATGTAGCATGGCGCGAAGCGTCCAGTGTGGCCATTGCGATAGTATAAGGTGCGTTAGTTTACTGGGATATGTCGCCTAGCTCGCAGCGAGCGAGGCTCCTATCTGTGTGGCCGAGGCCTTAGTAGATTTTTCGGCTTTTACATATTTATTTTTGGAGATTGGAGATTACCGAAAAACTTTTAACAATATGCATAAAAAAATGCTCGTGTACTTTGGACATGTTACTAGAAAAAAAAATGAAAACCTAAATAAGCTGATGATCACGAAACAGTTTAAGGAAGACCATAAAGGTGTCGCGTGCTCAATTCTGAACGTCGCGATCCGTATCTCGAATTCGGCGCGCCACCCTCCACCGCCTTTATCTAATTCTGCTACGCCCTTCACTCTAATTTCGCCACATATTTATATTGTTAACCTTTCTTCGTGCATTCGTTTTACATGCCCAAATCCTCTCAGAGTGGTCTCCTACATGAGCATTAAGATATGTTTTTATTTCATCATAATAATCTTTATATCTGTCCAAACAGCAGAAGCAGCATTGCGATAACAAATGTTCGAGCGAATAGTAGACTTGCTTTTAATTTTATAATACAGGCGGCCCTCAACTTTCGCTTTCATAATTGGTTCCTGAAAATATGTGCGAATGTTGAATATTCGAATGTAGAGGGGTGTAAAAAAATATAAAAATTCTATTTTAAAATATTTATTTATCAATACTAATATTTATTTATCAATAATATATTAAAAATATTTATTTATCAATATACATAATTAAGTTAACGAGGCGTGTTTAAGTGCTTTCAGGTGTTTTCTTTATAAACTTGTCAAGAGTTAGTTGAATACCACCCTTTTTTTTGTCTTTTTTTTATAAAGAGTTCTACAACATGCTGTGTCTTTCTCAATTGTCCTACGCACTTGAGATATACGTTCTCCATTGGAATCACATTCTTCCATGATACTCGTAGTAAAAAAATTGTCAAGATGCATGAAGGATTAATTCATATTTTTGATTGTCAAAGTCTTGACGATTTTATCAGCTTCTTCTTCCTCACTTTCATTGTGTATTTCATTTAACTCTTGTTGCTCTATTAAGTATTCATTTGACAGAGGTACTGAGTGAGATTCAATCAACTCATTAACATCTTCGTTGTTGACGTCCAAGTTTAGTTAATTCATTAGTGTTTCTTCAAAATTTATAAAATCACTCATCATTTGTGGACATAATTGTTTCCAGGAACCTTTCATTGTTGACTCTTTTATTTCAGCCCACGAGTCTCCAATATTGTTTATTGCGTTCCATATATTATAGTTCTTCCAAAAAGTGGGAGCGACTGCATGGAAGCGAACAATTTTTGCATTATGGATAAAAATCTTTAAAAAAATTAATTTTAAAAAATGTGCGAAAGTAGAACGTGCGAAAGTCGAGGGCCGCCGGTATACTATTTTAATGACTTATTTTCAGACCATATTCCAATTCAATTTATTTAGGAGTTTATCAGAAGTCTCGAGGAGATATTTTATTGCGTAACAGTCCAAGTCATCAGTTTATTATAAATTTTAATATTATTTTTATCAAACATGCAGTTCTTCTAATATTGTTGTTTAAAGTTAAGGCATTAACGTTGTGGAGGTTTAAAGACATTGTAATTTATTTTTATCAAACACTGTTTATTTCACTTTTTCGTAACGGTATAACCCTACCGGTTTCAAGACTTTCACCTCATATTCAGGGGAGCACAAACAAGACTAGATTATATTCGAACTGGTACCGATATACACGCTTCAACGGTTGGGGGCTAAGGGGTGAGGGAGGCATGGGACGATTTCGGCCAAGAGCGGAGATATTTTTGAGATATAACTGTTCACCAGATGTTCGGATCGATGTACTGGCTTAGAAATTTTGAAACCGGTAGGGTTATACCGTTACAAAAAAGTGGAATAAACAGTGTTTGATAAAAATAAATTACAATATCTTCTAATATTCTTTGCCCGATTCGAACCTGGAGGTCATTTAATATGTTTACCAATGCTAACTATTACATTTCAGTTTCTTAAATTCGTTTTAGAACTCGGTTTCTTATCGTTTGTGAACTCCTTAAGGTAAAAAACGAAACAATATAATTTTTTTACCTAAAATTGTGTATAGTAAGGTATAGGGTAAAATAAGAGAAAACCAAAAGTTTTTCTGTTTATATTTATTTTTTCCAAATATGATTTTTGATTATGCCTGTATGTTATTAGCAATGATGTTTTTAGCGATGTTGTTTTTAGCAATGTTGTTTTTCATGTATCATATACCATGTCTTATTTTGTTATGTTATGTGCATATAACATAGACGGTGAAAAATCCTAAAAATAGCTGAATATAGTAAATGTCGTAGAAATGTGGACACTTAGAAGCAGTGTTTTTTTTAAAAAAAAAGGTGCCGGAGCTCACTTCTTGCCAAGCTTTTTGTATACCGTAAAAAAGTGGTAGAGCGCCGCTCCACTGCAAAAAAGCACTGCTTAGAAGGATACACGGGATGACAATGTATGACAGTATACGGAAAGAAGTGACTGGAATGAATGTGAACTGATGATGTGTTGAGTAATATGAAGAAAAGCATTCTGACATGGTTTGGACACGTAGAAGGATTGAATGAAAAATAACTAACAAAACAAATATACAGTGCAATTGTGAGTGGAAGGCAGGATTGTGAAAGACCAAAGAAAGTACAGTACGATGTTAAAAAAAAAGGAAACATAAAACATCAGAGAAATTGCAGAATATTCACTGTTTTCCCCTACTACACAACGCTTTCATTTTGACAATATTTATCTAACTTTCATAACTTTTTTGCCACGACCAAGTTTAACTAGTATGTATCAGTGTTGGGATCAATATTCTATTGTGAGCAGCCAGCTTTGCTTCTCTTGATATTCTCCGGTCATTAAACACATTGTATAACCCACCGTTTATTGTATTGCCTACTGCTACTGTTCTCGCAATATCCCACTTCGCACTGCTATCCTATGAACATGTTTCAATTTCTATTGCATTTATCATTCGCTATATCAAAGATCTTACGCTGGAAGGAATGGTTTAGAGCAGGGCTTCTTAAACTTTTTTCATTCACGACCCCATTTATGATTGCGAGTTTCCTGGCGACCCCATATTAATATAAAGCGACCCCATAAAAAAACAAAGAAGTTGTTCATAGCCCTTACAATTTTGAAATGTAAAGCCAAATTGAAGAAAAGACTCGTCATATTTTCTTTTTCGCACATTAGATGCCTGTTTTTCAATACTTTGTCCTACCTGAGGAGAGTTTGTAGCATTATCATCTGTGTCATTACCATTCTTATTTAAGTTCAGCCATTTATCCATGGCCAAAAATTATTTTGATCCTAAAATCCTATTTAAATATTTGACATTAAAATCTCTCGCGACCCCAGAATTTTGCTACGCGACCCCATTTTGGGTCGCGACCCATAGTTTAAGAAGGCCTGGTTTAGAGTATTTTTTTAGAGAAAAAGAAGAAGAATTACAAGATTGTTTCACTTTTCGTTACGTCCAGGTCCATTTGCCCTACCGCGCCTGAAGTTTCACTTCAAAAATTCATAAAATTTCGATAGTCATGTGTAGATCATACTAGATGGGGACTTATTTTGTATCCTATAACAACGTGGATGGTGGTCGAATCGAACTGAACTATTTACGTCAAATTGATTTATGTTCAATGCTAACAATGCGCCTAGTGCGTTCATCTTCCCAAACGTCGGGTGCTAACAACGCGCCTGACGCGTTTTCGTATGCAAACCATAGTTTCATTTCAAATGGAGGGGGTACTACTAGACAACACCAAATTAAATCGCACATAATTTTACATACTTTTTTAAATTTTTTATTTTAATAATTAGTCAGCCATACGTGATTTACCTTAATAATTTGATTGCATTGAATGTATTAATTAACCACACTTCGAATATTTGTTACTCGGCCGAGCAAAGAACACATGCTCGGCCGAGCACAACACTAGTCACATGTAAATAAGATATAACACATACGAAATGGAAAGTGATGAAAAAAATATATTTGTCACGCAAATTATTATTTCGTAATTTATTGTTGCCTGGTAAACTGTTGGATTATTTTGTTTATTTTAGACTGTAATCAGTCTAATGGACGATTTGCCAGGCAGGGGACTATCATCAATCGTCGCTTAAGGATTGACAAGTTGCTTTTCTATTTACTCATTGTCTGGGACATCTACTCGTATGTACTCGTATATACATATGTTTCTTTGTGACTAAGTCACAGCGAAAAAAAGAACAAGTTATATAGGGGACTTTGTTTTATTTTACTTAAAGATGGCGCAAATTTGCTAATCATACTAACTCTTGGAAGACTTGAAAGACTGAAAAAAATATTTGTCATGGGTCTCGAGCTTCTACTAACTGAACCGTATTGGCACTTCTGATAGCATACGCGATGTAAGGACCTCTTCTTAACGATACGGAACCGTCTCAAAATAAACCGCCCGCACTTCACCACATCGAGCGTCACTTTTGACATTCATGCGGAAATAGAAGCACAGTGCTATATATTTAAGTTGCTGACGGGAACAACATATTATATAATCCAAATATATTGAAAAGATAAGGTTTTATGTCGTTGATAACAATTCGCAAATCCATCCGACTTTGAAAATGCTATGGTCTATGTAAAAAATGTACTAAAAATTGAACATAATTAATATTACAGTACCGGTGGTAAGTAATACACATCGGGTTTAAGAAAGTGACTGTCGGCCATAATCGGCTAATTGAATTTTATTTAAATTTTATTTAAAAAGATAATAAAATCCATCCGACTTTGAAAATGCTATGGTCCATGTAAAAAATGTGCTAAAAATTGAACAAAATGAATATTACCGCAGTACCCGGCGATAAGTAATATACATCGGGCTTAAGAAAGAGACTGTCGGCCATAATCGGTTAACTTCGGCTTTGTAGAGCGTCATCTCTGTCGCACGATGCGCTTACAGTCCGATATCTAGAAAGAGCTGTTAGGTAGAAAGACTGCCAAATCACGATGGAACACGTGTGTGAATGACAGCCTGATGTGTATTACTTACCGCCGGGTACTGTACTTTGAAAGGATAACTAAGAATAAAATAAGAAATGAAAAGTGAGGCATGTTATACGAAAGGGAAAGACTATCGCCCGTCCCTTGAGCCCTGTGTTAGTTAAATCCATAAATCCCCCTACAAGTGTTTCTACCTCCTATATCAAAGTTCTCTTAGACATTCTGCCTGAAGAGAGCCCCGGGATAGGATGTAAAAAACATAAATAACAAGGTAATTTGTTGTTCAATTTAAATCCGAAACCTTTGATAAATTATTTTTTTATTTTATTTATACATGACAATAAATCTATAAAATACACATTTAGCGAAAAAACAACAGGTAATTGAATTCGAGTATACAATTTTAATGGATCTGGGTTTGTTGCCTTTCATTTGTCGTGTCCCCAACTAAACTAGACTTTTGCCTGTATCTCACTGAGGACATAATGTTATATGTGAATTTTCTCAGGGCGTGCAAGAAACCTACCTAATGTAATGCCTGATATTTTTCTTGTATATAATGTAAAAATATATCACAAATAAAACGCAGAATAAAAACAATCAAAAAGTAATATTATAAATTGTTGTCAATAATGAAAGGATAATATAATGGGGAATATGGAAAAGACGGTTCATCATTTAACTCTTACAAGGCTAGTGGTCCACGTTATGTACCACCTATTTTTGACGCAGTACCGTACAATGGTACACGCAATGTACCACTTATTAAACCTCTCTCTATTGCTGCACGAACGCTCAGATTATGTACCACTTCATATAATATAATACTTATGACTCATATCCACACAACTGCAGGTCTGGTCCTGTTCAAATTCATTTAGCTTCTAATATTATTGACAGTTAGTTGTTCTTGGTGTGCCGACTTGTGCGTATAAAAGAAAACGTTATATATTTGTATTAAATTTTAATAAAAAATAGTGGTGTTGTACAATAATAAAATTTACTTCAGTAATTGTGGTAAATTTATTTTTATGTTAAAAATTAATTTTACTTGGATGTATTTCGGCATTATTTGGTGGCACATTAGAAGTACCAGTGGAAATATGGACTAGTGGTACATAAGTTGTACCACCTCACCAGGAGTTCCTTGACCTACCGAGGAAGTGGAAATATGTTAATTTAGCATTTGTATGTATCATTTTTCAAACACATTAAAAAAAATAATGGGAAACTTGACTTTTTATTTTTTGTGCTGCCTGAGTAAAAATAAGTGAAGTTTACCTGTGCCTGTAAGGGTTAAGAGAGATACTCGTATATAATGTTATTTGTTTTATCAACCACTGTTTATTCCACTTTTTTAATATTGAATTTATTCCACTTTTTGAATTCCGAAGTAATATCCACTTTCAAAGTTTATTCCCGTTTTTGAATTCCAAAGTAATATCAAACTCTGTTCGCAAAAAGTGGAATAAACAGTGTTTGATAAAAACAAATTACAAGGTCTTTAAACCTCCACAATGTTAATGCCTTAACTTTAAATAATATAGATATATGATATAGTGATTTTTAAGTTACTTCAATCAAGAATAATATGAGAGACTTTCGAAAACAAGCTACCGTGGAAATTTAAAGATTTGAAAAGGGATGATGAAAGAAGAGGGATGAATTGGAAATTCTGAGAGGAAATTTGTCTGAGACACGTCAAAAAAATACCTGGCATCTTTCGTAGCTAGTTCAGCGTAGTCGGAATTTTGGAACGTTTCTCTTTCCATCAAGATTACATTGGAATATCATACCTACTCATATTAATTAAAATAATTATCTAGGGCACTGAAGGACACCATCCCGTTTCCCTGACCCAGTTTCAATTCCCCCAGGACGCAACTTCTGCCCACTCCTCGACCCCACCACTGCCGGCCGCGCCAGGCAACACGCCGCGCCCCTCCAGCGCGTCAGTGCGCCCAGCGGTCGCTTACCCCGATCGATGGACCGGCCTTCCATAACACGAAACCAAACAAATCGATCCAAGTCCGGACGTGTGGGCACGACCAACTTTCGATCATCTTTCACGATATGCAATAAAAACAGAAACATCAATAATCAAATTACCCAAGGCGAAATAATTAGAGCACCCTTTATTGGCCAGAAAAGAAACACCAAAGTAGCGTTTCTATCAAATCTAAAGGAATCATCTGTACTAAGGGCTTCGTCCCTGGCCGCCCTGCGACCCCACCCAGTATTGGAGCTGCACGCCCCCATATAAATGATAATAGTATATGGTATATGAACATTTATTTTTCGATTTAGATTACTCATTCCAAAATAATTTAATACGAGGCTAATATACAATAAAAAACATCAAATAAAAATTATAAATTAAAAAACTGATTAACCCTTCCTTCCCCGTGATGTGTAACTAGTGCACATTGCTTCTAAAAACTGTAATATCTCTATGAATATAATAAATACTGGGTTTAGATTTTAGGTATTCCTCCGTAATACATTTACGCATTCAATGAAAAAATAATATTAATAATAATAAGCACTTATCGGCCACATCAGATATATTTTGTGAAAATCGGGAATAAATTCACCAATACAATCAAACGTGTGCCAGTGTGTGACGTAGGTATATTCATTATAAAAAAACTGCTATGGGTAAGGAAGCGACGCTATTCACGTCTCACTCTCACTCTACTTCGGTATAAGAGAACGCAAGAAATAGAATCTCAGTTCGCTCGCTTCTCTCGCTTCAGTAACTCTCGGGCATCCATTTTAGGTGGTCTCTTCGCCCGTTTTGTGAACGTTGACCGATGTTTTTTTCATGTTTTCAGCAATTAAATTTTAATTATTATCACTTTTGACTTCAAATTTAATTAATTTAAGCGATTGGCTATAAATATTCTTAATTTTCCGATTTTTAATCGCTCATTTTTACATGTGTACTGAATACACAGCACCGGAACGCGCGGATTTTTTTAACACAGGAAGGGAAGGGAAAAGTTTATTAATACCGTAGGGTTTTAAAATATTAGTAAAATAATATATGCTTTATACATATTATATTTTACAACTAGAACTATCTTAAACGACAATCGTCAGAAAGTTATTGAAAACATAAATATGAAGTTTGTATTAAACTTAAGAAATGAATTAATAATAAAAAATTTCATACACCTACAAGATGACCTCCGTGGCAAGACACTTGTCTGCCGATCCGGAGGTTGCGAGTTCGATCCCCGCTGGAACCCCGATTTATTTTAAATAGGATTTCAGTCTGGTTAACACTTAGGGCCTATAAAAACATCTTTCTGGTTGGTTGAAAGAGATTGCCACGTGGTAATAACCCCACCAGGTTAAAAAAAAGGCTATTGTTATCTTTATGTTTGCGGTAGCATTGTAAATACGTATTATCACGAGCTGTATGATACAAGCCTACTTCTACGACGAAGACAATGTCTCCCGATCATGCTCTTCAACATGACCGCAACACCAATGCGAATATGCCGAGAAGCACCAAACGAATAAAGAAATTAACTATATGTCTCATTTTACGTAAGAATTTTTTTTCCCTTCGTTAAAAAAATGAAACACGGGTTTCGAATTAATTAATTAAATCGAAAAATTGTTTTTCTCTAAACTGACGTTTTAATTCCTAATTTACATTATACTGAATTTCTAATGTTTGTATGATTTGTATGTATCTTTAAATATAGTAGGCCAAGATCCACTATGACTTAATACTAATTACGAACATTTAATTTTATGTATAAAAAAAATCCACAATCCGATTATCGAATACCCCATCCCTAGATGCAGACTAACGTAGTGACTTTTGACAAAACGTCACCAAACATTATTTGATTTTAACAAACTGCCACATTTTTGCTAATTTGTAACAAGATGTATTAATTTGTCATTGTCGTTAGTTTTATGTAATGTATTTACCTAAATAAGTTGCTATTTATTAGAATCGAGGCTTATATTAAAGTTGATAAAATAATTATAATTACTGAACGTCGTTACAAGGTTGTATTGGGGCAAATTTGTGAACTGTCGCAGGGACCATGCTACATTTTTTCTAGTATAGGACGCATTATCAAAGCATTATCACTAGGACGCATCGTTAAAGCACAAAAAACTAGCAACAGAAGGCGCAATAAGAAAATTGTCTTAAAATATTATTTATTTATATTATAAAGCTTCCGTATGCAGGTTAAACCGAATTACACACAAAGCTTAATAATAATCATATACAATAAAAATTAATAAATAAGAAATTATTATTAAGCTGAAACAAGTAATATCCATTATTAAGAAAGCTCAAAATACTGTCTTCAAAAACATTTTCTGTTGAAGCTGTTAATATCTGAGGCCTTATTCAAAAGGAACAGTCCACGTTATAAAAGACAAGCACTTGGCAAGTTAGTTTTACTTATTGCCAGTCAAAATCGGTCGATATTTCTGTACTCCCAGAAATTATTGTTATTGTCACGATTTTTTGTAAACGTGACTGGATAATGTGGTCAAGGAAGACAGAAAAACGATTAATAAGACTAAGTGAATAAAATTTTAAAGAAGAAAATACGAGAAACCGAGGAAAGTCTATGAAAAAAATTACGAATGCAGAGAAAACGAAATACGAGTTTCTGGATGTATTTTGCCACGCCAAGTAAAAAAGGAGTTATAGCATATTTACCATAGACTCATTGTACGTGTATGTATGTTTTCATTATTGCTCTGTCATTTTAATTATGAATTATTTTTCGTTTCTATGCTTAAAAATATTTAATTCAGCGTCTTATAATATCTGGAAAGAGCAATTTTCTGTAGGCATTCTATTTTTTTGCCTAATCTAATAATACTGCAGCCACTACCTTCATATCCTTATAACGACAACCCCTCCAAAAGCACCTCGGCGATTTGTATGAAAAACAGTTTCGAATTGCCTTCTCGGCTCCACAGGCAGACCGTCCCATTGAATAGATCTAGCGATATAGTAAGCTGTCTAAAAAAAAAATAATTTGGCCCTGTTTGACTTCATAAAACTGTAAAAGTAGTGAATTACTTTAAATTATTGACCAATTAATGTATTTTTTATCTTTTTTTTAATCTTCTTTTTAATAAACGTAATTGTGTTTCGATGTACTCGTATTTTAGAATACGTTATTAAAATTTTCTTGTCAAAAGATTTCAATATAATTTTCCAATATCTATCGAAACAATATCTTTAAAAAACGAAACCTCATTATCGCCACGTTAAAACTCGTTTGATATCACATTATAATTGTGCTGCCTTTTGTTAAGTTTGTTGTGTCTGTAGTGAACAAAGTCACCCTCCACAAATCCCATCCCCTTGCCCCGTTACCTGGTTTCTAAATAAAAAACTGTTCAGGTATTTATGGAGAAATTAATGAATCATTTATGAGCCATGAGGTGTAAACGCTGAACCAGCCTATGTGTTTCAATTTTGGGTGTTAGGGTTACGCATCGCAGCAATTGATGAAATGCAGGAATACATTTTGTTATTAAAAACAAATCCAAATCATGGAGATCAATTAAACAAGTCTCCTTTCTTGTCTGTTACGCTACTGTTGTTCCCGCGACTTTAATAATAATATACTTGAGAAAATGTGGCATAGTCCCTGTAAAGTTTAACAAATTTGCCCCAATACAACCTTGTAACGACGTTCAGTAATTTTAATTATTTTATCAACTTTAATATAAGCTTCGATTCTAATAAATACCAAGTTATTTAGGTAAATACTCGTACATTACAAAAAACTAACAATAATGATAAATTAATACATATTGTTACAAATTAGCAAAAATGTGGCAGTTTGTTAAAATCAAATAATATTTGGCGACGTTCGTCAAAAGTCACTATGTTAATCTGCATTGGCTAGGGATGGGGTATACGATAATTGGATTTTCGATTTTTTTATATCTAAAATTAAATGTTCGTAATTAGTACTAATTCATAGTGAATCTTGGCCTATTTAAAGATAGAAACAAATCATACAATACATTAGGAAGTCAGTATAATGAAAATTAGGAATTAAAACGTTAGTTTAGAGAAAAACAATTTTTCGATTTATAAAAAAACGATTCGATTTGTAAAAAAACGATTTTACCCCATACCTTTAAGACATGACATTTCAAATGTCACAAGGACCATCCTACATTTTCTCAAGTATAGTAAACGGACAATTTATGTAGCGCCATTAAAAGAGCAAAGCTCTCTCTCAAAGCTAATCTCTCTTCGAGGTTGCTCCAACTCAGTATTTGACCTCACTATGTTATGTTAAATTAAAAATATTACAAAATTAATTTGATTTAATAATAGGAACTTGGTAACTGTGACCATTAGATTAGGAACTTTCAAGCAACCATATATATTTAGAAAATTACGTTTGGTAAGAAAACCGGGGTAACCTTACCAAGAAAAGACGAACTACAAATGAACTTTTCTAGATATCGAAATATATGACGATAATAATCTCTTCGACTCAAACAAGTGGAAATCAGAAGTAGAACACTTGAACTTGAATGGGAGCAAGAGTGTTGTAGAATTTTTTGGCTTATTCTAATGTGGAAAGGAATCAAAAGTGTTAAGATAAATGGTATGGAGAACACAGAGCAGAAGTGACCAGTTGCTGTACCCCTCCTGCGGCCTTCGTAGTTTCCGGGTTGATGCCGCTGTCTATGCGCTGGTGGCAGCAACATGGCCAGGCGGCTCAGCAGGGTCCATATGTGTGTGGCATTTGCGGGAGAGAGTGCGCATCCAGGATCGGGTTGTTCTCTCACAGAAGATCACACGATGGACGTGGGAGAACGGTTCAGGACTGACGTTGGAGTGGTTAGAGGATCTTCAATTGCGAGGCCCGGCAATGATGATGATGATGATGGCAGCTATTTGAAACCAAAGGGGAAGAGTTCAAGATATCAGCGAATACGAATTCGAGATTTCTAAGCGACCCTCTAGACTGGGCAGTACTAACGCTTAACATCTCTCTACACCCCGGTTTTCACTTAAGGCGGTTTAAAGACATTTCTAATTGGTTGGAAGGGTTTAAGGGTATATAATGAAGTTGTAACACAATATAATGAGTTCATTCAAATCAGTTGTAAGAATAAATCATTTCTGCCCACCCCTACAGCGTCCCGTCTCGCACACATATTTCTTTGACGCGTAAACAATGACCGTATTTCCTTGTGTAAACTGGCGGTAATTTGGGGAAACTTTCCAAGCTGTGTCGACGTCTCCCTCGCGTCGCCAGGTGGTTCTGGCCCTCGCCATCCACCCGGTCTTCCACCTTACACCTTCCGCCCAGAGCCGGAGGAGCCTCAGTGTTCCACTTTCCTTTGGCAGGTCGACAACCCGCCCTCCGGCCCTCGCGCGGGCCGTTAACTATTAAAGCCCAGTTTGGTGCCGAAACGCGAACCAAGTGATCATATAAACCGCTCGTAGAGGAAATCGAATTTCGCAAGAATATTGCCAAAGTATTAACGAAAACAATCGATACGACCTGCGGAGGTTCGTGTTAGGTATTGTAGGCTAATTGGCTATGCTGACATTGCATCTTGAAAATGTTTTGGTATGACGTGACTCAAAGTCGTTGAAACTTTTGCAGTTCTTCCGTTTGTAGGCGGACAGCGTAGCCTATAGAAAGTTTGAATTTGATCGATTGCTTTTTATTATTTTCCTTGAGAAAACACGTGTTTACGTGTGAAATATTAACAAATAATCTCTTGTTATTATTTTCACATAGAAACAAAATTCCACGACACATACATCAACTGTAAGACTACATGCCTTTAAAGTATATATTATATAATTTGGGTTGTAATATTTTATTGTTAGATTTTTATATGTATTTAATAAAATATATCATACGGCTGAAATATTCAGAAAAAGTCTATTTTGAATATTTTTGATCATAATATTACAAAATATTTAAAAAAAAATTGTTCTCATAAATATTACATATTAATTCATTTTTTATTATATTTTATTACAGGGGTTAAATTGCGTTTTTTATATAAAAGATTAAAAAATAAAATAAAATTTAACGTTCGCATTTTAGCAGTATTATACAATACAAAAAATAATAAGTATCGATAATTAATGTTTCAATCATTTGATGTTTATAATAACTAATACGAGAATATTTAATTATATGCATTTTGAAAACTAAAAGAGGTGAGGTGCCAAAAACAACCTGCGAATAAACTTTTTTTTTTACCGAAAATAATTTAAAACATAAAAATCATCGTGGCTCCATATATTACAACTGATGATATCTGGTTTTTCTTTCGGTGGTTTCCAAGTATTTTCGTAAAATACACCTCAAACATATTTCTGGTTGGTCGAGAGAAAATTTCAGATGGCAATAAAAATCCACTAGGTATGTCTGTATTTTATGATAGTTATCTGAAATACATATTTCCAAAATAGACCACAAATTATCGTAAAATTACTTGACTAATAAAAAAACCATTAGAAACAATATTATTAATTACTGTTAAAAAATAGTATAGATACTTAAGATGTAATAGTATTATTAGTATAATTACTTAAGATGTAATAAAATTACATCTTTAGTAATTTTTGCTTTGGAGGATAAATCACCGCATGTTTTCCTTTCTATGTGTTTTCGACAACCCCTAGAGTGCCGTTTCTTTGGTATGTTGAGTAGAAGGTAATGTATCGTTTCTGTCCCTTCGTTTCTAAAATATAACTTAATTATATATTGAATAAATAATAACTTGAATGAGTGATGAATAAGTTGACAAAACAAAACTATTTCACGAATGTGAGTGAATAACATAATATATTGCCTGTTGAGAATCATATTGGTATAACTTAATTATATATTGAATAAATAATAACTTGAATGAGTGATGAATAAGTTGACAAAACAAAACTATTTCACGAATGTGAGTGAATAACATAATATATTGCCTGTTGAGAATCATATTGGTATAACTTAATTATATATTGAATAAATAATAACTTGAATGAGTTATGAATAAGTTGACAAAACAAAACTATTTCACGAATGTGAGTGAATAACATAATATATTGCCTGTTGAGAATCATAGTGGTATAACTTAATTATATATTGAATAAATAATAACTTGAATGAGTTATGAATAAGTTGACAAAACAAAACTATTTCACGAATGTGAGTGAATAACATAATATATTGCCTGTTGAGAATCATATTGGTATAACTTAATTATATATTGAATAAATAATAACTTGAATGAGTTATGAATAAGTTGACAAAACAAAACTATTTCACGAATGTGAGTGAATAACATAATATATTGCCTGTTGAGAATCATAGTGGTATAACTTAATTATATATTGAATAAATAATAACTTGAATGAGTTATGAATAAGTTGACAAAACAAAACTATTTCACGAATGTGAGTGAATAACATAATATATTGCCTGTTGAGAATCATATTGGTATAACTTAATTATATATTGAATAAATAATAACTTGAATGAGTGATGAATAAGTTGACAAAACAAAACTATTTCACGAATGTGGGTGAATAACATAATATATTGCCTGTTGAGAATCATAGTGGTATAACTTAATTATATATTGAATAAATAATAACTTGAATGAGTGTTGAATAAGTTTACAAAACAAAACTATTTCACGAATGTGAGTGAATAACATAATATATCGCCTGTTGATAATCATAGTGGCGAAACTCCAAAAAATCGATTATCGAGTTAAGACTACCAAATGGCACTAAAGTGACTCCTTTTTTATGTGTATAAGTGGCGAAAGTATATTTAAACTCCTTGCCGCCTCAAGGAGTTGAAATATATTTTCGCCACTTATACTCGTAAAAAAGGAGTAATTTTAGTGCCATTTAGTAGTCTTAACTCGAAAATCGAATTTTTGGAGTTTCGCCACTATGATTATCAACAGGCGATATAAGATATTATAGGAGAGGAAGGCTGAGGAATGCATGGTTGGATCAAATTATTGAAAGGAAAGGTTAAGATTCATGGAAACCGAAGACGTTTTATAAGAAGATGCATGGATGATAAAGAGACGATAGAAGTACTCGTATATCTTGATGAAAAGTCTGACACTGTATTATCTAGCTATCCCAATAGGGAGAGGACATGTTGGCATGTATTATATATCTTACATCACATGAAACAATAAAAGTTAAAATTCTATGACAAAACATCATCTCTCTTATTTCTCTAAAAATATTCCGCGTATTTCCGATCATGGACACGGAGTTTGTCTATAGAACGAAACTATTCATGCAGCGAGTCTCTGGAACCAGTTACCATTTACCATTACACTCACCCCGCTATGAGTATGTTTCTTTTAAGCAGCTATTGAAAGATCACATAATTTCTTTTCGTTAATATTACGTCTTGGCGTTACTCTCCATCATTCCTTCTTTTCTCAGTCTATTGGTAACATTTCATCTTTTTTGTTTATGATTCTTGCACAACCGATCATTATAATATTCGTATATTACCATATTAACGTCCTTTATTTACTTTCGAATAGTTTATTGAGAAAGATCGCTACCTAGCAATAATCCTTTTAGATTTTAGGGTAGTGAAATCTCAATAAACAAACAAACTACATTAATTTCAACATTTTATAGATATTTTCACATCCAGCTCTTTTCTCAAATTATTGTCGAAAAAATATAAACTTATATCACGACAAATCGTTGTAGTTTCTCTCAGTATTTATTGTTTTCATATTTCGTTTTTTTTTTTAAGACTTAATTTGACTTATAAATATTCTTAAACTAGGTAAAAACAAAGCTGAGAATGCCTATAATCAATAATTTAACCGACGAGTGTAAGTAAAGTTAAACACAGCTTTCGAACTATTGTATTCAGGTTCCCTCTGTATTCAGGTTCCCTCTGTATTCAGGTTCCCTCTGTATTCAGGTTCCCTCTGTATTCAGGTTCCCTCTGCATTCAGTTGCATTCCAATATTTCTCATGAAATGTTCTTAAAGTTTTTTATACCGTCTTATGTGTCAGAAATTAATGGAGAGCAAAACAATTGTCGGGGAAAAATTAAAAAAAAATATATGTGGGAAAGTGAGAAATACAATAAACAGAAGAACATGAATAAATAAATGTATGAATGTGGACGAAGCAAAAGGTGTGCGGCGTGTATAGGAAGGTGTGAAGATATGATCTCTCTGGTAAAACCAAATGCAACATGTCGTGTTAGTATGTAAGTATGTATTTGGTTTAGTAGAAAATCAAATCGATTGTATTGTATATCATATTGCACTTTCATTGTATATAATACAACTTGGTGCGATTATTGCCTAGTGCTAAGTTCTTAGAACCAACCAGAAAGATGTTTAAGAATCATTAAATAAAAACAAGACTTGAATCCTTTTTTTATATCTCTGTATTCCAACGGAAATTTCATCCGCTTACCCCGGATAAGAAGACAGGCGTTTTACCAACTAGTCAACGAAGGTGGGCAGTTAAACAAAAAATATATAACATAATAGTTTGCTAATCTTTCTGTATTATTTTCATATATAGTATGCACGACTCTAAACTTCAGTCGCGAAAATGATGAACTTTAAACGAACAGTTACGAATAAGCGGTTGTGAGAAATTATTATAGTGCATTTAGTTCTAAGTGAAAGATAGAGCCACATGACAAGATGCAGCGGCCACAAAGGAAAATCATATCCCATAGTAAGTTCAATCCACAAAATATTTCTTTAGTTTTTATGTAATTTTTTTATACTTTTGTCGTTGCCGGTCTCGTGGAAAATAGAACGGTCTGTATCTGAGTGTTAGATATATGAGTGGAGGGTGCAGCTTTTGGAAGCAATTGAAGACAACCTTTTTTGAGAGTCTTATCAAAATACATTTTTATATATAAACACTACACTACACGTAAACTCGAATATGTTACTATCACATATCGGAAGATCTACAAGGTTTTACTTTACTTCGTGTTCCTTTAGGAAGTTTCTTGGATGTTTTTTTCTGAACATATGCAAATGCGGGGAAGTACCACTACTTTCCTATCCTTACTCTCAACTTATATATTGTAATTTTTTTTTAATATTTTAATCCGTCTATCTATAATAGCGGGTTCTGAGTTGCAGCGCCCTTGAGTAGAGTTTGCTCTCTAAACGACAATGTATAAATTGTCATTTTATTAATATTATTATTTCTGTTGGTGGTCTTGGTCTAATGGCTAGCATAAGTACTCAATATTATGGGGCAGTGACCACTTTTCTATCCTCACTCGCTTATTTTATTTATTGTAATATTTTTTAATCTGTCAATAAAACTGGGTTCAATTTCCGAGTAAGAGTGCCCTTGGGGGGAGTCTACTCTTTAAACCAAAGATTCCCAAAGTGGTCTATATGGACCCCCAAGGGTCGATTTCGACTTGCAAGGAGTCTATGTCAGCGAGAAAAGAAATTGGGGGTGCACGAGATGTAAATGGGGGTCCACGTAAGCGGATCCCATTTAAGTAGATCATCATCAATATTTAGACGTTCCGTAAATGTTTTATTACACCTAACACAGATTGTGTATATATAATACTTATATTAGACATAGAAAATACTTATAATAAAGAAATCGAATGCAAATCACTGAACTCGGAGATTTAAGACTATACCTCACTAATTTGTAGCCAAATATTGAACCATTGCTATCAGAGCATCAGGTTCATCCCTCTCATTAACAGCATTATTTGTGTAAGAATTTTATATAAGAATTTTACTAGGTTTTGGTTTATTTCGTTCCAAAGCCAAATATTTACTTGCATTTTATGTCTTTTCAACAAAGGTATGAATAAAAATTGTACATGTTTTTCCTTTTTTACAATTGTCCACTCGACAAAAAATCTTATCAAGGTGAACAGCATAGTGTGTCAGCTGTCAAAGACACGTTTGAAGTTAATAAGTTTAGGAAAATTCAATATTAGGCAGGCAGGGGGTCTACGGAAAAAAAGAAAAATTCGCCAAATGGTCTACGGGACGAAAAAGTTTGGGAAAGTATGCTTTAAACGGTGCTTTATAAATTTTCCTATTATTGTTCTATAGATCATACTGACAAGTGGCTGGACTGGGTATGCTCCAGGCATTAAACCGTTTTATAAGTATATTATATTTACTTCACCACAAGTCTTTTTCATTTTTCCGTCGTCGGTCCACTGTCGTATCTGTTATTTTCACACTCGAGTGTGTCGTTTTCATAAAGGAGAGTCCCTTTGGGCAGTTCCTTCGTCACTAGGTGACATCGCACTCATAACCAATAAAGAAGATTTCATTCTTCTAACGTTGAGAGCGTTTAGTGGGAATACATTTTGTCCCCCATAACAGCTAAGGTGATGATGGGATCGAACTGAACTGAAGTGATTCCACTTTCATAGGTTGTTACTCGTAAAAGTTTATGACTAATACAGTATGTAAAATCATTACATATAAAGCTACACACAGCTGACATCACGTTTTCTAAGAAAAATGTTTCTTAACGAATCCAAATCGATTCAATAGGACGGTATATTACTATAAACAGGGTTTTTGATGTTGCTGATCGAATAACGTGCAATGTTCTAGCTCTAAGACCCTGTCCAGATGAGGCGTTTTACGCGCGATTCGAGTAGCGCGTTTTGAATTAATTAAGATGAATTGATCTAGCTTCGCGGTATTTATGAAATTTACGAACATGTATGTTTCTATAAAATGTCTTCTTCCTCCTAACTCAATCGCACGGAGGAAGAAGACATTTTATAGAAACATACATGTTCGTAAATTTCATAAATACCGCGAAGCTAGATCAATCCATCTTAATTAATTCAAAACGTGCTACTCGAATCGCGCGTAAAACGCCACATCTGGACAGGCCCTAAAGTGATGTTGAGATCAAACTGAACTGAACTGAAGTGGTTCCACTTTCATATGTTGTTAAAAGTTTATGACTAATACAGTATGTAAAATCATTACATATAAAGCTACACATAGCTGACATCACGTTTTCTAAGCTGACATCACGTTTTCTAAGAAAAATGTTTCTTAACGAGCCCGAATCGATTCAATAGGACAGTGTATTATGACAGGGTTTTTGCTGTTGCTGGTCGAATAACGTGGAATTTTCTAGCTCTAAGACCCTATCCAGATGAGGCGTTTTACGCGCGATTCGAGTAGCGCGTTTCGAATGAATTAAGGTAAATTGATCTAGCTTCGCGGTATTTATGAAATTTACGAATATGTATAATATGTTTCTTTAAAATGTCTTCTTCCTCCGTGCTATTGAGTTAAGAGGAAGAAGATATTTTACAGAAACATATATGTTCGTAAATTTCATAAATACCGCGAAGCTAGATCAATTTACCTTCATTAATTCGAAACGCGCTACTCGAATCGCGCGTAAAACGCCTCATCTAGGCAGGGTCTTAGTGTTCAACATACATATTACGTATTAAGGATTCTTTTTTGTGTGAATGTGGCCAGGAGGAGGGAGAACTCGAACATATATTTTTCTCCTCTTCTCTAAATACTTTTCCTTTGACCTTTAAGAAACAAACAAAAATATTACTCCCCGCAAATATTCCCTACCTGTTGAGCCTCAATAAAATTTCCATACTTAATAGCATCATTCATTTTATTAACCGGAATAAGATTGACTTGTAATAAAAAATATGTCCAAATATCGATAGTCGTCATTTAAACTGAAATCATTCGCTCCCTTACCACACATTTAATTCTCATCTTATTGTAAATATTCATTTAGTTGTGAACTTTGTAATTTAGTTGTAAAATGGTTCCACTCCACAGTATCTCACTAGATAACAGTAGTCCTGGGAATAGTTAATTTAGTATACTCGAAATATCAACCACGGACGCGTCTATTGAGTGCGACGATTTCGTTCATATGAATAGAACTATCAAGATCCTATGATGGGGACATCACTTGACACTGTCGTATACTCCTTCATATATAGGAGTTTACGGCCATTATTCGACAAGAAGTGTTTGCAGATATGAATAGCGTGTACAGCTTTAGGAATCACTTAATGATAAACCTTTTTGGAAGGTGTAATAAATATTTATGAATATATATGAATACTACACACACTACACTCCTAAAGCAGAATATCATATATCGAGAGATCGGCAAAGGTTTTTTTTAGTTCGTCTTCCCGTGGTAAATTTTCTGCGGTTTTCTTACCAAATATATTTTCTAAAGTATCTAATCTGATGATCACAGCTACCACCTTCTTATCCTTAAACGTAACCTACATATAATTGTTTTTTTATGTAATATTTCAATAATAGTGGGTTCGTATACAGAGATAAAGCGCTCTTGAGGAGAATCGCCTCTCTAAACGTATACAGAGATAGAGCGTTCTTGAGGTGAATTGCCTCTCTAAACCTGTACAGAGATAGAGCGCTCTTGAGGAGAATCGCCTCTCTAAACGTATACAGAGATAGAGCGTTCTTGAGGTGAATTGCCTCTCTAAACCTGTACAGAGATAGAGCGCTCTTGGGGAGAATCGCCTCTCTAAACGTATACAGAGATAGAGCGTTCTTGAGGGGAATTGCCTCTCTAAACCTGTACAGAGATAGAGCGCTCTTGAGGAGAATCGCCTCTGTAAACGTATACAGAGATAGAGCGTTCTTGAGGTGAATTGCCTCTCTAAACCTGTACAGAGATAGAGCGCTCTTGAGGAGAATCGCCTCTCTAAACGTATACAGAGATAGAGCGTTCTTGAGGTGAATTGCCTCTCTAAACCTGTACAGAGATAGAGCGCTCTTGAGGAGAATCGCCTCTCTAAACGTATACAGAGATAGAGCGTTCTTGAGGTGAATTGCCTCTCTAAACCTGTACAGAGATAGAGCGCTTTTGGGGAGAATCGCCTCTCTAAACGTATACAGAGATAGAGCGCTCTTGAGGTGAATTGCCTCTCTAAACGTGTACAGAGATAGAGCGCTCTTGAGGTGAATTGCCTCTCTAAACGTGTACATAGATAGAGTGCTCTTGAGAATTTGTTTATATATATCATTTATACATCGTCCCCTTTTACACCGGTTCAAAAATTGTTAGCTAGGTATTTAAAATTCGTTCAGTATAGTTTCGACGGACCCACCGAGTTTCAAATTTCGAATTACTTTCGGAGAGAATCCAAGTATTTCTCTCTCGCTCTCTCGTATTCAAAATTCAACTATCGTATTATTTCTTCGACGACAACCATGTACGGGTTTTTGACTATTTATATTATGATGTCGCAGGCAAACATGCAAAATACAATATTTCCCGCAATCACACACACATTCTAAGGCAAAGCACTTGAATTGTAAAGGTGCGTGTGTTTCTAAAAGGAGTGTAAAAATCTATTTGAGTCAAGATATTGGGGCCATCAACTATATCAGTGCTCCGCAACCTTTTCTCACCTAAGACACACCAAAATTCTTCCTAGAATTCCGCGGCACACCAAAAGCTAAAATATATTGGTATTAAATTGATACACAAATTTTGTAATAAATTTTAGTTTTTTATTTGAAAAGTATACATACATAAAAATGTAACATATTTATTTTTACGCAATCTTAATAATTATTATAAAATAATAATTAATTAATGTGATACCTGCGCTTGTTTCAATGAACACAAAAGTTTTATATTCGGCTCGATTTTTGACAGCGCAACCCGAAGTTCTTGGTCAAGACCTTTTAAGCATGACCGCTTATCATTTTTAATTAATACAAGAGTTGAAAAACGGCAATTCATCCATCCGTGCAAACAGCAATGCAATTGCTCCATTGAATATTATATATTTTGAAGAAATCATCGGTCACTTGAAAAATTTCTTCATCGGTAGTTCGCTCTGGAACCTCCTTACGAAATAAATAATGTTCTTTAATGTCCTCGTCAACGAAACGTACAATAGCTATCAGCTGTGCTTTATTTTTAATATCGGTTGTTTCGTCGATCTGAAGCGCAAATTTTTCAGCCAATAACAGTTTTCTAATCAGTGTTCCTAAAATATCACTTGACATATCGTGAATACGTCTTTTAACAGTATCGGCAGACAACGAAACTTTCTTCAATTCCTTAACTTCATTGGGCCCAAGCATAAGTCGAACAATTTCCATGCATGCTGGTTTAATAAATATTTTATGTAGTCTTCGTCGTACTTTCTTTTCACTATCTTTTTTGGTTTTTTTGTAACACTTGTGCTGGGTTCTTCATCATCTGTACGTGAAGACGGATCTTTTCCACGTAAAAATTTATCCATATTTAAAGGGGTATACAACTAAATGTGTATCACACGAAGTACGCTAACCACACACAATTCAGCAACACAATTAATAGTAATTATCGTTAATGGTAGAAACTTGTTTATTTAACTTTGTGTTGTTAAAATAGTGACAGCTCTGCACACGACAGTAATGACGGACGAGTGAACGTGATGTAACGCGTGCAAATGCAGTATAACGCATGCGCATGAGTCTTTAGCGACGCGCATAAGGATCATTTTTCTTTGTCTATGACTAATTTGGTGCGGCCATGGTGTGTACAAAGCACACTACGCAGTTTTCAACAGTTGGCACCAGGCGCTGGGGGATCATTGAAAAATTATTTAATTATAATAATTATTCTATACTACATTTTGAAAAATAGACAATATTATGAAAAATAATTTGTCATTGTGTATTAAATACATAATGAAAAATTGTAAAATGTCAAATACATTGAATTTGACCGCGGCAGACCTGTATCCGGCTCACGGCACACCAGTGTGCTACGGCACACCGGTTGCGGAGCACTGAACTATATGATAAATAACCTAATACAGAAACATCAAATTGATTTGACGATTTTCGCGCTTAATCTATTTTAGATTATTAAACATTTACTTTGATAGATTATTTCGATATATCAACACAATATAGTACGAGTATTATTTCAATATTTTAAATTTATTTTATTAAATAGGTTTTGAAGGCTATCTATACATGTCAAATATTTGCCAGCAAACAAACTACGCTAAAAAATGTCATTACGTAGCGTAAACAACTTTTGCGCCTTATCTTTTATTAGCTTATGACTTTCACAATTATATAATACATATCATGTAAATATGTACAAGTATAACGTTTATTATATTGTATAATACATCTCATGTAAATACAAGTATAATGTTTATTATATAATACATCTCATGTTTACAAGTATAACGTTTATTATGCGAGTATGATGTAATACATCTCATGTAAATACAAGTATAACGTTTATTATATAATAAATCTCATGTAAATACAAGTATAATGTTTATTATATAATACATCTCATGTAAATACAAGTATAACGTTTATTACATAATACATCTCATGTAAATACTAAATTCAAGTATAATGTTTATTATATAATACATCTCATGTAAATACAAGTATAACGTTTATTATATAATACATCTCATGTAAATACAAGTATAACGTTTATTACATAATACATCTAATGTAAATACTAAATACAAGTATAACGTTTATTACATAATACATCTCATGTAAATACTAAATACAAGTATAATGTTTATTATATAATACATCTCATGTAAATACAAGTATAATGTTTGAAATGAACACACACGGTTTGTAAATTAAAAATGCTGTCAGCTTAAATTGTAATAATCATAAAAATAAAATGAAAGTAAGTTTATTTAACATATTAATTGTTTAGGCATGGCAGATTCTAGGAAACATTAAATAACAATAATATAATTTTTCAAGATTAAAAATAAATATAAGTACAAGGTACAAGTATTATAAAGTAAAAATGTTCGTCAGCTTTGATTAGATAACACATAAAAATAAAATGAATGTAAGATTATTTAACATATTAATGTATCATAATTACAATGCTAAATAATACAGTTTTAAAATAATAGTGGATGGAGTGATACTAAATCCTAGGAAATTTAAAGTTATAACAAAGTACATTCTCAGCTTTCGGTTTTTTTTAAATTATACATTACATTAGACAAAAATCGCACTAATAGATTGCAGCACTTTTTTGACCGATCCCTAATTATTATCAATCATTACCAAAATTTAAAACAATCTCCTTTGCTTGATCCGAAAACGGTTTTCCCTATCATAATTTCGACATGGTAGTGTTTTTCTAATCACCGAGTATTTTAACAACAATACAAACGTGCGCTCTGCGCGAATCAATCGTGTGGCATTCTAAAACCAATACCACTACACAAGTTGTGTAATACTGAGAGTGTTACTAACACTATTGCAAAATAACTCTTCAAACTGAATGATCTATAACATACTATTGAAGGTGGCAAATTATGTCTCCATCTAGTGCGATACTAGATCGATATCTTCCTTATTTTTATTATGAGCGCGAAGTTACGCTGTGTCGAAAAATAATCTGCCCAAAACGACTCCTCCTTCGGTCGCAACACACCTGAATGGGAAAATAATACTAGCGACGATGTATTAAGGTCCGACGTCGCGATAGAAGAATGACTCGAGGGCAGTAAATACACTTGTAAAGTGGCTTCAGGCAGAGGTGTACTCGTATAATAACATCGCTTGACTATGCCATGCTATGGTAGATGCTATGCTATGACTATGCTAGACTAAGACTCTGGAAGTGGTCATAAAAAAATGATAAATAAAAATAAGCTATCGTTACAAAAATCGAGTGAATAAATCTTCAATGCTCACCTTTATGGTGCATGGAATGTAATAAAGTTGAGGAGTAACTTTGTGGTTGTTAACTGGTTTCAGGGATGTGGAACAGACCGGCATCGGCGACCTCGCGGCAGGAGGCCGAGCTGATGAGCCGGTCCTCTCGTGCGCTGGCCGTCACTGCAGACCCTGTGGAGAGGCTGCGCCTTCTGTGCCTGTCCAGGGGTGCTGCTGGCATCATGGGACTCGGCAGGTAAAACCGTATTTCTCATGCATCGTGTATTTTACATCGTGTCCCTTACGGGGTAGGCAGAGATAACATCTCTCCAAACTTGTATATTTAAATACAACATTTTCGCCTCCTTTTCCTCGCCCAGCCACGTTTTCCTCGGTCTAATATTTCCACACACATCTCGCACTTTTGTCTTGTATACTCGTTTGGTAATTCTTTCGTTATTCTCTCCATATGTCCGAACCATTTTAAAGTTCCTTTCTTCATCTTAAAATATCCATTATTTTATCCATGCATTAATTTCGTATGTGTTCATTACGAGTATGCCTTCTATCATCCACATTTTTTTCTTAGTGCACGCATTTCCATAGCATTAATCTAAATTTGAGATTTTAAAAAAGAAAATACATTTAAGAGAGAAGTTCATCTCATAACACCCCCCCCCCCTCCCCCCCTAATCGAGATACACCCCGACCAACAGAGGGCAAGCCCGGCCGTGAGGACATCAGATGTTTTTCAGCCCACACCCTTGTACATATAAATTTAAGGAAAAATAAATAATTGACAATCAATTTGACACATTTAATGTATCGTGTAGATTTTTTTCATAATTTGAATGAAAATAATTACCCTGATTATCATAAGATAAACAAAGCTACGCTGTACGCCGGCGCACCCGGCAGGGGTCTGTCGTCTCTGTAATTCGTGAGAGGCTGGGATGGTCCTGGCTGAGACATGTTCTGAGAATGCCCGATGATAGTTGGCCGAGGAGAGCGCTGTTTTTCTGTCCATTGGGATCCCGGCGGCCTGGAAGACCCTCTCTCACGGTGTACCGTTCCTATGACAAGGAAGTCAGAACGTTAGGAATAATATCGTGGAGGGAGATTACCAACACCGCACAAAACTGCTCTAAATGGAGAAGACTGGTGGCCTCTCTATGCTCCCTTGTGGAGCTTTAAAAAGAAGGGTAAATTGAATTGAATTGAATTGCTTCGCATGTAATAAATTTTCGTTTTCCAATATTTCAGGGTTTTCAGAAGAATGGATGATGACGGAAGCAAGCAACTGGACAAAGACGAGTTCTCAAAAGGGATCAAGGATACCGGACTGGATATCACAGATGCTGTAGGTATATTTTATCTTAAAGTTAAATGATGATGACTTCAACAGGATATTTTTAGACCGTTTTACATAACACATGAATGCAATTTTCTGTATCTTGTAATAAATTCCCATGGCAAGCAACGCAAAAATTACTCTTCGAAAGGCGAAGGCTGCATCGGATTAAAACTTCCTATCGTCATGGAACTTTGATGACCATACCGTCAGATTTTTGGGTTTAACTTATCTAAACTGTGTGTTTGTAGAATCTCAAACTAAAACACCCATAGGCGTCTTCCATCCACATGAAAGCTGACGAGCATGCTCGACCACGAGAGAGTGTCTACTTTACAAGCTTTACTTCTCTTGAATTCCTACTGTCGGTAAATACATTGTATTACCCACCATTCACTGCATTACCTGCTGCTACTATTTTCACAATATCGCACTTCGCTCTATCTATCATTAAATGTTAACTTTTCTAATATTTCAAATAAATCGAAATTTGGACCTTTTCACATCAAAATAACCCACGGATTTTCTGGGTTATTTTGATATAAATGCGTCCAAATATACTCGTAGTATTGAAACCATATCCTACAGTGCAGCTCTCAAGTCAATTTTTTTTTACCTCCCTTGTATAAAATTCAGCCTCGAGGTAAGTCACTTGGCTAAATTCTTCTTGCGGGGTGCGCTTTATTCATCGAAATATGATATTATCAGACTACATATTTTTTATAAAGATGAATTACAGTGACTGGCGGTAAGTAATACACATCGAGCTTAAGAAAGAGACTGTCGGTCATAATCGGCTAGCTTCAGCTTTGTAGAGCGTCGTCTCTGTCGTTCATACACGTACTCCGTCGTGAATTGTCAGTCGTTCTAGGGTGTAGTATGAATGACAGAGACGACGCTCTACAAAGCCGAAGTTAACCGATTATCGCCGACAGTCTTTTTCTTAAGCCCGATGTGTATTACTTATCGCCAGGTACTATATTTTTTATTTTTTTTTTTATTTTTTTTTTTATCCACTTTGCACGGATTTCTCCTGTTACACAAAGAGGGTTTGCTTCTAGCGTTAGCTTATTCGTTAGGAATAATATCAGCCAGGATTCTTCTCATACTGCTAGACGGTACCGAGAATATATCAACCGTGTCATTCAGTTGGTTCAATATCTCTATACCACGGGTGACTGAGTGTTTAGCCATGATATTCGTCCTGTAAGTTGGTATGTAGAACAGAGGGTGATTCCTTGCACGGATATATTTATTGGGTACATATAAACTTAGTGCTTCTAGAATCGCGGGACAGTTAAAGGAACCTTGGAAAACCTTTATTAGGAATATCGCAATGGATTCTTGCCTTCTTGTTTCAAGGCTTCTATAGTTACACACCGTGAGAAGTTCGGCATGGTGAGCATATTTTGGGTAATCGCCCTTTGTTCTGTACCATAGATATCTGAGGAATTTTTTTTGTATTTGTTCTATATTGTTTTTGTATTTGAGCTGGTGAGGAGCCCAAACCGTAGATGCACATTCTAATTTGGTTCTAATTAGATAATTATATAAGTTTCGGAGGATATCGGTGCTGTTAAATTCTCTTGATATTCTCATTACAAAACCGAGTAGTTTGTAACAGTCCGATATCAAACGTGAGACATGGTTAACGAACGTGAGTCCGACATCGAAGGTTACGCCCAAATCCTTGAATTCAGAAACTCTGTTTAGTGCCACTCCCTGTATAGTATACTGATGGTGGATTGGTGAAAACGATCGACTATAAGATACACAGACACATTTATTAATGTTGAACAGAAGATGATTTTGCTCACTCCAGGAGACTAGGGAGTCTAGGTCCTGTTGTAACTGTGCACAGTCCTGAGGTGAATTGATCTTTTTGAATATTTTCAAGTCGTCAGCGAACAATAAACAGCGAACAATATACCAAGTTGATGATTATTTTTCTTCATATTTCAGGAAATTGATTCACTCTTCGACCTGTTCGATTCGGACAAGAGCGGCTCTGTCAACATTGATGAGTTTCTGATCCACGTTCGTGTAAGTATATTCATATAAAACGATTATATAAAGGGGATAACATTGAACTTGGTTATAGATTTATTGTACTTGCGTAGGGTTCCTTGTTAACAATAAATATCTAGATGTGGGTCTGGATATTTATTGATAACAAGGAAACTTCGATAGCTAATTTATAACGAACCAAAACATTTTAATGAAAAGTTAAAATACGAATATATTTTTATTTTTTTGATTAATTTACTCGTCTCCTTCTTTTGTACTGTCCTTCAGCATATCCGAATCGGAAATTCGGATAGAGCGTGGCCGGGAGTCAATATTGTCGTCTACCACTGTAATCGAGTATTCGGATTTATTACTTAATGCATATAAACACTTGAATGCATATAAATCTGGCAGATTTCTTATTTTAAAGCAATTTCATAAAAACAGTCAGCGTTTGTTTCATAATTATTATACGTATCCCTGACTGAGTTTTCTTTATTAGTTTGGTACCCTTCAACATATCTGTATTGGTTATTTGGACAGTAATCGAGCCTTCAGGGTGAGATCTACTGACGTAGGCATGGAACTTGCAGTTCGTCATTACACGTGTTGGCAAAAGACTGCGTAAGAATAGGCAACACCACTCGTACACGTAATCGGCGTATGCGAGTTTTGTTACTAGGCGAACTCTTTTATCAGACTGTGACCTTTTTATTTGGTAGCATGTTTTAATGAATGACTGAATAAAAATTATATATCTGAGGGGTTTACAAGTTAACGGCGCCAAAAACTTTACTTGAAGTATTTAAAAGAAGATAAACATCAAACGACTGAATCACATAAGTTTGAAAAAAGTTACAATATTTATAAGTAATTTTATTATAACTGCGCCAAAAACTTAACTTGAAGTGTTAAAAAGAAATTCGCTGACTTTCTCATAGTGGAATCGTGGTCTCAACATTGGGATATGCAAGCTGAATTTGGACGTGGCAAAAAGTGATGAAATTAGATGAATGTGGTAGAAAAATAAAAATTGATGAAATAAGATGAATGTGGTAGATAGATAAAAAGTGATGAAATTAGATGAATATGGTAAATAGATAAAAAAATTATGTATTATAAAATATGGAATGAGAACATAAACAAATACAGTGAAACCCCGTTTTTACGTTTTTGAAGGGACTGATAAAAAACCGTAATTAGAGGGAAAACAAATTATTTTTTATTTAGATAATCACGCAAATCGAAAAACTTTTTTCAGTCGATTCGCGATTTTTTTATTATCGTAGCTAAAGTTGTAATGGGTATCCCCAAATCACGCGCGAGCGAAACACGTGAACCAACGTGTTTATTCACTTTTTCGAGTATTTTCCGTTTTTCTTGAGTCGATCATATTTTCTTTGCTGAGACATTATTTGAAGGGGTTCAACGAAAAATTAAAAGAAATGTAAATTGACACACGAAATACACGACAATTGACAATTGAAATTGTATGTACACGACCGACACGTTTAAAACACAAGCACAGATTGACCTGCCTATACAGTCTGTCGGCCTCTGATTCGCTAAATTTCCCACCAATTGCATCGTATTACACGACTCGTGTAACCTTGACCACGAGCGCTGCAGGTGCAGGTTCACACGTGTCTATAAATAGATAAAACATATTTCTGCTTCCTAATATTCATTTCAAATATTTTAAATCGTCGCGCATTTAATTAAATATGTTTATAGATTGATTTGCATTTTAAATATTTAAAACGTAAATTGCGGGAAATAAAAACGTAAAAGCGAGTACTAAATGTACTAAAATAAAACGGGATTCTAAAAATTGAACGCAAATAGCGGGAAAACGTGAATTCCGGGCACGTAAAAACGGGGTTTCACTGTAATGCGTACGAATTTAACATAAATCATACATATGGACGTGGAAGAAGCGAAAGATTTATGGACACAATGAAGTGGAAAACTATTCAGTCTGCCTACCCTAATTGTATTGTACATAAAAAATATTAATTAAATTTTTTTATTTATTTAAATAAATTAAAAATTATAATACGAGTATAACAATATTATCATTATGTATTGCAATACATTTATAATTATTAAATTTATTTAAATAATTTAAAAATTAATTTATATTGTATTACACTTCGTTGTTTACAGTACAACCTATCTGGCTTATTGTTACGTGGCAATTGCTTTATATACCAATCAGAAAGATATTGAAGAGGCCTTAAGTGTACACCAGACTGGATTTTTTTTTTTCATATGTGTTCCAACGGGGATCAAACCCGCAACCTCTGAGTTGGGAGACAAGCGTTTCACCAACTAGGCCACGGAGATCGTAACATCCCAATATTATTACGTTCCATTGGGATTTAACACTGGGATGCCACGGAGATCGTAACATCCCAGTGTTAAATCCCAATGGGGCGTAATAATTATTATGATTTACAATTATAATTTTGTGTCGAAATTTGGTTCCAATAAAAATTAATTGTGATATATATTTGTTTAATCTTCGGAAACTCTTATTTAACGGGAAAGGCAAAAATGGAATACTTAGCAACAGTGGTGTGTATAAACTTTTATAGTATGTGCTGACTGTGATAATTTATATGTAGGAAAGACAAGAAGATCCTTCGAAAAGAGATTTCGTGAACACAAATCCGCCTTAACAAATCCTCTAATTTATTCTGAAATAGCTAATCATTGTCACCTTGAAAACCATACTTTTTCTATCGATGATGCCAAATTCTTACATACCAGTAGTAACGGAAATAAATTGGACAGATTAGAGACCCTAAAAATTTCTAAGTCAGTACACCGGGGCGAACATCTGGTAAACACATACATATATCCCAAAAATCTCTCCGCTGCTGGCCGAAATCGTCCCATGTCTCCCTCAGCCCTCAGTCCCCAACCCGAATGTCCTTAACCATTGAAGCGTGTATATCGGTACCAGTTCGAACAGAATTTAGTCTTGTTTATGCTCCCCTGAAGATGAGGTGAAAGCCTTGAAACCGGTAGGGTTATACCGTTGCAAAAAAAGTAGAATAAACAGTGTTTTATAAAATAAGTTACAATAATTGTGATATACTATAATTTCGGTATAAAGTGAGATATTAATTAGCAATCGTCATGGAATTCACGAGAAATTCCAATCTAAAGATAATGAGGGCCAAACTCCATGAGGACACAGATACGCGTAATATTGTGATATGTCATTTAATTAATGACATCATATCACAATATTACTCGTATCCGATTAATAATGAAAATCTAACAATGATACGTTTGTTCTGAAGTAAGCCGATATTAATTAAATAATTAAATAATGATTCATAGTAATGTGGTTAAAGTATATTTTGAATAAGATCAAATGTTATTATATCTATTATTTTTATACTAATTCTTTAAGATATCGAATACATTTTATACGTTTCGTAATTATGCTTTACCCAATACTTGTTTAATAGTCAAGATTATTTATTTATTTCACACTTTTATGCAAATAAATCTGGCGGATTTATTGCTTTGAAGCAATTTCTTTCGATCAACCAGCTTTTGTTTTATAATTCTAATAAGTTCGTGAACTTTTTTGAGTGTGGTGTTTTTTGTTAATATTTTTATTTATTGTTGTTTTTATTTTTATAATTATATGCGGTATATTGTGGGATGAATGTTTTTGGTATGTCTGGAGTGATGAACTGTGAGGAATTTGATTTCGCGTGATGTATACATATAATATGTTATTGAGTGTCACTGTTTGTTAGGTTGATGAGAATGTGCAACGGGAACGGGGTCAATCGCTCATCTTAAGCGCCATTTTCCGCCACTGCCTGCGTTCACACCTCGCAAAATACCACAATTTTCGGCAGTTTGCGCAATGCAGAGGCCGACCAGCCAGTGATATACTCTAGCGACGACCGTCCTAAACATAAATATTTACATGCAAATAAATATATCAATAATTTACATTTCAAATCATTACCAAATCTATACATATTTAAGGGTGACGCATATGTCCGATATACACACTCTTATTTCATATACGCCACTCTTGTGTAGTTCTCTCTTGTGTTTGGTGTTAAAGATATTTTTACCCGTACTATTCATATAGTTTGCCATTCCCACGATGCTGTGTTGCGTTATGATTCTACTAAAGCTTAAATAAGTTGATGTTATGATACAAGACTATGTTTACATTACAGCCCCCCATGTCCGAGTCTCGGAAGGCCATCGTGAAGCAGGCCTTCGAGAAGCTGGACAAGACTGGAGACGGGGTGGTGACTTTGGATGACCTGAGGAACGTCTACAATGTCAAAGCCAATCCCAGGTAGTAAAATACTCTTCATTCTGGCAAAATTATTGTGAAGCATGGATTGATTTAAATGTTCATATTATTGACAGTCTTACTTTATTTTCTATAATAGTGCACGGTAGCACAGAATCGCATATATTAACGCCCTATGTAGCTTAGTTGGTAAGACATCTTTCTCGCTACCCGAAGGTAAGGAATTTGATTCTAGTTGGTACCCAATATTTTTTTTAAATCAGTCTAGTTATTAATTCAAACTTCTTTAACACAAGTTTACGTGTCGTTCTACTAAGTTGGGCTGCAGTGGACAAAATAATCATTCGTTATATAATGTCTTTCAGAGTGTTGTACCGCGTGACTTTTCGAAAATGTTGCAGTTTTCATCTTCAGATATTCTTCGTCAACTTCGCCATAAGTGGGTCCGCTGTAGGCCAAACGGTATCCGGCGCACATTACCTTATATAACGAATCTTTATCCTGTTCACTGCAGCCCAGAAGAACTTAGTAGAATTGCAGCCAAACCATTTGCGCAAGTTCTTAAGCCAAGATATGCGGCGTCTTCCTCTGCCTTGATTGACATTTATTTTTCCCTGGATGAATTGTGTTATAATGTACGACTATCTTGTGCTTCTCAATATGGGCTCCTCATCAGCTCAAATATAAAAACAATATAGAACAAATACAAAAAAAATCCTCAGATATCTATGGTACAGAACAAAGGGCAATTACCCAAAATATGCTCACTATGCCGAACTTCTCACGGTGTGTAACTATAGAAGCCTCGAAACAAGAAGACAAGAATCCATTGCGATATTCCTACTTAAGGTTTTTCAAGATTGCTTTAACTGTCCCGCGATTTTAGGAGCATTAAGTTTATATGTACTTAATAAATATAGCCGTGCAAGGAATCACCCTCTGTTCTACATACCAACTTACAGGACGAATATCATGGCTAAACACTCAGTCACGCGTGGTATAGAGATATTGAGCCAACTGAATGACACTGTTGATATATTCTCGGTACCGCCTAGCAGTTTGAGAAGAATCCTGGCTGATATTCTTCTTAACGAATAAGCAAACACTAGAATCAGACCCTCTTTGTGTAACAGGAGAAATCCGTGCAAAGTGGATAAAAAAAAATGTTATCAAGATATTGTAACTTGAGAACCTCAACAGCTAACAGTCCTTATAAATACGCACAAGCACTTCCACATTTATAACACGAGAGCATATATTTGTAGATTCACATCTCAAAAGCCTCGATACTACATAATGCTTTCAGGTTGTGTTAACGCCTCCATTCTATAAAGTAGGGCTGAAAACTTTTTCAACGTGTCCTCAAATACGAGTATATATGTATATATTTTTTTCTTATTTCAGATATATGAGTGGAGAGGAAACAGAAGATTTAATCCTAAATAAATTTTTGGAAAACTTTGAACAAGAAGATACGAAGGATGGAATGGTAATAAATAATTATGAATTATTATTTACAGCAAATTTTGTAACTGGGTTTTTTGAGAACGAAAATCCATCCTCAAGTGAATTCAAACCTAACTTGGTATATCGTTAGACACCGAAATAAGTTCAAGTTTGCTGTATCAAGTGCCTTTTTTCTTTTTCAATATATCGTATATATGTTACAGGATGCGTTTCATGTTCTAGACTGGTTTTGTTTGGCCGCCATTTGTCAGTTCATATTTGACAGTCGTGGAGAGTGGTCAATAACTATTTATTAAGGAGCATCTAACTTTGCAACAACGTATTGAAGTTATTAAAACATTTTATTTAAATAATTGTTCAATTGTGAATACGCGAAGAAAATTGCGTTTTTTTTTTTGGTTTAAATCATATGCCAAGCAAGTCGACCATTCAGCGTGTAATGAATAATTTTGAAAATTTGCATACACTGGGAGATAAGGCAAAGTCTGGGCTACAACGTGGCCAACGTACGCCAGAAAAGATTAATACAATGAGGCAGAGTGTTGGTGAATGTCCGTGCACCTCTCATTGACGCCGTGCACAAGAATTGGGAATGTCTCCATCATGTTTGTTCAAAATTATCAAAAAAGATTTGCATTTTTATCCGTAGAAAATTCAATTGACACAAGAGCTACAGGAAAATGACTATAAACGGCGGCGATATTGGAGTGCTCGGGTTTTACAGGTCGGTATGGACGACCACCATTTTGTGATATCGACTGCCTCCCACGATTCCCTGATTTGACCGCCCCCGATTATTTCCTATGGGAATACTTAAAGGAACAGGTGTGCATCAACAAACCAACAACAATCCCGATGCTTAAGGACAACATTCGAAAAGAAATTGTTAAAATAACACCAGAAGTCTGCGAGAATGTTGTGAAAAATATGCTTGAAATAGTTTACTTGTTTTAATAACTTCAACACGTTGTTACGAAATTAGATACTCCATAATAAATTATTATCAACCACTCTCCACGACTGTCAAATATGAATTGACAAATGATAGCCAAATCAAAAAGGCGGCCATACAAAATCGGCCTGGATCATATAACGCGCCCTGTACATACATAACATCACGCCATTTTTTCTGTCGGGGTTTGCAGAGAGGACATAGAGCCAGACTTTCCTATCGCGTCACACATCCTTCGCCTTTTCTACATACACGTTATCATACAACTTCTACGATTTTCCTGACTTTTTTACGTTTTCTTCGTTCAAAATATCATTCACTTAATCAACTTAACTTAACTTTCCTTGATCTTCCTCTACCACACATTCCATTTACATTTACACTATACCTATATTTGTTTTGTAAGTCTTTCTTCATTCATTTGTTTTACATGCCCAAACCATTTCAGTGTTGTTCTTCTTCTTCTTACTCAACTATCAGCCTTAAGTTAACATTTATCAAATATTATAATTCCTCAACTTACTCGAATCCTTCATTGTTCACCCACATATCCCCTTTTTCCCTTTCACTATATATTAAATATATAACACCAAGGTGACATCAAACACTCTCGCTTTAGGCCTTTAATACTTTTTCTTTAAATGTAATTAACAGAATAGTGACACATTTTATTTTTCAGGTCACTTTGGAAGAGTTTATGAATTACTACAGCGGCATCAGTGCCTCCGTCGACACAGATGGCTACTTTGACCTGATGATGCGTCAGGCATATAAACTTTAAACTTTAATTTGTATTCTTCATGTCACATTTTATATAAAATGACAAACATTATATTTAAGGCGAGTATTTTGATTACTTTGAAGTTGTTCTGCAGCACCGGGGTGTGATCATATTGTCTCTGCTGATTTCAGGATCAAGATGAACATTTGCTAAACAGCACGAAGTAAGCCCTAAGTCATACTTAAAGCAAAGCAGATTCGTGCCCATATTTATTGAATGCAAGGCTATCGTGGGACTACATTTGGTCTGACTTATTAGGGACTTGAACGCATTAATCCTGCCTTTGATCTTACTTGTAATTTACTTTGCCGCAGCTTTTTAATTGACTTAAGCAATACTACATTCAGGTGGCCTTTGATCGAAATAACTTTGACGAAAGACTACCATTGGTCTGACTTACAAGGGGCTTTGACGCAGTAATCCTGCTTTTGATCTCACTTCAGGCTTATATTGGCACAGCTGTTTATTTAACGTCAGCAAGGCTATTTTACGGCAGTTTTCAATCGAAGAAATTTTAACAAACGGCTCCCTGTTTTCTGAATCATTAGGCAATTTGACATATTGAATCCTGCCTTTGATATAACTTCAAATTTACATTGGCGCAGCTGTTTATTTAACTTCAGTAATGCTAGGTTAAGGCGGTCTTCAATCGTGTTAAACATACATTTCGTTTGACTTAAAAGTTACTTTGACGCAGCCCAGTACGTAGCCCTGACTTATGTATGATCTTTGTCGACTGACTTAGGCTGCTTTGGCTTGATTTTATTCAAGGTTCACAGTTACATCAAAATGTGACGTGAGGATCGTACAATAATTATCTTAACTTATGCTATAAAAATCCAGTGTTAGTAGTGGCTCAGTCATTTCAAAGTATTCAGCTTAAGTATACACCCATACCTCGCTTTACGGCCTAGATACGTTCCGGAAAAGTTGGCCGAAAAGCCGTATAACGAATCAATTATTTTGATACAAACCCATACAAATTCAATTGGATCTGTTCCAATTTTTTATAAAATAATATAGTTTTTAGTTCATAAAGCATTTTATTCTTTTTATTTCCTATAATAATGCTTACATAAAAATAAAACTACAATACAAAACAATGTAATAATAAACAGAAATTCAAGATGTAAACATATAAATTAAAAAACAAAAGAAATCATATGCACATATGTATACATATAATAAAAAACAAAAGAAATCATATGCACATATGTATACATATAATAAAAAAACAAAAGAAATCATACGCACATATAGTATGTATACATATAATAAAAAATATAAAATAAAATGTTTAAAAACTGTTTTAATCTGATGACGAACATTAAGATGACCCCATGCCATCTTCCATTGTTGACGTATCAAAAATATTATTCCCACACTGATTCCCGCCATGAAATAATTTTTGAACCCACCATCTTTTTTGTCATTTTTTATTACGCTTATTGCTATTCTTAATTATATAAAAAAGAGCTAGGGAAATTCTCGAGAGAGCAACTTCAGTCATTTTTTGCAAAGGACTGAATCGCACCACGAATCTTGGTGTGGACACGGTTTTTTGTCGCGGAGTAGCGTCTGGGCTGAATCCAAACAATGAATCTATGAAGCGCGGATTCTGAATCGCGACACGAGTCCATTCAAATAATCTCAGTGAGTACAGTGCAGCATTTTTTTGGCCGTATAACAAAACATTGTGGGCCGTAAATCGAAAAATCGTTGTAATTAAAAATGGCCGTTATAGCGAAATGCCGTATAAGAGCGGCCGTATAGCGAGGTATAGGTGTACTTATTTCTCACAGGGCTACCTGATTAAATCTGCCTAAAGTCTGATCTTTTAAAACGTAAGGCTGCTGGAAACTTGCATTTGATCGCATGCATTTCCAAGACAAGTGTGATTCAAATAACTCTTAAGTCAGACCAATGACAACATTAAGGCTACTTTTGGTTTGATTTATCGGTTGTTTCGACGCGAGGCTTTCTATCATAATGGTGACCTGGCACATTGCTGTTTTGGACTGGGTCTCACTCAATGGTTGAGATAATACTTTTACACCTTAACTGTCTAAATAGGACATGTTTGCATATGTTTCCAAGCAATATGTAATTGAACTAACCTAAGGGCTGGTTTCACATTTGGTCTGACTTAAGGATTACGTTCAAGGGTTATTTTAGGCATTGTCTTGTTTAGACTCTGACACAAGGCTGTGTAAATCCTCAATTGATCTGATTCAATTGTTGATTTGATGCAAGGCTACCTGAAGTCCTTTAATCATTCTTAGTGAAATCAATGCAGATGTTAAACAAGTTTTAATATCTTTCAAGATCTTTAAATCCCTAGTTTTTTTTACATGCGAAAATCTGAATGTGACTCATAATGTAATGTTTCATTATTGTAGTCAATAACAAGTAACGTCTGGTTTATTACGCCCACTGCAAAAAATAATCATTATACCTCATATAATATTACAATATTTCCATATAAACTATGTAGTAAACAACGACAGTACTCTCGATCGGGTAGCAGATAATAAACAACCGAACAAAAAAACTAATAACTTCTGCCGAAAAAGGTCAGAAAATAAACAAAAACTCACTTTTACCCTGTAGTTTAAACTCACTATTACCGTTTAGTTTAAACTCACCGTTTGGTTTAAACTAACTATTACCGTTTAGTTTTAATTCACTATTACCGTTTAGTTTAAACTCACTATTACCATTTAGTTTAAACTCACTACTACTGTTTAGTTTAAACTCACTATTACCCTTTAGTTTAAACTCAATATTACCGTTTAGTTTAAATTCACCATTACCGTTTAGTTTAAATTCACTATTACCCTTTAGTTTAAACTCAATATTACCTTTCAGTTTAAATTCACCATTACCGTTTAGTTTAAACTCACTATTACCCTTTAGTTTAATCTCGCTATTAACGTTTAGTTTAAACTCACTATTACCCTTTAGTTTAAACTCACTATTACCGTTTAGTTAAAACTCACTTACCGTTTAGTTTAAACTCACTATTACCCTTTAGGTACGACAGCAAAGTGTGTTTTTCCCTCTATTCACTTTTCGGCAAATGGTGCTAAGGAGATTTCGTAATGTTGGTTTGGGATGATGAGATATAAAATTGACAACGACGACTCGAAAACCCACCAAAGAAAAATACACATATTTATAAAACTAGAGCATACTGCTATGTGACAAGAAAATACAAAATGAGAATAAAAAATACTGTAACGAGTATATACAATAAAAATAGTCGATAGTAAATCAGCCGCAATGCAAATGTTATTTAAATTTACAATTCGATTTTATGCGTCCGCCCATTTGCATTCAAGTCAACACTAAATAGGTTATATGTAAGTGTGGCCAAATAATAATTGGTGACATCATCTGATCGATGACGTGTTCGCAATTTTGCCAGTTTTATTATCTGTTACATATTACTAATTTCGACAGTTTAATTTTCTGGTACATATTACTATTATAAAGTCGAATGAAATAGTTTTTTTTTTTTCATTTTCAATAATATTTCTAATACTTAAAAAAAAGGGAATTCTTTACTGTACATGTTAACTCATAACTCCGGTTAACCCTCAACGTGGGTGTATGCGACGCCGGACAATCTAGATTCTACTGTACTTACATGATGATCACATAACCCTTGCAGTCAAAATATATTTTTATTCCTTCGTCAAAGCTTTGCGTAAATTTCATCAAAAAATATTTAATACAAAATTACTCTGCAATTGTATTTTTATACACTTTAATTGCTTATGGTACTATCTACTGGGCTCCATAACCCATTATAATTAATTTTCCTTTTCCCGTGATGTTTGTTCATCACTACTATTCTGTTCACATTCAGGTATGTCGCCACCGGAGGAAGAGTCCCTTTGGACAGTTCCTTCTTCGTCACAACGTGACGTTGCGCTCATACAAAGATAAGAATATTACAATCTTGTGGTGTTGGTCGCATTGGATGAGTAGTTATTTTGTCCCTCATAACAGCGTGGGTCGTTGTGGGATCGAACTAAACTGAGCTCAATACAATGTGAAAATTTATTTAAACCTACCAGAAATATGTTAATGAAAATCTCAAGTTGGAGATTGTATTTATTTGTTTGTTTGACAACCATCAGAAAACAACCCCGAAGGCTTTGGGTGGATCAAGCGCTCTTCCTTTAACCCACTGTGCAAGAGACTATTTTCATCTTTTTCCTGAGAAATGCGTATTTTATTTTCTTTTTTTCAATAATTTGTTATGAGTAGATTTTTATTTTTGTTCTCGCAGATTTTCTTTCCATCAAAACTAAAACTGTTTGTGTGGTATAAAATATTACTATTAATGTCTCTTTTTGCTGATATTGTTTTTTTTTTGTGAAATAAAAACTTTAATATATGTTAAACGTCTATTTACTTCTCCCAACCTTTACGCTGGATTCCCACTTAACTGCGGGCATACTGCGAGCTTGCTTGCGTGATCTTCGTAACGATTAACAAACACTAAATAAGGTGCAAGCAGGCAACCTAACAATCTGACTTGACGATAGGCAACCCCTCGCGATCGAGTAAGATTGTCAGCCATTGTGGGGATGGAAAATGTGTGTGCGTGTGTTGGCTTATCGTACTCCTATATGCACACCGTTTAATTTGGATTGTGACACCGATATATTGTTTTCTCCGTGTATTTTTGACGCTCTGCAATATGACATAAAATATAAGTGCCTATTTTAGATTCGCCGTCATCAGCTTGCCTACAAACAAATTTAAAGGATAATTTAAAATGATAACCTACCCATAACGTATCTGCTCAATAACTAACGATGGATTTGCCTGTACCTAACTACGTTTGTTAATCTTTTTGAACCAAACTATTTTCTTACCAAAACTGAAGACCACTTAAAAAGTTAAAATTCTACACTAATTATTCCATACAAGGGGTTATATTGTATAATACTTTCGTTAAATACAGTACAACCTGACGGGCTTATTGCCATATGGCAATATCTTCCAACCAACCAGAAAGATGTTAACCCTTCCTGTCCTGTGCCGTGTAACTAGTACACATTGGTTCTAAAATCTTTAATATCTCTATAAATATAATAAATACTGGGTTCAGATTTTAGGTATTCCTCCGTAATACTATGCGTATCCAGAAAGTAAGTGTGGATGACCGGATGGATTTTATTTTATCACGACCGGATGGATTTTATTTTCGACATGTTGGCTACACTTCCGTGTAGCCTGACCCTTCCCCTCCGCAACGAGACCGGTTCGAGGTCAGTACGTTGAGAAGTGTCGACGCGACAACACGTTTCGTGAAAAATGTCAATCCAATCTCCCGCCAAGTGCGAAATACGCGGCGTCATCCGTTATCTCGTTTGGAAGGGAAAACCTCTGGTTGAGGTTTCTAATGAGGTGAAAACTGCATATGGTGATAAAGCTATGAATCGTACGAGTGTGTACAAGTGGTGTCGCGAGTTTAAAAACGGTCACGTCACACCTCTTCACCCTCCGCCAAAAAGTTCAAAACCACAATTTCAGCCAAGAAAATCATGGCATCCGTGTTTTGGGACTGTCAAGGCATAATTTTAATTGAATATATGCCTCAAGGGGAGACCATCAACTCTGCAAGATACTGTGAGACCCTAAAAAAATTGCGGAGGGCGATTCAGAACAAGAGGAGGGCATGCTGACAAAGGGAGTCTACCTGCTGCACAACAATGCCAACGCCACGAAGGAACTGCTCGCCTCGTTTAAATAGGATGTCCTGAACCATCCCGCGCATTTCCCTGACCTAGCACCTTCAGATTACCATCTCTTTACCTCCCTGAAGCTGCACATGGGTGGAAAAAGGTTTTCAACCGACGAGGAGGTAAAGGAGGAGGTGGAGAAGTGGACGGAGGGGTTGGCGGGAAACTACTTTGAGGAAGGCATCAAAAAGTTGATACCCCGCTTCACCACCTGCATTGAGAGGAATGGCGACTATGTCGAAAAATAGCTTACATATGTACTACGGTAACCACGTAATTTTTTTGTTTAAATAAAAAAGATTGTAACCTACAAAAATTCAGTACACTTACTTTCTGGATATGCCTCGTACATTTACGCATTGAATGAAAAAAATAATATTACGAATAACTAGCACATCAGAGATATTTTGTGAAATCGGGAATAAATTCACCAATACAATCAAACGTGTGCCAGTGTGTGATGTAGGTATATTCATTATACAAATCCGTATGGGTGAGGAAGCAAAACTATTCATGTCTCACTCTCACTCTACTTCGGTATATGGGAACGCAAAAAATAGAATCTGAATTTGATTGCTTCTCTAGTTTAGTAGCCAGCCTGCTTTCGTTCGAGGTGGTCTCTCTGTGAACGTCGGCCGATGTTTTTTTCATGTTTTCAGCTATTAAATTTCAATTATTATCACTTTTGACTTCAAATTTAATTAATTTAAGCGATTGACTATGAATATTCTTATTTTTCCGATTTTAAATCGTTCATTTTTACATATGTAATGAATACACAGCACCGGAATGCAAGGATTATTTTAGCACAGTAAGGGAAACGTAAAGAGGCCTTATGTAAAAACCAAACTGGAATCTGTTAAAAAACATCTGGGTTCCAACGGAAATCGAACCCACCATCTCCGGGCTGGGAAACAAGCGTCTTACCAACTGGGCCATGGAGGGGTTCTATTTGCTTGGAGTCGAAGGCCATAGTCAAGTTCTTAGTTTTAATCTCGATAATATTTTCAAGCTATTTTCAAGCTATACTCAGTTTTCAGTTCACTACCAGTTTCAAAGACCTCCGTATTCTTCGTCAAGTGAAGATGAACTGACAAGGAAGACGGAGGTCTTTGAAACCGGTAGTGAACTCAAATAAAGCATTGGTGAATAAAAAAATTGCGTTTTATTTATTTTATCAAAAATTCATCAACATGTATAATAAATTTGTATAGTAAATGTGTATATAGGTATAGCCTTGGCAAATATTAGGTCCCCACATACGAAACCGGCGTTTTGCCGTACTGGCAACTTTGATCTCAAATATCTTCTCTTTGGTTAGGAATTTCAAATTCAAATTTATACAGCTATTTACTCAAGTATTTGTGTTTCGAAAATTATAATTCATTTGTTTTTTCCTCAATTGTTTTTTTTCTTTGCGTCACTCAGTTTACAAAATGGAAAACTTGAAATATCGCGTTATTTACGAGTACGAGTTCCACCGTGGCACCAGTGCTGCAGAAACGGCTCGAAGGATTAATGATGTGTATGGCGACGGTGCCGCAAAAGAAAACACAGTGCGTTTTTGGTTCCAACGTTTTCGTTCTGGAAATTTCGACCTGCAGAACAAGCCCCGTGGACGGCCGGAGACCAAAGTTGATAATGAAGAATTGAAGGCTATTGTGGAAGCGGATCCATCGCAAACCACGTCCGAGTTAGCTGCAGGCTGCGGTGTTAGTGATAAAACTGTTTTAATCCACTTGAAGCAAATTGGGAAGGTGAAAAAGCTTGAAAGGTGGGTACCTCACGAATTGAGTGAAGCAAATCAACAAACGCGCGTTGACTGCTGCGTTGCATTACTCAACCGGCACAATAATGAAGGGATTTTGAATCGAATCATTACCTGTGATGAAAAGTGGATCCTGTATGATAATCGGAAGCGCTCATCGCAATGGCTGAACCCTGCCGAACCAGCCAAACCATGCCCCAAGCGAAAATTGACTCCAAAAAAGTTACTTGTGAGCGTTTGGTGGACTAGTGCTGGTGTCGTTCACTACAGCTTTCTTAAATCTGGCCAGACGATTACGGCAGATGTCCATTATCAGCAACTGCAAACCATGATGGAAAAGCTAGCTGCTAAACAGCCGAGGCTGGTTAATCGCTCTAGGCCACTGCTGCTTCATGATAACGCTAGACCACACACTGCACAACAGACGGCTACCAAATTAGAAGAGCTTCAATTGGAATGTCTAAGACATCCACCGTACTCTCCGGACCTTGCCCCAACAGATTACTATTTTTTTCGAAATTTGGATAACTTCTTGCAAGGGAAAAAATTCAACTCCGATGGGGCAGTCCAAACCGACTTCAAAGATTTTATTGATTCCCGTCCGAATGGTTTTTTTAGTAAAGGGATCGATGAACTACCTATGAGATGGCAAAAGTGCATAGATAGCAATGGTACATACTTTGATTAAATAAATATATTATATTAAAAAAATCAACTTTATGTTCCTCCCAAACAAAACGCCAATTTCACATGTAAGGACCCAATATTTGTGTCATATATTACTTTGTTTAATCAAAAAAAAAATCAACCTGACACCACCAAGTGAAACAAATGTCTTCTAAGAAATAATTATTTACTATCTTGTAATCGACGAGTTAAGTAATTTAGTCCAAGTTCAGTATTTCAGTTAGTAATAAATTGACTGATGTGAGTGCTATATTTGAAGTCAAGAGTGTGATGGAAAATATGCATTTTCTTAAGCGTTATGTCAAAGCGACTTGTTACAATGAATTACATGTCCATAGCAAAAAAATAGTTCACAGATAAAACATTATAATGCCCTCGTTCCTCCCTCGTGTAACTGTATTACTGATCAATGATGGGCACCAGCCAGATATCACTGATCAAGATTTTATTTTTACAATTATTTTTAAAAGATGTATGCAAATGGAAATGAAACTCATCGCCTCCCGTTGCAAAATTAGGTGTCTTACTAATTAATCCAAGGAGATCTGAAAATGGGATTTAATTCGCACAATTTGTCAAATATAATTCTTATAGAAGGGATTTTAAATCTGAGAGCCAAATACTAACACACTTTTTGCATAAGTCATGTAAAGTGTCCTGAGGGATTTTTAAAATGATAAAAGGTTTAGTGGCCCACGAATTAAACCCAATATTATCTTGCCCTTCCTTTTATGTAAGTTGTATTTTAATTGCCCATAAAGAATAATATCAAGATGGATCTTGTTAATGTTTCGAATAAACTTCAACACTTTACGTTTGTCAATATTGAGAGAAAATCTATTAACTCGGCAATAATCTGAAAAATAGTTGAGTACTTTCTGCATCAATGAGCAATTGTGCATAGATCGATTTTGATAAGAATCTTGTCAGCAATAACTACATGTTAACGATATAGAAATAGGTTTTTAACATCATGCAAACAAAAGTAGTGCCAGGTGGCTACCCTAAGGGACTCCTGAAGAAACGTCATATTTACAAGATTTGTATCCATTGTAAGGTACAAATAGTAATAAACTTCTAGAATTCCTAAAATATTAACTTATTACTGTAATAAGGAATGCTCAATGCAAGAAATGTCTTCAAATACTCTAATCTGATTATATTGGATGAAAGATTATGAGTATAGATGAAAAATTTATAACGATATACCTCTTGAGGTAAAAACTTATATAGAATTACGCCAATAATAAATTGGTCTAAAGAATCCACTAAAAATTTCATAAACCTCGTCTGTATTTGTTATTTTGTTTTGATAGCAAATATCGTTTGATAAAACAACGCCACCTTTAATTTGGCGTAACTCCAGAAAAAAACTCTTGATATATATCAAATCAATTTTCTCCTTCTATTTAAGATAAAAAATAATTGTAACCGTATTACTTATTCAAAGAAAAGAAGCTTTAATGATAGAGATGTTTTGAAAATGGTACAATTTCATTTATTGTTTTCTAAACAGGATAGGTGTAAAATCCATTACGTCTCGATATTTTTGTTTACTGGTACATATTTTACTCCTGGCAACTCTGTAAGATTCAAAAGTCAAGAATTACGAAAAGATTAAAATTAAGACTTTTCATCAAAAGTATAAAATCATTTACTCTATAAAATAAAGTTTTATGAAGACAAAAGTTTTTTTTAAAGAATTCACTAAATGTCATATTGAAAAGTTGGAGTATTTCTCTCTCTCTCTCTTTGAATAATGGCCGTGAACTCCTATATATGAATTAGTATACGCCAGTGTCAAGTGATGTATTTGAGTATTTATATATAAACGTCAAAAATTGACAAGCAGTGTTTCTTGTGTTATCTCAACAGTATATGGATATATCGGTCGAGGTCCCAGAAGTGTATTGAAATTTTATATTCGACAAATTTACTGTGATAGTGCTCCCGATTGTATTTCGCCAACCTTCCGATTTATTAAATATATATTATTTGTTAAGTGCTAAATAAAATGTTTACAAAATTGTGCTGTTTCTTCGCCTTCGCTTATATAGGTAATAAATTATCTGTTTATTTTACTATTTTATTCTAATTTAATTCATCTTATTAAAATAGAAATTTTTTTTAAACATGATTTAATAGAGTTTATTATTTGACCTTTCATAAAAACTAATAACCTTTTGTTACTTATTCTATCATGTGATGTATCGGATATCAAAGTTCAATTCATTACTGATAATTCATTTATCACATCTTGACAACATCAATAAATGGCTGTAGAAATAAAAAAAAACTCAATATAGTGTCTTATTTTTTATTAATTAGTTTTTTTTAACAATAACATTACCCAACACGTACATTATTTCATCCTCGGTAAATACTGACCTCAAAATAATATTTTACAAATAATATTCCATCTCGCTCTCTTCAAAGATATGCCTTGTTCGGCATAGCTACATTTAGAGGTAACATTGGCTTCTACGAGTATAACCCAGTAGTAAGAATGTACCAAGACTACAATGCGGTAGCTGACTCTGATGTGGACATATTTAGTTCTACACTGTCAGTGTTTAAGAGGATGGTGACTGAATCTTCTTACTCCTACAATAATTTTTAAATATTCACCATCGCAAAATTGCTAACTCCAATAATTGAATAGGTGCTGTGAATAAGGTGGTAACTAACAAAACTTGTATTTTACAGTATTCAAGAAAAACACTTTTTTTATTAAGTGTCGACATGTTAATAGTTTTTTTAAATCAAAATATATATTTCATACGTACACTATATTTTAAAATAAAAAATACATGAAAAACATTATGAACATATGGAATAATGTGGTCTGCGAATGCAGTTACGTTATTCCACAACTCTCATATAAAACAAACAAGTTGTGTTATTACAACTTTTACATGAAAAATCAATCATGTATGTTAGATGCCACGTTATTCCACTAACCTCTGCTGATATTCTTTTACTTGTTCTTTGCCCTTTCTGCTTATATAGGATTGTTTGCTGTTTCTCAGTTTCTTCCGTTTATTATCTGACCATTCTGCAGCCCTTGCTTGTCGTTTTTTACCGAAATTAAGTTTATTTTCTACACTAGCAGAGTGAATGACGGGCGCCTCTCCAGAGATGTTGATACTTGAGACTACGTTATTCCACTGAGCGTGCGCAAAAATCCAACGGCAATGTTGGCTTATCAGTAGAAACGAAAGAGATAGAGAATATTTCTATAGATAGGACGAAGGACGTAACCACACAGTACGTTATTTAAAAAAACTGGATTTTGAAAAAATATTAGTTACCACCTTATTCGCGGCACGCGTTCAATTATTGATAAAATCATGATGCCATAATGATATTTAACTTTTTTTTACTCGGAGTGCATCTCTTGGCCGTCCTGATATTTAAGTAAAAAAAAATACTAACAAGGCTTAATTTAGAATAGTTATGCAGTTTTATTGCCGCCCTGTAAAGTTTGTATTTATGGAGTTAGCAAATTTACAAATTAGGGTAGCGATATGTTGTATATAATTTGTAGCGTTGTCACTAACCTGCTGACATTTAATTCTTTTTGTATTATTTTATTTCAATGGTCAAATAACCTTTTTGATACAAAGATTAGTAAACAACAACAAATATAATTTAACATATACTATACATATGTTATAAGCAGTGTTGTACAATAGAAAAAAAAACAGTAAAGTCAAACAACACAATAAAGTAAATCTTTAGAATCATCGCGGTGAAAACAACTTCTTCACTTTCCTCCTGTAAATAGTTATATATGAAAATCCATACACTACCCGTATTGACTATCATGTGATGAATTGGAAATGTGCAGTCTTGTTATGCAAATAATTAGTTGCAACCACTTTACTATGGAACAAAACATTTTGCCGAGTTGGTCTACAAGAAATGTGTAGTATGAGAAACTGAGTTTGATCCGGACTGTTAAAATACGAGCGGACAATCTTAAATAAAGTTTAGATATTCTGCTATTTGGGTAGTATTTTCCCAGATGATGAAAGAGTTAAGAAGGATATCGAATGATGTGTAGGAAATAAAATGAATGACGCACTAAGACACTCGAACAGGACAGTATCAAAATCTGATAAGATGATTGTTTATTTATTTATTTAACCTGTTCACCGCGTTAAAAATCAAATTCTACGAATCCTGTGCGCAGCACAATTTCAGCGTTTTTTAATTTCTTAGTTTAAACACATATTTTGTTTAGAACCACTGATATTTGATTACAACACCAAGTAAACATGACACTTAAGTAATTTTCTGATAATAAATAATAGTCATTACTCTTAAGGAGACTCGTTAAATAAAGGAGATAAACTAAACATTACGTAAAATAAACAAAGGAATGCTACGATCAAATCAATGCTTCATGACACTCACCCAATCAAATGCATATAGCACTAGTAATGTTTATTTACATAAGAGAGACTTAGTAATGTTTATTTACGTAAGAGAGACTCATCGCAGGACTCGATCCGCGCGACAGGTCGTTAATGCTGGAAATATTGAGAAACCAAAAAAATTTGGCGCTCTATTTATTCAACAATATCTCATAAACTAATATATTATTTGACAAGGTTTTCAGAGATGTCGCTAGAATAAAGATTATTTAAAATTTTAGTTCAATTTTTATTCCGGTTTTGTGTCATTTTTTTTAAGTATTTGTGATTTGAAACTTGGATTGTCGTCAGATCACAGGCGTTTGTGCTTCCCGCGGGGAACACGTTAATTAACGACACAACAGTGTCTTTTTATATAAAAATGAACATATGACAAGTTATACAAGTATTTTAAAATTATTGACAAAAAATACAAAACTTTATCTTAAACTAACATGGAGATACAAAAAGCAGTAGTAATAATAAATTACAAAGATTACTATCAACTTTAATGTATGAGAGTGAAACGTGGCTGTGTAGAAAATACGGAGAGCTGTATAAATGCGTACTCCGAGAAGAAGACATGAGGTGACAATGAATGATAGAATACGGAATGAAGTGACTGGGGTGAATGTGAACTGCTGATGTAATGAGGAAGATGAAGAAAAGCACTGTGAGATAGTTTGGGCGTGTAGAAGACAAGAATGAAAAAAGGTTAAGAAAACAAATTTTCAGTGCAAATGTGAGTGAAAGGTCTTGGGTTGAGGAAGACCAAGGAAAGTATGGTGGTTGAATCAAATGAATGATATTTTGAAAGAAAAAAATGTAAAAAGTTAGAAAAATCATAGAAGTTTTATGGATGTGGAAGAGATGAAGGATGTGTGTCGAGATAGAAAAGTCTGGTGCTCTGTCCTTTCTGCCTACCTCGACAGGAAATGGCGTGTTAGTATGTATGTATGAGGTCTAAAAAAGATGAAAACTGAAATGTCAACAACAAGTCTAGTATCCATCAGACCATTAATGCTGACAATAACGTATCAATCAACAATTCCCGGGACTAACCAACAGATGGCGCCTCTAATAACAAATCCATACCATTCTCAGTTAGTGCCAACCTTTAGAAGTTACGTGTCAAACTTTCATGAAATTCTTAAATTATGTGACATTGAGTTACAGTAGTTTTAGTGACGCTACTTTTGCTAATTTCAAAACAATAGAAAAAACCGAATTTCTTGTGTTGATAAAACATTGCTTTTTAATGGGAAAAAATGCCGTTCAAACTCAGTAATGGCTTGAAAAGTGTTATCCGGGCTCTGCTCCGTCGAAAAGGACCATTTGTCAGTGGTATGCTGATTAAAATGCGGTCGTACAGACACAAATGATGCTGAACGCTCTAGTCGTCAAAATGAGGCTGTTACACCAGAAAACATAAAAAAATCCCTCAAAATCGTGATGGAAAATCGCAAAGTAAAGTTGCGTGAGATAGCTGACATCCTGAAGATATCATTTGGTAGTGTTTACACTATTTTGCATAAACATTTGGTCATGAAAAAGCTTTTTTCGAAATGAGTCCTGCGTTTGCTCACAATGGAACAGAAACAACAATGCATCTATGATTCAGAGCACTGTTTACGCGAAATAAACAGGAGTTTTTGCATCGGTATATGACAATGGATGAATCTTGGGTCCACCACTATAGTCCGGAATCAAATCGGCAGTCAGCTGAGTGGAGTGCAGCCGGTGAGAGTCATCCGAAGCAACCAAAAACTCAACAGTCGGCCGGGAAGGTTATGGCCTCCGTATTTTGGGATGCGCATGGTATAATATTAATCGATCACCTTGAAAAGGAAAAAACCATCAATAGCGAATATTACATAGCGTTATTGGAGCGTTTGAAGGCAGAAATTGCAAAAAAAAAGACCCCATATAAAGAAAAAAAAAGTTTTCTTTCATCAGGACAATGCACCGTGTCACAATTCGATGGTAACGATGGCCAAATTGCATGAATTGAACTTCAAATTGCTTCCGCACCCACTGTATTCTCCAGATTTGGCCCCCAGCGACTATTGGCTGTTCACAGACCTCAAAAAGATGCTCCAGAGATAGAGATTTGGCTCCAATAAAGAAGTGATTGCCGAAACTAACGCCTATTTTGAAACCAAAGATAAATCGTTCTACACGGCTGGCATAGAAAAGTTAGGAAAGCGTTGGAATGAATGTATCGCTCTTGAAGGAGACTATGTTGATGAATAAAGAAGAATTTTGGCAAACAAATGTTGTTTTAGTAGTTAGTCCCGGGACTTATTGATCGATGTGATACTGCCTCTGATGATTGAACAGATATCTAGATTATTATGTCCTAACAATGAAAATAATGATTATGTCCGAAGTAGTTTTCAAGAATATTCCTTCAGTTAGTGTGTTCTGATGCTCATGCAAGCGTAGAGTTTACATGAAAGAGTAAGGCGTCCTGATACTGGACCGAGACTCCAAACAGCTAAAATCATCACGTGCTTGCAAGCATAGAACATAAATAGAAGGTGTAGTTTTGCCTCATTATAAAGTGATAATGTTCAAAATGACATCATAATATTATCTTGAAATGTTCAAATCTATTGACATTACATTTTCACTCTGTAACTTTGAAGTATCTCGATTGATCCACTTATTTATTGTCATTGAACATTTGCATATAAATTATGGTCCAGTCTTCTCTGATATGCTTGCATAACAAAACCAAAGACAATTTTATGCGATGATTATTATTACCATTTCAAGAATTGTAACAATACAGTGGAACCTCTCATAACGAGAATAATTCGTTCCAGAATCTTACTCGTTATGTGAAACACTCGTTAAGCGAAACAATTTTTCCCATATAAATCAATGTAAAATACGATAATGCGTTCCATGCCGAAAAAAATACTCAATTTTTTTTATTTTTAACGTTTATTCAAATAAAATTACATACTTATAAATTGTTAAGGAGCGTAACAACCCGGAATGGGATTTCGATTTGCATAAAACAATAAAAAAATCGAAATAACTAGTTTTTTTATTTATGAAAATAATTAATTCTTTTTTACAAGAAGTAAAATCCGGTAACCGTCAGAATCTACGAGCTTCTTATAGTCGCTGATGAAGTTCTCTGCTGCCTTTGTGTCAAAGCTTGCTGCTTCACTGTGCCTCACAAGGCTGTGGATGCCGGTTCTTCTCTTAAATTTCTCGAACCATCCATGACTTCCCTTAAATTGTACTTCTTTTTCGGCAGTTGATGATCCTGGCATCTTCTTAACGAGGTCGGCGAAAATAACTTTCGCCTTCTCACAAATTATGTTTTTTTTAATAGTATCGCCTTGCAATTACTTTTCGTTTATCCATATGAGAAGCAACCTTTCAACATCATCAAGAATAGGTAACCGTTTCGTAGACATCCTTGACACTCCCTTTGAAGCATCTATCTTCTTAATTTTGTCCTTGTTCTTGAGGATACAGCAAATCGTTGATGTAGACCGATTGTATGTGCGCGCTAGATTAGCCACGCTTACACCTCGTTCTCGCTTTTCAATGATTTTACGTTTCATTTCTACAGTTACTTTTATTCTCTTACGGCTGTCTTCTTGTGGCTTTTTCTTCAGGGACATTTTTGCAAGGGTTATTAAACTTTGCACAAAAAAAATTACAAATAATATCTGAACTAAAGTTTGGAAAAATGTGTGATCACATGTGACACTAACGTGCTAGCGGAACAAGTGCTAACCAGAGACTGACGCACTGGCGCGGAAGTCCCGGCTCTCAAGTGATTGACGTGAAGATGGGACTTCTTTCTGCGTCACTCGTTATGCGAAATGTCGCTCGTTAAGGGAGCATTTTTTTCACAATCTGTTTAGCTCGTTATGCGAATTACTCGTTATGAGAGGTTCCACTGTAATTTTATACTATATATTTTAATTATAGTTTTTTTTGTTAACATGATATCACAATTAACATGCTTTAACACTTGCAATTAACAGTTTCATAATGTGGCGTCACATATAATTTCTGTTTTTGGAAAGGTAATTTAAAAACATTTATCACATTGCTTGTTGACATTATATTTTTGTTTACTAAATAGCTTTATATTTTATATTTGTTTTAAATAATATAAAGAGTTAATACTTTATTCTTAAATATATTATTCATATAGACATTAAAACTGTTGAGGTATAAAGGCAATGAATTTGTTTAGTAAAATACTGTTTTATTTTCTTGAATCTTTAACTTACCAGTCTAGATGGAGGGAAATCGTGAAGTCCGAACGCTTTATTTTTGAGCAAATTAATACAAAAATACCTATAAGAACCAACCTTCTATTCTTTTTACATCTACGAATTGTCACTTAGAACGCTAAGGCGGAGGCCACCAAAATGCTTCGTTAGGTGCTAAGCTAGATTTTACGTGACTCATATACTAGGTGACTTCATGCATGGCCACACCAAAGTGCTACGCACAAATTCATTTGACAGTTGGGACCGGTTGAGTCAACACACTATATCACTCTCAAAACTAACCCATTTCATTATAACTTACCATCTTTATTTACTTTCTGTGCAACTTCGTTCCGAAGTGATTTTATTACAGGTACATTTTTGTATAATTTGCTCGATGTGTTCCACAAAGGCTCCCTTTTATACACAGCTGTCATTAAAACTTCCGCCATCTTGTAAATTAACCAACACGTTTGTTCACTAGGAGATTCACTCGATGACTAATCGTCATGCAACGTGGCGCGAAGCATGCAGTGTGGCCACTGCGATAGTATGCGGTACGTTGGTTCGCAAGGATATGTCGTCTAACTCGCAGCATAGCTCTAAGCATCAAGCGAGGCTCCTACCTGTGTGGCCGAGGCTTTTGTGTTTTGTGACGGTGCTATTTTGAATGACTGGTCTATGATAATAAAAATTGATAGTCTATTGACACAAGGACACAGGATTGTTCAAAATTGTATCAACCGTCTGGTGTATAGCTCTAGACTTTCCTTAAATTACTAATTTAAGCTTTTTAGTACATCTTTTGTAATTTTTGCACCTTTTCCTTACCGGTTGTTTTTATGATTGCAGTGTTAGCAACAGCTCATGTAGATGATGATGTGAAAAATCTGCAGAATGCTGTAGAAGAGAAGTTCGGGCTGAACACAACAGGAATGCCGACCGTTGAGGATGCGGAAAAACTCTTTAAGAAGAAGTGTATAAAAGAGGCTGATGAAGCAGCATATGAAAAAGCTAATGTGAGTTGTTTTCTTTATATATTGGGTTTTTTTTTTTTATTTATGTTGTCTTCAATCTTTTTTATTTATGTTGTCCCGGCCTCCACTCGATTGAACTTGTGTTGGTCTGTCAGCTGTTTTGGGACCCACCTCGTGGACAGTTTCCAATATCCGAGGGTTTCTGTGATGGTTTCGTGTAGTAGAGATCTGGAGATTTGCGGAAACATCGCAGAAAGTTCATCCACAGTCAATCTGCGATCGTCACGGAGCGCATTTTCGATTTTTTCCACAATTTCGTCAGTCACAATTGAAGGTCTTCCGCTCCTCTGATCATCATGCACAGACGTACGACCGTTTTTAAACTCGCGACACCACTTGTTCACACTCGTACGATTCATAGTTTTATCACCATATGCAGTTTTCACCTCATTATAAACCTCAACCGGAGGTTTTCCCTTCCAAACGAGATAACGGATGACGCCGCGTATTTCGCACTTGGCGGAAGATTGGATTGACATTTTTCACGAAACGTGTTGTCGCGTCGACACTTCTCAACGCACTGACCTCGAACCGGTCTCGTTGCGGAGGGGAAGGGTCAGGCTACACGGAAGTGTAGCCAACATGTCGAAAATAAAATCCATCCGGTCGTGAGAGCCTCAGTGCACTCACTTTCTGGATACGTCTCGTATATGGTTATATTTTTTTTAAATAATCCCTAAAGACATATTTGAAAAAATATTTTGCTATTTAAATTATGAAGTGCTTACAGGCAATTTTGAACCGGAAAGTTTTAAAATTCGAACATTTTTAGTTCATAATTAGGCACCTCTGCAGTATGATGCCCAAAAAAAGTGTACACTTATAAAATTTAAAAAAAATTATGCCTGTTATTGAATTACCTGTAAGGAGTATAATAGAAATGCAATACAAAGTCTGACAGGGTACTTGATATAGGGCAAAAAGCTTCAGTACTTGCACCTTGCCTGCACCTTCTTTCTCTAATGGGTCATGGATACCTGGCAACAGTTCTACACAATTTAGCTCTACCTGCTGCTGTTTGCTGTCAGCTGTGCAAAGCTTTAATGTTTTTAAGCTTCTCATGCAGTATGCCCTTACATCTCTTGCGCTGACCACCATGCTTTCTTCTGTCAGCTCACGAAAGAGGATATTTCTTGGGAGTCTGTATTCAGAAAATCCTTTAACGTAAACTTTATATTATAATAAACAAATTAGACAATAGAAATTACTAGAAGAATTACATTGATTGTTACATATATACATATCGTCATGCCATGTCCCTTGTGTGGTATAGAAAGAGAACATATCTCCACACTTTTCCATCCAAACACATAACTTTTGATTCCTCCACATTTAAATATCTCCTTATGCACAATTTTCTATTATGCGTACTTCTTACTTGACCTTCATTCAAAATCCCCTTAACCTTTCCTTCCCGGTGTTGGGTATCTTCTACACGTTGCTTCAAATACCCATCAATATCTCTATAAATATAATAAATACAAGGTTAAGATTTTAGGTATTCCTCCATAATATATTTACGCATTGATTTAAAAAATAATATTAATAATAATCAGAATTTATCGACTACATTGTAAGTATTTTCTGAATATCGGAAACAAATTCGCATTTAAACGCTGTGAGTGCCTCGATCTTGGGTCTTGACGATAGGTGAAAAGTATGCGGGAAGCGCGACACTATATTCGCATCTCACTTTTGCATACGTCACTGAATAGCGAGGAGCGCAATTGTCTCAACCTCGCAAGTGTAAGCCACGCCCGAGTTAGCCACCAACCCTGCCGCGCTGCAGTAGCTGTTGAGCTGGCAACGAGACTAGACCTACGCCCGTTCCGTGAGCGGTGCCAGATGGTTTTTTAATGTTTTCAGCAAATAAATCTCAATTATTATAATTTTTAACTTCAATTATAATTAATTAAGGGGATTATCTATGAATGTTCTTATTTTTCCGATTTAAAATCGCTAATTTTTTATCGCGTACTCACTACCCAACACCGGAACACGCGTTTCATTTTTATCACCGTAAGGGAAGGGTTAACAATGGTGTTACATCTCTATGGTTTTCAAATTTTTGTGGTTAGTTTTTATTTCACCCATTTTTTGCAAGTTGTTCATATCATCATTAAGCACTTTCAAGATACAAATAGTATACTGTGTTAACACATCCAAGTAGTACTTGTAGACTGCCTGTTATTTTTGTCGGTAATAAGTGATAGCCAAATTAGGTTCCAAATATCTAATATTTCTAGCTGTTATTCTACATCTGGACTCGTGATTTCAGTTGGCGGTCAATCCAAACAGTGGTGTTATTTAATTTGAAATAATAAACAATTGTTAATTTTAAAATAAGTAAAAATATATCAAAACATAATAACACAGAACATTGCCGGGAATGTTCTGTGGTATTATGATCAGTATGTCCATATTACAACTTAACTTTTCTTCAACCTCTATAATCAAGCCTTAAGGCTTATATAGGGTCTTTCAAATTCCCGGGAATGTTCTGTAGTATTATGATCAGTATGTCCATATCACAACTTAACTTTTCTTCAACCTCTATAATCAAGCCTTAAGGCTTATATAGGGTCTTTCAAATTCCCGGGAATGTTCTGTAGTATTATGATCAGTATGTCCATATCACAACTTAACTTTTCTTCAACCTCTATAATCAAGCCTTAAGGCTTATATAGGGTTTTTCAAATTCCCGGGAATGTTCTGTAGTATTATGATCAGTATGTCCATATCACAACTTAACTTTTCTTCAACCTCTATAATCAAGCCTTAAGGCTTATATAGGGTTTTTCAAATTCCCGGGAATGTTCTGTAGTATTATGATCAGTATGTCCATATCACAACTTAACTTTTCTTCAACCTCTATAATTAAGTCTTAAGGCTTCTTCAACCTCTATAATCAAGCCTTAAGGCTTATATAGGGTTTTTCAAATTCCCGGGAATGTTCTGTAGTATTATGATCAGTATGTCCATATCACAACTTAACTTTTCTTCAACCTCTATAATTAAGTCTTAAGGCTTCTTCAACCTCTATAATCAAGCCTTAAGGCTTATATAGGGTTTTTCAAATTCCCGGGAATGTTCTGTAGTATTATGATCAGTATGTCCATATCACAACTTAACTTTTCTTCAACCTCTATAATTAAGTCTTAAGGCTTCTTCAACCTCTATAATCAAGCCTTAAGGCTTATATAGGGTTTTTCAAATTGCCGGGAATGTTCTGTAGTATTATGATCAGTATGTCCATATCACAACTTAACTTTTCTTCAACCTCTATAATTAAGCCTTAAGGCTTCTTCAACCTCTTCAATCAAGCCTTAAGACTTATATAGGGTCTTTCAAATTGAGCGGTTTTTTTTATTAATAATTTTTTAATTCTTGAATAAAACACACAATATGCTTTGATTTCATAAAACTTTTTATTGGTCATTGAAGTATAATGTATGCCATTTAAACACAATAAACAATATCCGCCAAATGTCCACCTCTTGCAGCTCCACAGATGTCCACTCTTTTGTCAAAATTTTCGATGACATTTTAGCATAATTGCGGTTCTAACTCACCAATAGCGCGAATAATTTCGTCCTTCAGCTCAGGAATTGATCGGGGGTCATTCTTATAGACCTGGATTTTCACGTAACCAGAGAAAATAGTCCAACGGTGTCAGATCACATGATCTTGGTGGCCAATTAACATCACCATTTCCGGAGATTACAATAGATACCATAATTCTCAATTTGAACGCTTTGTTATATTGTATACGACTCCATTTTTATAAATGCCATATATTACACTTCTCAAATGTCATAAGACCCAGGCAAGTTCGCGACGCCATCTGTGTTTTATCCAAGAATTTAAAAAAACCGCTCAATTTGAAAGACCCTATATAAGGAGTGAGAATGTAACTCGTTCATATGTATTACCACTCTACTGTACGTCGAGAGGCAAAAATATTTATATATTTCTTACACAAAAGCATACTGTTACCAGATGAATAATAATAATAATAATAAAATGCCAATTTAGATAGTGTCGTTTAAAAAGCAAACTCCATAAGGGCGCTCTTACTTGGGACTAAAACCCACTATTATTGGCAGATAAAAAATATTACAAAATAAATATATAATTTGATTGTAAGGAAAGAAAAGGGTAGTGGCTTTGGCCATTAGAATAGCCCCTGCATGTGTTCAGAAAAGCTTATTTGGTAAAAATACCGCAGAAAACTTACCAAAGGAAGACGAACTACAAAGGAAGACAAACCAATGTACTCGATGTTCCAATATATGATAGTAACAAATTCCTCTTTAAGCGAAAATTAGTGTATGTGTGTAGTGTTCATATATCATCATAAATATTGATAAGGCCTCCCAAAATGAGATGTGCTTCCTAAAGCTGCACGTGTCACCCATATCTTTAACACAAAAAGGTAGACCCTACCACGCTATATGACTAGGAACGGCAAAAGCCCTATCATAATACCCAACCCTATTGGGTACATGTGTAACAATTCATTTAATATATGAAAAATTAAATCAACCTCAATGTTCTACTCCTCTCCGAAAAAACATCTCTCAGGCACAGATTTGAAGATACAATGAAGATATCCCATCAAGGGACTTGAATGCAAAGAGACCAAAGTTTGAAATCAATTAATTTGGCACACTGGAGATAGTGTAGACTTTAAAGGCATACTAATATGACAATGTTTATGACTACTTCATATCAGCCTAGTAGAAATTTCCTAGTAACAATATGATTATGTCCGTAGCAAAAACTAAGTGTATGACATTCTCCAAAGACCCACTAGAATGCAGAATTTTAGTACGTGACGAGCCAATTGAACAAGCAACCCAGTTCAGATATCTTAACAGTGAACTGCTCAGCTCTCATGACCTCCCCAGAGAAGTAAGGCCTCAGGTAGATAAAGCTGCAGTTGTGGCGGGCTGCCTGAGAGATATCATATGGAGGAATAAAGATATGAGAACAGATAGCAAGGTACGCATTTATACGACCTGTGTGCGACATATCCTCACATATGGCATCGAAGCGAGGGCGGACACTGCTAGGACAAAAAGTATGCTAAGGACAACGGAAATGAGAACTCTACGTGCTATTGCTGGGAAGACTTTGCGTGATTGTGTAAGGAACACCACAATCCGAGAGGTCTGTGAGGTCCAAGATGTGGTCAGATGGGGATGACAGCGTCGACAATACTGGTACCAATATGTACAGAGAATGAATTCCATACATGGTTACTGCTAGGACAAAAAGTATGCTAAGGACAACGGAAATGAGAACTCTACGTGCTATTGCTGGGAAGACTTTGCGTGATCGTGTAAGGAACACCACAATCCGAGAGGTCTGTGAGGTCCAAGATGTGGTCAGATGGGGATGACAGCGTCGACGATACTTGTACCAACATGTACAGAGAATGAATTCCATACAAAGCTCTGCATGGGGTGCCGGATAGACGGCGTCCACCGGGGAGACCCCCGAAACGATGGAGAGATAGCTGGAGCTCAGCATCACAGGAGGACAATCCTGCAGAAACAGACTCTTGAGTCTATAGAAAGTTTAAGAAGAAGAAATTTTCGAATTAGATAAACCAGAATAAATTGAATTACAATATGCCAGACACGGCGCAAAAAATTTACTAACAAGTGTTTTTATTTTCCTCCTTGGAAGGCATCGACGTACAAATTATAACCCTCTTAGACTTTAGAAGATGAATTTTCTAACCAGACTGGGACTCAATAACCAAAATGTTATTTTAATTTTTTGGGTATTGGACTTGAAACCCTAGGGTGGAAAACAAATGTATATTCCACAGTATATGGATTTCTCCGTTTACATTATGTGGGTAACCAACTAAGCCACGGAGATTATCCAAAATTATTACTTATCTACTCCCTATATACTCTTCCATCTAAGCTAACCTCATAAATTTTTTTCCAATGTTTACTTTCATATCACAGCACTGAAGAACAAGGTTCACATTTAATGATTATTATTTGCCAATAGTTTTATCAGTGGTGTATAGATTAGCTGACACAAACAAAGAAATCGGTTTGTCATGCCATGCTAATATTAATTTTGAATGTTCATTACAAATTTTGGTCAGCATCAGTATTTTAATAATGGAAGAGTTAAGAGAGATATCGAACGGCGTGTAGCGATAGGAAAAATGCAAATGGGGCTCTTAAACATCAGACTCTTAAACATCAGAGGAGCCGAATAAATGCTGTTGATATGCGTGCTTGAGAAGAATACATGGAGTGACAAAGGCATATAATAAAGACAAATCACAATTTCAAAGATAGTAAATCCACTAAAGTTTGCATAAGTCACAAAAATGATATGGGGCTGCGCAACAAGAGCTGCAATTTTAAATTTGCCGCCATTTTTCTGCTGTCTCGAACGCATAATATTTATAATGGACATACGTCATCTACATAACCTATAAATTAATCACGTAGCGGTACACGATTGCAACACGATTGAACGCTTAGAAGTGATCAAAATTTATTATAAAAATGGTGAAAACATCATGTGAATGACGTATGTTCATTATTAATATTATACTTTTGACAGCTGAAATATGGCGGCAAATTTAAAATTGCATTTCTTGTTGCGCCATCTTATGCAGGGTCTTTCAATAAGGACGCTCGATTTTTAAATGAAATAAAACAAGTTGTATGTGAGATATCCACTCAATTTTTTTTTAATTTGAAAGAATATTTTATGGCATTAAGTATGGAGTATAACGTCGTCCAAATGTCCGCCGCGGCTTTGCTTGGTGGCACGTATTCGAGAGGTCCAATTTTCGATGACTTTGTCGCATAAATCTGGCTGAATTTGCTGGATGGCGTTCGTTATGTTGACTTTGAGGGCATCAATTGTTTGCGGTTTATACGCATAGACCTGCGATTTAAAATAGCTCTAAAGGAAGAAGTCTAAAGGCGTTAAATCGCATGATCTCGGTGGTTAGTTCACGTCGCCGCCGCTCGACATAACCATGCCCTCAAATCGCTCGTGCAGAATGTCCATCGTGGCATGCGCTGTGTGGCACGTAGCGCCGTCCTGTTGGAACCACATGTCGTCGGTATGCATATCATCCAGTTTAGGTCACAAGAAGTTGTTTATCATCGATCTGTAGCGCTCGCCGTCGACGGTTATGGCAATGCCAGTTTCTTTTTGGAAGAAGTACGGACCGATGATTCCGACATAACAAAATCCGCACCAAACAGTGACTTTCTCGGGATGCATTTGGTGCTGGTGTATCTCGTGTGGAGTGGTTTCGTCCCAAATCCGACAATTTTGCTTGTTCACACATCCATTCATTCAAAAATGGGCCTCGTCGCTAAAGATTATTTTTTTGGCGAAATTTGGGTCAACTTCCAACTGCTCCAGAGCCCAATCAGCGAACACACAGCTTTGTCTATGGTCGTCTACCTTAAGTTCCTGGGTCACTTGGATTTTATACGGATGCAAACCCAAATCCCGATGCAAAATTCACCAAGTTGAAGTCGCAGAAAGGCCAAGTTCTTGTGAACGACGAGAAATTGACTGCCTCGGGTTTTTCCATACACTCTCACGCACAGCAGCGATTTTTTCCAGCAGACCTTGCGTTTCGGTGACGTACGAGTGTTGGCTGATTATTTATCGAACCGGTTGACTCGAATTTGGCCACCAAACGTCGAATAGTCGACTCGGCAGGACGGTTGTGACGAAGATAAAAATCACGCAATGCACGGAACGCTTCTCGAACGAGGCACTGATTTTGAAAATAAAATTTGATGATTTGCACTCGTTGTTCAAAGCATGGTGATTTGCCATTCACTACTGAACAATTCACAACAAATTTGGCAGATATTGCTTTAACAACATGGCCGCTATAACCTAACAAGTTTCGAGCGTTCCTATTGAAAGACCCTGTATAAAATAATGAATTTAAAAACAGAGATACACAAAGTCCTAAACAAAAAAATAATAAATAACAAATTAATGCAAAAGGTTTCACACATCTTAAACATTTTTTCTTTGCATTAATTATCTTATTAATTGTTAGAATTGTTATCTAGTTATAAGTTAGTATGTAGGTGTTTACAATTTATAAGAAATAAGATTATTAAAAATAAGAATTACGTGTAAGATATTAGAATGACGTTAGTTTATAGTTATAATATATAAATTAGATTAGTTCTTAAGATATACATTTGTATATACCATAGATATAGTCTTTGGCAAATATTTGTATTATATTATAGATTAATTTTTACCGGGCAAATATTTGTATTAAAGATTACTTTTTACCGGGCAAATATTTGTATTAAAGATTACTTTTTACCGGGCAAATATTTGTATTATAGATTACTTTTTACCGGGCAAATATTTGTATTATAGATTACTTTTCATCGGGCAAATATTTGTATTATAGATGATGAGTAAAGAAAAAAGCGAAATTATTTATTAAAAATCATTGAATTGGTTTATTTAATTTTTTTCTGTCTAAAGACCACGCACACTTCCGATGTGACTGATCCACAGTAACAACTTAAACCAAAATCTTACTCGTACAATCTCTGCTCTTTCCGATTCTGGACTATGCGGACGTATGTTACTTGGATGTTACAGAGGAACAGCTGGACAAATTACAGCGTCTTGATTCATTGTGTGTATCTAAGATTCATTTTCAACCTACGTAAGTACGATCATATAACTTCATCCAGAAGGTATTGAACTGGTTGAATGTTAGAAATAGACGCCAAATTCACATACTGTCTCTATTGTATAATATACTTAACTGTCCTGCCGCCCCATCTTATCTCGCCGAAAATTTTCAGCGTCTTTCCAAACATGGATTATTAGCGCTACGCTCAAACAGAGATTGTTTATTGGCCTTTCCAGTTCACCGCTCCTCTTTCTTTACGTTGTCCTTTACTGTCCATGCAGTGAGACTCTGGAATCAGTTACAAACCAATATAAGACTCGCTCCGTCCTTGGCATGCTTTAAAAAGCGACTGAAAAAAACTCTTAATTTCTAGTCAGTAAAATAACGTGTTTCATTCCTGATTTTTATTTTCCTTTCCTCTCCACCATCCCTTCCTTTCCTTTTGATTGATGATATCTCACTTTATATGAAAAAGAATGTTCGGTTGATTGTCGTCTTTGTGGAGTTCGTGGGCATGTGCTCACGTATATGTTTATGGATTTCGTGGGGATGGATAGTCATTTGAATTATTTATGCGACTACGTAACTTGCTTCATCTACTTTTGTCTGGTTGGTTGGAAGAGATTGCCGCCTGGCAATTATCCCGCCAAATTTTATTTGCAATAAAAGTGTGAAATAAATAAATAAATAACATGTCACCAGTCTGACTTAAGCGCTGCTCTTGTAACAAACCGCAATCATTCCGTATGAAGAGAGGTTCGGAATAGGAAGTAGTAACACGTGCAGCGAGGATTAATGTAATTAGTGGAATAACTTATTGTCGTTTGTTTTATTTTCAATTTAATAGGGCGCCCCTGCCCCGCTCTAATATGGCTGCTGTCCAATGCAAATCCGGATTAAATTCGCCACTGACTATATAAAGAACCACACCTAGATCGGATCAACTTCCACCGCGAAATGCGAAAGAAGAAAAAATCGATAAGGGGATTTAAAATTCTAACAAAGAAATTTATTTCATCCAACTATTCCATGGCCCCGTATTGAGGTAGTAGTTAGTTTTCTCAAGTGGGTTTACTGATGGAGTCATTCAAATGAAATATCTTCTTAACACTTGCCTTGCTGTGCTAAAAAAATTCCGCCAGTCACGGTGCTGGACGCTAAGCGTCCAGTGAAAGATGAATATTTTAAATTAAAATTATGCAAAATCTGCTAGGTTATTTTTTGTCATTAGCTATAAAAATAATTTTATTATGTATTAAAACGTCGAATAATCAAATAAAATATAAGTCCTGGTCACTCGCTATCCATCACAGGGTGGCAAGTGTTAATCGATTGCCATAAATTATAAATTGATTTTGAAAAATTGTATGGTTGGGCCAAGCAAATTATATTTTGAAAGAAGGTAAGATAGTGTAGGGAATACCCACGTCCCTAAAATATTGTCAACATGCAGGGTCAACGACCGATGAATCAACCTCTGGATATGTACAAATGTCACATACCAGAACGTCAATACTGTTTACAGGCAAATAATATTTACATCGCATTCCACGGTAGAAAGAGAACATATCACGCCGTCTCGCCGTTTCGACAATAAATATTCTACCCACTATTATCCGCAGCACTTGCGACCACCTCAGCACGCGCAGGAGTGAGATCGAGATATACCGCGGACACATTCACGCGCCCCGTTCTGAAATTCTATATATACCTACTTATCGATGAATAAAAGGCACTTGTTATTATTCGCTTGACCATTCATTTCTGTTTACTATTTATTGATTATTCACTCTCACTTTTTCGCATTCCTGAATCGACGTATTTTATTTTAAATACATAACAAATCAAAATCATCACGACGCATCAATCAAGCACCCCGCTAAATTGATGACCCCGAACGAAGAGGAACACAGAATTCGACTAAAACGAATATAGCGATGTCAACATCAACATCATCAGCACGTCCTACTAGGACACACGCTAAAATAGAAAGGAAAAAAATATATACAAGTTGTATGAAAAGGTGTATGGATGTAAAATAAGCTAAGGATGTGTGTCAATATTGGAAAGTCGGGCGCTCTGTCCTCTCTACGTACATTGACAGTATGTATGTATGTATACACGTATACCTGCTGAATGAGGCAGTGACATGAAATTTACCTCTGGGTTTTTCTATATTTTCCTTATTGAGTATGTAACATGTGAACATTCCACGCCTTTTACTGCATCGTGATCTCAATTCTTAGGAACTTTTACTGCATCGTGATCTCAATGCTTAGGAACTTTTACTGCATCGTGATCTCAATGCTTAGGAACTTGTACTGCATCGTGATCTCAATGCTTAGGAACTTGACCCACGCTGAAATTGTTGTAGATTGTGCACATTGTTGTGGTTTGCTCGCTCGCGTCATCGAGCTACGCATGGCCACAAGAAAAGATTCCTTTACCGCATCATTACGTCATTTAAGATGGCGGTATACAGTCATGTGACTACAATTCATCTGCTCAGCCAATTCTACGGTAGTTTGAAGGGGATCTTCATGAATAATATGGTTTAAGCAGTCCTCATCGAAGTCCACTGGTCGTCCGGAACGCTCCATGTCTTTCAGGTCGAAATTACCGTCTTTGAAACGCAAAAACCATCGACGAGCTGTCTGCTTTCATTCATAGCATCTTCACCGTACACTTCGCAAATATCGCGAGCAGCTTTGGCAGCTTTATTCCCTCGATTGAACGCGAACAGAAGGAGGTGTCGAAAATGCTCACTTTCGTCTACATGACATTCCATTTTGAAGGCTTGTAATCAAATAAAATAATATATGTAACGTAAAAGAAAATACAATATCTTGTTGAGCAGAAAATTTTCTTTCGAATGACGTATAACCTTTACCATTTTGTTTTCGTTTTGGTGCTCATTTTTAAATTTGAAAAAAAAACGGACACTACTTATGTTAACACCTAATATTTTGAATCAAGTGGTCAGTTTATTTTTGTAACCTGTTTAGGACAGTATCAAAATCTGCTAAGATGATAGTCCACACTTCTCTATGGCTCTGAGACTTGGTTTCCCTTTAGAAGGCACATTCGGAGCTTGAAAATGTTCTATCAGCGTTTCCTTCGCGGTGTAGGGTACCTACGTCCCTAAATATTGTTAACATGCAGGCTCAACGACCGATGAATCAACCTCTGGATATCTACAATTGTCACATACCAGAAACGTCAACACTGTTTACACGAAAATAATATTTACATCGCATTCCAAGGTAGAAAGAGAACATGTCACGCCGTCTCGCCGTTTCGACAATAAATATTCTACCCACTGTAGTATCCGCAGCGCTTGCGTCTGCCTCAGCACGAGCAGGAGTGAGATCGAGATATACCGCGGACGCAGTCACGCGTCCCGTTCTGAAATTCTATATATACCTACTTTTCGTTGAATAAAGAGCACTTGTTATTATTCGCTTGACCATTCATTTCTGTTTATTATTTACCGACTATTCACTCTCACTTTTATCGCATTCCTGAATTGACGTATTTTATTTTAAATACAAACAAATCAAAATCATCACGACGTATCAAATTAAGCACCCCGCTAAATTGATGACCCCGAACGAAAAGAAACACAGAATTCGACTAAAGCGAATACAGAGATATCACATCAACATCATCAGCACGTCCTACTAGGACACACGCTACAGCGGCATCTTTCGGATCTACTGGAATGATCATATCACAAATGTCTCGGTCCTGCAACGCTCCAACTGTAAACTTGTAAAGCATGTAGCGAAATTAAGATAGATGATATGAGCGATCATAGGCTCCCTAAACACGTCTTATACGGGGAAGTAATGGGCAAGCGAAGTCGATAGGTAGAGAAATCGTTATAAGGACAGTCTGTGAAAGTCACCGACGTTGTGCGGGATATCTGAAGACTGGGCGCAAGTGACTCAAGATCGTGGACAGTGGACAACTATCTGTTCTCGAGCCGATGACTCTCAACAGTTACTAAGACACGTGAGAGACAGTCAGCGTGCTGCGAACATGTGTCAGCGTTACCAGGCAACTCAGCAGAATCCAGATATACTCGTATGTGACGTCTGCGGAAGGGAATGCGCGTCTTTTTTTATATTTTTTTATTATACAAAGTAATATATTGTACAAATATTTGTCAAGACTATACCTATATACACATTTATTACTTAACTAATCTTATTTATATATTATAATTTATGAACTTACTTAATCTTATTTTCCTACATGTCATTTTATTTTTATTTTTTACAATCTTAATATATGATTTCTTAGAAATAATTAACATCTACATACTACTTATAACTAGATAACAATTCGTACACTAATTATTTAGCAAAAACAAGTCCACTCGTTCAGGCTACTTGTATTCCATCACATTCACTCAGACCTTGGTCGTCCCAGCTAATACTGTAGGTGGACTAGTCAGACAACAGATAATGCTTCGGGAGCTTATGCTTATAACGGAAGGGTTGGTCTGATTTACTCTCGTAAACCCCCAGGGCAGTGACTAAAGGATTGCTGTGATTTTGTTGACTTTTATAGAACTTCACGGTTAAAGCGAGGATGTGGTGCTGTAGGGTTTCTTCTCGCTGTTCGGCGTGAAGTCGGGTAAGGTTTGTTCTGGGATGGGTGATAAAAGATATCTTGAATGCCTTGTTCTGCACTCGCTGGAGTTTCAGGTGATCCGTGTTGCTCACACTACCCCAAACGGGTGCAGATAAAGCGGTCAAGATAGGACGAATAAGGGTTTTATAGAGGATGAGCTTATTTTGGGGTGAAAGGAAACTGTATCGATGAAATATCGAACTGATAGCCCCTATGCCCTTGTGACCCTTCTGTCTGATGGTATTCAGATGGGTTTTCCACGTCGGTCGCCGGTCGAGGTGCAGGCCGAGGTATTTAACCACGTCCTGTTACTCAACCAGGCAACCACCGATGAATAATGCGCGTCTACGATCGAGCTGTTGTCTCACAACATATCACATGATCGACGTGAACTAGCAGTTCGAGATTGACTTTGAAATGGCGAGGGGATTCTGGACTACGAGGTCCAGCAACGACGAGTCGTGAGTGAAGATTTTGTAGTTTTGACATTTAGTTGTGATGTATTGGGGCGGTATTATGGTTTTTTAAATCCCTTTAAAATTTGATTATAGGAGTAAAAAGAAGTTAGTGAATATTTTATACTAGTTGCAACCCGTGAAATATTCACGGAAGTAAAACAAATTCTACATTTATGAAAATATATATTCATAAATGTAAAATTTGTTTATGTATATCATTTATACATCGTCCCATTTTACATCGGTTCAAAAATTGTTAGCTAGGTATTTAAAATTCGTTCAGTATCACGGACCCGCCGAGATTCAAATTTCGAATTACTTTCGGAGAGAATCCAAGTATTCCTTTCTCGCTCTCTTGTATTCAAAATTCAATTCTCGTATTTTTTCTTTGACGACAGCCGTCGTATGGGTTTTGGCCTATTTATACTATCATATTACAGCTCGAAAAAATTTAAACCGTTTATGGCACCGGTTTGTCGTTTAGAACAATATGTACATAATACCTAGAAACTAGGTTGTCGTGATTTTTAAATGAAATACAACGAATCAAAAAGGCGATCGCTTTTTCACACAGCAAGTCGACAATGTCCGTATCTTTTATCGCTACTCGGATTCCCCTCCTAACGTGTGCCATATTCCAGCGGATGCGCTCCACGTGCCCATCGCCCACTCCCGGAGGTATTGATTCTGACGTTGTGCGGGCATCCGTCACCGTGGAGCCGCCTCATGTCCTGCCTGCTCTACTGCGTCATCAGTTGGTGTCGTGGCTGGGAGACACGGTCACCAAGCATGACACATGTGACGGTGACTCCCAGCAGCTAACATAGTCACTGTCTGGTCAAATCACTTCTTCGTTTTATTATTGGGCTTTATTGTTTATTGATCTCATTGGCACAACGTTTCAAATTCTTGTGCTCTATTTTACTTGAGTTATACATTTTTATGAATCATATTAATCACCAAGGACCAAGAAAAGTATGGTTGGATCGAATGAATGATATCTTGAAAGTAAGAAATGTAGAAAGTTAATGATTGAAGTTGTATGAGAAGGTGTATGGCTGTGGAAGTGACGAAAGGTGTGTATCGAGATATGGTGTGTATCTGATAGCGTCTCAGCGGCTAGACGTGTGAGAAACAGTCTGCGCGCTGCGAACATGCGTCAACATGGCCAGGCGGCTCAGCAGGGTCCATATGTTTGTGCATTTGCGGGAGGGAGTGCACATCCAGGATCGGGCTGTTCTCTCACAGAAGATCACACGATCGACGTGGGAGAACGGTTCAAGACTGACGTTGGAGTGGCGAGGAAATCCTCGACTGCGAGGCTCGGCAACGATGTGTCGAGATAGGAAAGTCTGGCGTTATATCCTCTCTGCCTACTCCGACAGGGAAATTGCGTCATGGTATGTGTGTATGTATATCATATGTTATTGGCTCGTGTTTCCCTTCTGAGATAAAAAGCAGTAAGATATTTTTTTCTTTCCACTTCAGAGAATGCGCTTTATCCGAAGGAATCGTTAGTACTTACGCTATATTCATGAATCTATTCCTAGATCTCGATATTGTTGCTTCCTGACCTGCTGGTAACAATATCAAGGGGTGTTTTGGATCCTGAACATACTTTGTTCTTTCTAGATAACAACGGAAGTGTTATACGTTAGCGCCACTAATTAAATTCAGGTAAAATGTAATACCTGAAAATGCGTATCCAGAAAGTAAGTGTAGTGATGCTGGGGGGGGCAGATTTCAATCCGGGACTTTTTACGCCCGGTAGTACTCGTATTTCCAACACGTTCGATGATGGACTTCGAATTCCGAGCCTACTTTTCGAGTATCCTATAGTCCTCAATGCCATTTTTTATATAACTCGCGTAGTCATCACCTTGAATGCTCTGTTATTATATTCAAGTGCCCATCCATGTTCTACGGAGACCGTTTCATATTGTACAGAAACCTCTAATTATAATTATAATTCTGTAGCAATTGTTTCTACAGAAGTTCTACAATAGTTGGTCCAAAAAATATCTAAGTATACCTTCCTCAAACACTGTAAATTAATATTCTTCCCTTTGAGTTGTAACATTTATGGTTATTGAATTATTTTTTTTTTGTTTCATTCTTATAATCATAATAATCTGGAAATATTGTGTAGTGTCCAAAGTCTATTCTTTCCATTTTTTGTTTCATTCTTATAATCATAATAGTCTAGAAATATTGTGTAGTGTCCAAAGTCTATTCTTTCCATTTTTTGTTTCATTCTTATAATCATAATAATCTGGAAATATTGTGTAGTGTCCAAAGTCTATTCTTTTAATTTTTTGTTTCATTCTTATAATCATAATAGTCTAGAAATATTGTTTAGTGTCCAAAGTCTATTCTTTCCATTTTTTGTTTCATTCTTATAATCATCATAGTCTAGAAATATTGTGTAGTGTCCAAAGTCTATTCTTTCCATTTTTTGTTTCATTCTTATAATCATAGTAGTCTAGAAATATTGTGTAGTGTCCAAAGTATATTCTTTCCATTTTTTGTTTCATTCTTATAATCATAATAGTCTAGAAATATTGTTTAGTGTCCAAAGTCTATTCTTTCCATTTTTTGTTTCATTCTTATAATCATCATAGTCTAGAAATATTGTGTAGTGTCCAAAGTCTATTCTTTCCATTTTTTGTTTCATTCTTATAATCATAGTAGTCTAGAAATATTGTGTAGTGTCCAAAGTATATTATTTCCATTTTTTGTTTCATTCTTATAATCATAATAGTCTAGAAATATTGTGTAGTGTCCAAAGTCTATTCTTTCCATTTTTTGTTTCATTCTTATAATCATAATAGTCTAGAAATATTGTGTAGTCCAAAGTATATTCTTTCCATTTTAATTTTACGAAATATTTGATGCATACACACATACCATCACGCCATATTCCTTTTCGGGTAGGCAGAGAGGACAGACATCCACGCCTTTTTAGCCATGAACACAGCTCTCGCCTCATGTACATCAAAATATCTCGTCATATATGTCATATATACATCTTCCTCGCTTTTCATTAATTTTAGACATTCTTCTCGTCTTTCATAACTCATTTATTCGATCATTCCTTACTCTATCAATCATTTTACCAAATATTATACACAAGGCATGCATTCTCATCTTTCATAACTCATTTATTCGATCATTCTTTACTCTATCAATCATTTTACCAAATATTATACACAAGGCACGCATTCTCATCTTTCATAACTCATTTATTCGATCATTCCTTACTCTATCAATCATTTTACCAAATATTATTCACAAGGCACGCATTCTCATCTTTCATAACTAATTTATTCGATCATTCCTTACTCTGTCAACCATTTTACCAAATATTATACACAAGGCACGCATTCTCATCTTTCATAACTAATTTATTCGATCATTCCTTACTCTGTCAACCATTTTACCAAATATTATACACAAGGCACGCATTCTCATCTTTCATAACTAATTTATTCGATCATTCCTTACTCTGTCAACCATTTTACCAAATATTATACACAAGGCACGCATTCTCATCTTTCATAACTAATTTATTCGATCATTCCTTACTCTGTCAACCATTTTACCAAATATTATACACAAGGCACGCATTCTCATCTTTCATAACTAATTTATTCGATCATTCCTTACTCTGTCAACCATTTTACCAAATATTATACACAAGGCACGCATTCTCATCTTTCATAACTCATTTATTCGATCATTCCTTACTCTATCAATAATTTAACCAAATATTACATATACATTTTTACAATAGTTTTTTAAAAGTTTTAAAATGTTTTTTACAAGTTTTAACTGTTTTATACATGTTTTTTTTTATTTGTTATGTTTGGTATTTGTACGAATTAAGGAAACCTGTAATGTGCAAAAGACCTGAAAAAAATAAATCAATAAATAGAGTTTAATATCTTGCTCATTGAAACTATTGTATACAGTTTTTGTATACAGTATGTAGTTATTGTATACAATTTGGTCGGTTTTTTACCACGCGATATTGCGAGGTGGACAGTGAACATGTTAATAGGTTATGTATGGGTATGCGTTAAATCTTTGTCATATCACACACATTGAACCAACACACCAGAACAAATGCATTAGTGTTGTGTTATTGTACACAGTACGACGCAGTGGGCTTATTGTTGCGTTGCAATCTCTTCTAACCAACCAGATACATATTAAACAAGTTTTACGTGAAAACCAGACTGTAACCCTTTTTTATAAAAAAAAATCTAGATATCAACGGTATTCGAACCGCAATCCCTGAGTTGGAGGGCATGCCTTTTACCAACTAGGCTAAGGAGGTCTCGATCAACGCGGTATAGTATAAACCAATGTTTCTCAACCTTTTTAGCCTTGCGACTTAGAGACTGTTATCACAAACGCCAATACCCTATATAGACTCGTTTAAATAACTGACTGTTATCACAAACGCCAATACCCTATATAGACTCGTTTGAATAACAGACTGTTATCACAAACTCCAATACCCTATATAGACTCGTTTGAATAACAATCTTCATTTCAATACCAATTTATATATCGTTTTTTTTTTCTTCGGTTAAGCGATTTTGTTGATTGTTTTTTACCGATTCCGTTAAAATGGGTTTCCTAAAGCGAGTTATAGGAGTAAATTATTGATTTATACTAATTTAATATCGTGTTGTTGAATTCTCTTTGCATAATACTCGTATACTCTTCAATTTGTTTGCCTTGTGATGACTCGCTATTGACCCGAAGACCTTACCAAGGCCGGCAGAACTAGTGTTGGCAGAAAGCAGTTTGCCAAGGTGACTTGTATACCTCAAGCAGGTCTTGAGATCTCGCCAAGATAAAAAGGTGACAACTTTTAATGTTGTTTTTTCAATTTCCTCAACTGTATAGGTTTGGCATATGTTAACGTGACTATTTCTTTCTCTTAACAACTCGGTACCAGTTCGAACAGAATTCAGTCTTGTTTGTGCTCCCCTGAAGATGAGGTGAAAGCCTTGAAACCGGTAGGGTTATACCGTTACCAAAAATAGAATAAACAGTGTTTGATAAAACAAATTACAATATCTTGAAACCTCCACAACGTTGATGCCTTAACTATAGTATAAACAATATATTTGATTCTTCTATGAAAAATGGAAATACATTGTTTAAAGGATTGATTTGAAACTTTGTATTCAAGTCCCTTGATAGGATGTCTCCATTTTATTTTTTTTAATCTATGTCTGAGGGATGTTACTTCGGAGAGGAGTAGAACTTTGAGGTCGATCTCTTATTCATCTAATAAATTGGTTGTTTTAAATAGGGTGGGGTGTTATAATAGAGCTTTGCAATTGATGGTCTTGTGACGCGGAATGGTATACATTTAAGTGTTAGAGATGTGAGTGGCGTGTGCAACTTTAGGAAACACTTGAAGACAACCCTTTTTGGCAGGTTTTATCAAAATTTAAGATTATACATGAGCACTACACACATACACAACGTTAAACCTAAAGTCGAAACAAAGGTCCCACCCGCTTCATACTTGAAAGTCGCGTCATATATGACAAACGTCATGCATACATTCCACCCACCATTCATACATTATAAACTCCTTAGAATGAGCCAAAGTTGAACAAAGTACTATTTTCAAAGATCGTATTTTGAGATCAATTGCATGGAATCTCCAACAATTCCTGTGCTAGGTTAAGCCAATGATTTACATGGAATCTCCAACGATTCCTGTGCTGGGTTAAGTCGATGAATTCCATGGAATCTCCAATAATTCCTGTGCTAGTGTTAAGCCAATGAATTACATGAAATCTCCAACAATTCATGTGCTAGGTTAAGCCAATGGTTTACATGGAATCTCCAACGATTCCTGTGCTGGGTTAAGTCGATGAATTTCATGGAATCTCCAACAATTCCTGTGCTAGTGTTAAGCCAATGAATTACATGAAATCTCCAACAATTCATGTGCTAGGTTAAGCCAATGATTTACATGGAATCTCCAACGATTCCTGTGCTGGGTTAAGCCAATGATTTACATGGAATCTCCAACAATTCATGTGCTAGGTTAAGCCAATGATTTACATGAAATCTCCAACAATTCCTGTGCTAGTGTTAAGCCAATGATTTACATGAAATCTCCAACAATTCCTGTGCTAGTGTTAAACCAATGATTTACATGAAATCTCCAACAATTCATGTGCTAGGTTAAGCCAATGATCTCACTGACTTATATATTAAATGGGTCTTAGTCTAAAAAAATATTTTGGTCTAAAAAAAATATTTTCATTTAAAAGGGGAAAATGACTACGAAACAACGTTTTCCAAGTCTGTAAGTGGGCTATGCAGTGATTTCTGAAAGAGTTCGCAGACCACGCGGGATACCCTCGCGACCCTAGTTTAACAACCGCTGCTCTAAATATTTTCTATTGCAATTGGAACCAGTTTGCCTCGATGTAACAGCACCGAGACATGCCTTGAACGACGGTGGCGGTCTCTTACAGGTTATGAAACAGCGGATTCCAATGCAATCCAACCCGTAGGTATTTCTCTTATTGTGCTATGGTATTCACGTTACAAAATGAATCATGCAAAGAGCAAATTATTATCTCTTAATTGATTATTGTCTGTATAAGCCCAGTGCCGATTTGTATAGACGTCACCCCTAGACAATTTACTACTTGCGCCTCTCCCCAAAAACTCCAATCTTGCGCCCTTCCTCAAAACCTCCAATCTTGCGGCCTTCCTCAAAACCTGTTTACCTCTTCCGTTTCGGATGATGATGTATTTCGCCCCCTCACAACAAATCACTCCAGTTTATGTCTAGGTTTCTTCTCCACAAATTAATTTAAAAACAATAAAAGGACAATTTATATAGCGCCGTTTAGAGAAAAAAAACTTTACTCAAGGGCGCCCTATCTCAAGATTCGAACCCACTCATAAATTTGAATAATACCTCCCAAAAAGGATTGACTATAAGTGCTTCATAAAACTGCGCACTCCGCCCACATATTTGACTCTAGGAGGGAGATCATTTCACACCATAGAACCAGCATAGGAGGCAACAGCTCTACCATAATAATATCCCGCCTTATTGGATTGATTTGGAGCAACCAATTTTTTAGATGAAAAAG